>WUAM01000269.1:4069793-4108274 GCA_024336885.1 Actenoides hombroni | reverse complement strand
GAAGTGGGGCAAGGGCCTTGTGTGGCCGCTGTGGGGGTAATGGTTTTTAATTAGATTTAGAATGGAGGGTAGAGTGAAGGGGGGGGGGGGGGGGGGGGGGTTGTGTGGGTGGTAAACTAAGAAGTTGAAAGTAACTACACTTTAGTTTCCACAGTGAGGGGGGAGGGTAGGGGTGGTGTTTGGTGATCTTTTCTTTATTTGTTCCTTGTGGGCTTGCAAGGACAATTGTCCTCCAACCTTTCTCCTTCTGTAAAAGAAATCCAAGAGGAGCACGTGTAAACTGGTAATTAAGTCTGCTTCACACTGTGTAGTTCAAAATGCAAAGCTAAAGCAAAACAGAGAGAAGATCCCTCTGCTGCACCTATTGAGCTGCAGAGAATTAAATTCTTTTTGAGCATCCTGTTATCTCAAAGGAAAGACTGCTTCACAGAAAAACCCAAATAAAATTCCAATAATTACAAATGCTCAGTGGTTTATAAATAAGTTCTTATACTGGGACTAAGGCATGCTCAAAACAAATTTCAGTTTAGGGATGGAAAGCAGTCCTTTTGCTCACTGCTAACTGCAAACAAACATTTGTGACAGGCCCTTAAAAAGGGGAAGTTCAAGGTGAATTCACTCAGCTGTAACTGGCCA
The DNA here is from genome assembly GCA_024336885.1 of Actenoides hombroni. Lineage (NCBI taxonomy): Eukaryota > Metazoa > Chordata > Aves > Coraciiformes > Alcedinidae > Actenoides > Actenoides hombroni. The sequence continues at coordinate 4,107,638 of WUAM01000269.1, read as the reverse complement.
TGTATTCCTATTATTATCATCAAATGAAATATTTAAGCATTAAATGCAGCACCAAAGATTATTAGCCTAAAAAGTAAGGAAACAAACTCCTCCAAAACAAACAAAAAAATCCCCCAAACAACCCCCTTTCCAAAACAGAAGTCCTTAAAACTTATACCAAAGTTTCCTTAGGAGAGTCATGTTTACAAGAACTTTCCCAAGGCTTCTTCATTGTGGAGTCAGAATGAATAGGATATGAAGTGATGTCATTTGTGAAGAAATACTGAACAAAGTGTTGGAGTGTTTTTTCTAATCAAGAACCTGCTTCTGTCAGTGTCTTTTCTGACAGGAACATTGGTTCTGAAACCAGGTGTAGAAAGTCATAGAGATATGATATTTTTAGAGACCCGATTACTGGAAACACTTGTGTGTGGCAGGGATCCATGTCAGTCCCTTCCCATGTGAAGGGATCCATGGGCTTGGCCCTGATGATCTGGGATGTGTAGTTGGATGCTTGATATGGAAAAGTCTTTGCAAAGAAAGAAATGGAATTTAAACTGAAGAAATTAAGTGAAGGCAAATGCCCAGTAGTACTCTGAATATTTTGCCATATTCTTCAAATGATACATCAACATTGCAAGCCAGTAGCTGACTGTTCCAGGAGTAAAGTTGTATTCTGATAGGTAGGACTGATGTACAAGGATTACAGGGTTTTATCTGTATGATGGAATTATGGAAATTTTGAAGGAGGAATGGAAACAGGTAGCTGAGCATACATTAATCAGGATACAGCATCACATGCACTGAGACTTTTGTGGACTAATAGACATGCCCAGGACCAGACATCTGTTGTCTAGCTGCATGTCTGCGTGAACAAGGTATTGCACAATGAGGATATTCGGGTGTGAGGATATTCAAATACATGACAACATAAGAACAATCTGACATGGACAGAAACTGGAAACTGAACATATTTTAACTTGTGGATGATGTAATTATTATTAAGAAAGGGCTGAACAACATACAAGGTAATAACCAACAGAAAAGCATATGTAGGTATTACGGTGTATATAAAGATGGGCTTTGTCACAGATACTGGTACTGTTGAATGGGCAGACCCTACTATGTAAACTGTGCTTTCTTGTTTGAGCTACTGGTTGCCATACTGCTGGATAGCCACAGGCCACTATCAAGTGCCTTTTTAAAGATCATGCATTATGATTGGAATTAAGCCCTTTCTACAGGATATTTTGGGTGCTAAATGTGATGGAGCAAATTACTGTAATATAAAAATCTCCTAGGGACTATTTAACCTGGAGATATTCCTTGGAGCCTAGGAAGGTGAAACTGGCTAGGGGGTGACCAGCCAAGCCTGATGAGGGTGATCTGGGTCCTGTTGTGAAAGAGTCATAGCCCCAAAAGAAGAAATGCCCAACTGTTATGTCTGGGATGACAGTGAAGGGGAATAACTTTTTTTTATTTATTTTCCTTTTGTAATGTTAGGTACCAGCTAGTTAGATCTTGACATGTTTTTTCATGTTATATGATTATATTGCATTGTATGGCATGCACTTAATAGAGCTCAGGCACTAAATGAATTATATACCCTTCACAGATACGTTGTTTTCAAATACGTTTCTGAACAGATAGTTGTTGTGCAGAGAGCAATGGTACAGTGCCAGACATGGAATTATTTTCATGGGAGCATTCTGACTGAGTGCAAGTGGGATGCAAGCCCAAAGAAAGCGTGTCAGAGTAACTGGAAATCAAGAGGACCAAACTCTGTCCAAAACTGATTGGAGAATGCAGTGATTATAGAGGGAAGACAGCTCTCAACTAACGGATAGTGGGTCTCACTGGAACTCTGTTAAATTTACTGAAATAATTTTTTAATGTTCTGTCTTAATATGGATATGTAGTGGTGGCATAACGAAACAGAGGTTTAAGAGAACAAAGAGTAATATCTGCCATTTATAACAAGTTATGATATATCGTAATTTAATAATATGGGAAACTAATTTCCACAAATTTTGTTATCTTCCCAATACTTAAACATTTCAGCATTGTAGTTGTAGCTGCTCAGTGTGAATTTCCCGCAGGAGTTTCATCTGACAGCTGAAACTTTGTCATTTAAGATGATTTTGGTGGTTGCGATGATTTTGGCTTGCCTTTTGTACTACAGACGCTTAATATCCATAGATTTTGATTGTCAGTATCAAGACAGTAACTAAGCTACTACTTATGATCAAACTAGCAGGAATAAAGGGTGAAGATAAAAACATCCTTGTGGAACCACCACAGAAATTTGGAGACAAAGATGAGATTTGTGAAGGAGTAAATGGAGAGAGGAGAGAATCCATAGAGGCAAGAGTACAGGAAACCATGATAAGATAGTGGTTTAGGTTTTAATTTCTTGGGCTAGAGCTAGCAGATGACTAGCTGATGTATTAAAGCAAATGTGCATAGAGTAAGGTCTGGGATAGGGGTGATCTTTAGGGACTTCTGTCTTGGAAGGACAAGTTTGAAAGAAAAATGGGCAAAGCAAAACCAAAATTAATCCTTTTATGTGTAAATATTTGAATTTCAAGATGCATCCATTTTCAACATAATGTTTATGTATTGGTTTTCTAGAATGTAAGGAAAAAAACATTATAATTTTAATGTTTTGGGTTTATTTTTTCCTTTCAGATAAACTACCAGAATGATATTAGTAACTCTTGTACTAAGAAAGGTGCTGTTTCCAGGTTTTGGGGGCAGAAATCAGGCAGAACTCAAATACTTCACATTTAAAAAATTTTAAAGGTTTGGCCTTCATAAATGTTTAGACAGGAGTAAATCTCAGATTGATTGTCAAGTATATGTTAGCTACTGAATAGGGATGAAGTAGTGCTATATCTAGTAATTTGGCCTAAATCCAGTAAAATCTTATTTTATCCAGATTTTTACTATACACTTGCTAAATCAATCTCTGAAAGCCACCAACTGGAAGGAGGAGTAGAAGCACTACATGGAGGAGGTATGCTACAACATATGCTCTGGTTCTGCCCTTGAATAGGACAGTTCTGAAAACAAATTATATAATGTGTTGACAGAAAACTATAATCCCTGAGGTAAATTTGGCTTCAGAAAACATTCTCTAAGAAACATTTGACAGGTCCTTTGAGAACAAGGATATGGTAAGAAGGATATCTGATACACTGTTAGCAGATTTGAATATATCCAGTCTTTTTTAGAAGACCTTAAGTATCCATGATTTATAGTGGATAGAGGGAAAACACTGTAATATTACCTTAATTTTGATGGCAAAGAGAGAAAGCTTTTCAACCTACAGGGTTATGTTCTAACACGTTTGTTCTTGATCCTACATCTAGCAAAACCAGTCCAATTCTGGAAAAAGTCCTGCTGAGACTTTGGTCAAATTTAGCTCTTGGCTGAACTGCTAGAAATCCAGAATAACTGCTTCAGTCAGTGTAGTCTGTGGACGCACAAAATTACTGACAGAAGAACCCAACTCAGTCTAGCATTACCAAGTGATGTGTATTTTATAAATCACTTGTCTCAAACTTAGTTTCCTCATTGATGTAGGCTGGAAAGATAATAGAGGCGGAGGAGAGTGCATGGCACTAGGGCATGGCTCATGCTTCAATGGATCATTTGCAGAGTCTTTTATGTGAGACTGTTTTAAACAGTGCAATTGCAACATGGAAGGTTTAATACTGTTATTTTGGTACTAGCTATTTTCCAGTGAAATGACAACTGTATAACTCTTCTAACTTTTTGAAACCCTCGTTAGTCATAGGAGGAGGTATTATATGCTACTATATTTACAGTGAACACTATTTAACTGCTATTTGGTATGTGAGCCTGGGATTGGGAAACTCATTTACCTGAGACCTTTATCACCACAGAGTTACTGGCATGGCTGATCTCTGTCAGGACTGATCACGTGTATATGTGTTCTATAGCTGATTGTGATTGCGACTTCAAATTTCACCTGAAAAATAGGAATTAATATAGCAGGCAACTTTGAGTGTTTCCTTTGTATAAAGAAATGTTAAAGCTTCCAACAAGCTCTTAAGGGTTTTATGGAATTTGGGAATAGTCATTAGTGGTCTGCAGAGAAGGTGAGACAGCCCTGGAGAAAGGCAGAGGGTAGGTGGCAAGCCCTAACAAGGTGGAGGAAAGACCAGTCAGTCCCCTTTCTGCAGCTGTTAATGCATGTGAAGGGAACTGGATGTGAATAACCAAAGGATTGAGGCACTGAAAAGTACGAGGTGTACTCAGATGTAGAGAGTATTTGGAGAACGAGATGTTCAGTGAAAACTGCTTGTTTAAAACTTTAGCCTGAATTTCTACATTTGTAGTCTACCCCATTTTCTTATTAGACCATTTCATATTATAAAATAGAATTATTTTTTTTTCCTTGTGGATATCCCTGTAATGTCAGCCTGGAAATGGAAAGTCTAAGGAAATACTCTGTCCCACATAATTACAAGATGTCTTGATTTGGTGTTGATCCACTTCAATTACGCACAGATTAAATTGGTATTATGGGTTGAATCAAAGCTTTAAGCATGTGAATTTTAGTATGCACACAGCTTCTGCTTGAGCAAAACATGCTGACACATGCTCAAGTTGTAGAATTCACTAGCTATGCTTAAGCTTGCTCAGAGAAACATATGCTTGCTCTGCTGAAAATGAGCTGGATGTTATTAATGTTTTTATCACTACTTTGTGTTTGTGCCTTGAACCATAGGCAGCGTACACATATAGGTCAGGAATTGTATTTCATTGGTGGAAGCTATTTAAAAATGTAAAGCTTCTTCAAAAGCTTTGTGGGAAAAAATTGTTACTTTAAAGCAAATGGGTTTTTGCTATTTTATTGTATTTGTTACTCCTATTTTTTCATATTTGACTGCATGATAGCACTGTTTGGTGTCTGATCATTCCAGTGGATAAAATGGCAATTGAACATCACAGAGAAGCCTTTCTTTTAGGTAAGGGTGAAATATCACGGTTCAACACTCAAGTTCTTGCATGCTTGAAATAAAGGAAAATCTCACCAATCTTTGGGCCCACATTTTAGTTTATCCACGCTTACAAACTTTACATTTGATGTATTGTGGAGAAATGAATTGATTTATTTACTCTGAGTAGCTGAAACTTTGTGTTGTTATTAGGCATTTATTTAGCTCACTGGAACAAGCTATGACCCCTCAAACATAGCCCAGCTCTGAAAGGGGAGCAAAACGACAAACATCCCTTTATGAATCTCAGATATATCAGAAATATTAAAGTACCAAGGAAAACTGTTCTTTCTAGCATAGTCCATCAGCAGGGATATTGCTAGTATTTCTATTTCAATTATTTTCTCACTAAAATATACCTTTTGAGGAAGGCTAAGCAGAACATTAGGGTGCAGCAAAACAATGCTTGTTGTAGACTGTTTTACAGAATAAACAAGATGAAATTTTTCTGCTTCTTTTATTGTTTGTTCTATATGAAATACTAAAAGGATTAAATTGATCCTTCCTGTTAGGTTTAACAGGAAACTATTATTACTGGCGCTGGTTCATATTTACAAGCTGCCTTTTGCTGCCTATACATTCTCTTGGGGGGTGGAGACCTGTCTACTTTGACAGCCTGGGTTCTCATAAAGTAGTAGGAGGTCTTTTTTGTTGTTATTGTTCTGCCTTATTTTTGTTTGATGTAAATATTTTTATCCTTTTGCTTTTCTAGTTTTATTCTAGTAGTAACAGTGTTGCCCCAGTGGTACCCTGCCCTCCTCCGGCAAAGAGCAGGAGTTCTTGCTTTTGGTGGTGCATGCAGATGGGGCATCAGGAAGTGTGTCAGGAGCTATGAAATTGTCACACTTCCTCCAGTGTAACCAATTATATATTACCCTATCCCAGATACGACAACTCTTTATTCTCTCAGAGTGCAAAAAGCTTGAGGTGGTACTTTTGCCCCAGTATTGTGGCTACATTCAGTTGCCCTATTGAGACATCAAAATTGACACAGCATAAAAATCTCTTTTCCTTTTTTTTCTGTTTTTTTTTTTTTTTTTTCTATTGCGAAATGTATTCTGTGTTTTTGTGTTAAGTATTGGAACCTTTTTTTTGAAAGTTATTTTACTTTCAGTATTCTGTTCTTACCTACAAAGTGTTTCCACTCTGCATTTGTGAGGTCTTTCATGACATTCATTTGGTCCTTCCAGGGGAATCTTTTGCCTGCACAAACTCAAAGCAAGTCAAAGGCCACCTTGAGGAGAGCATGGTGGATGAAGTTGCAGTATAACAGTATCATGCTCAGAATAATGATCCCTTGTCCAGTGTCAATGGAAATCAGAGGTACTTCTCTGCAATGTAGAATTTTCATTCTGCTCACATTCTTTATTGATTTCAAGTGCTCGAATCCTGTTTTATTGCGGTATCCTCCCCACCAACTGCAAAATGTCAGAGTTTACAAAATATTTCATCTTTTCTATTGCCAAATTCTATTGAATTTAATATATAGTATCCGCAAACATTAAAACCAACTTTCTGGAGGAAATAATGCAGAATAGTTTTTGGGTTTTTTAATTTGTTTTTTACTGTCCAGGGTCTTAATTCTCATGGGGTAGAGTAAGACAATTGTCATTGACAATCAGCTTTTTTTAGCAGCTGAAAATGACTGTGGAGCTGCTGAGTATCATTCGTATTTTAGACCAAGACACTCTTAGATAATGATTTAGCCAAATTACGTGACCTGACAATTTATGTGATTTCCAAGGAACTCAGTAGCTGTGTACAGGATAGTACTTAACCACTGTCTATGCTGGGATTGATATTTGGGCTGGTGTCTTTTGAAACTATCTTGACTAGGAGCTAAATTCTGCTGTTTTACCAATGTTGAAGTGTACTGATAACATGAGTTCAACAGTGTTTAAAGAATATGACATTACTTAGTGTGGAAAAAGATGGTAGAGTCATGCTATACAATATGAGCCAATTTCATCTGAACAGTATCAGGGAAAATCAGGAAGTCATTAAAAAAAGAAAAGAAAAAAAGAATATTGTTTTGTGCATTGGCAATATTCAGCAAGGAGCCAGCTGATCCTTGGAAAAAGTCAAAATCCCAAATAAGCCGCAAATGTGTGTTAAGGTGACCAGGCATAACCAAACAGTGTTTGGGCATCTTACTTCAACACACACTAGTGTCTGTGGTAAGGATGCTTGCTGGCACATACTGAAATGCTGGTTGGTCCAAGTCAGGGAGTATGAAATCAATGACTCTTCTCCTAGACCCCACTCTTCAGATGTCACTTTTTTTTTTTTTTTTTCTTTAAGGACCATGTGTATTTAAACCTCACCTCTAAAATTATTCTTCCTCTCTGCCTTTGCAGACAACCAAGTTCGTGTCCCATGCAAGAATACATCAGGTGCCTTACAGAGAATGAACAGGGAAACTGAGTCAGAGCTCTTGTCTTATAACAGACATAGAGCTCAGCTCATCAGCAGATGATGGTGGCATGCATTCCCACCTGAGCATACCATAGAAGGGATGTCTTTTTCTGAACCAGAAGCTGCCTCTCTGGCAAAAGCAAGAATAGAAACACAACCTGCAGAGTTCAGAGACCCAGTTTCTATCTTTCTCTACCACCTTGCATGAAGGTGGCCCTGTAATATAGATTTAAAAGGATTGCATAGGCAGTGACTCAGACTTGTTGATTTAGGGTCAGGTTGGATCAGCCCACAAGAACTTGAGTGCAAGAGATATACTTTATCTGACCCACTTGAAAAGATCAGATTTAAAAGGAAGATGACTGAAATATGGTGGGGGGTGGGGTGGAGGGAGACCTAAGAGTCTGACCTATTTTTCAGTGCTTTTTAACTTAAATCAGTTTGCTTCACACAATAGGTCAAAGGAGCTTATGTAATCTTCCCAATAAAAGCTTGAATTTTAACCTTTTCCCCCTAACCTGACACAAGCCATGAGCTTTCCTTCATACCTTGCTCACTTAATTGTAGTGCCAAATAGGACATCCATTTTTTTAACTAATTACTCCCTATCTGGGGCCTAAGCCCCACGGTCAGGTTTTATGGCCAACTTAGACAAATGCCACATAGTAATTTTATTTTATTAGCTCTGTGATCAGTGTGTTTTTTATTACCCTGAACTTGATAATGATGATAAAAATGAGGACATGTTAATATTGAAAGGTTTTCAGTCACTCATACAAGTGATACTTTTCCAAGCAACTACAAGACTCTCTCTTCCTTGACTTTGAAGAGAGGGTCACCCCATTGGAACTGCTAGCTGCAGGTTAAAAAGAAAGAGCTTATGATGTTTGTGTGTTTCGTGGGGTTTTTGTTCTTTTTTTTTAAAATATGATCTCTATTTAGAGTCTTCAAAGGGATGAGAACCTGTATGAATAGGGTAGCTAACTATGAATTATGTCAGATTAGGTAGGAGGAATCCCATGTTGTGTTTTGCAGGCTTTGCTTATCCTGATGCATCCTGAAACATTATTTGTGGTATTATTGACTCCCTTTCAGTTTACGAACTTGCAGCAGCTTCCAGACCCTTCCCTGCAATACGATTGCCTGGACAGGCATTTCGGTGCTCACAGATCATCTTTCTTGCCCACGTGCAGCAACTTGTATTTGTCACTTTGGAATTTTGTCATCTTTTTAAGATGATTTCCTCTGTCAAGATTATTTCAAACTAATCCTGCTTGTCAGTATTACCTGTGGTTCCCCTAAACTCTGTGTTCGTTACCTACTTAACTTTGCATCCATCTAATAGTAATTTCACTTTGTATTTCACATCATATTTCTAAAGCTTCCCTATGAGAATGCCATGCAAACTGTCAAAAGCTTTACTAAAAACAAGCTATGTGGTACCTGCTCCTTCTTTGCTGTTTCCACAGTCTGTCTTGAAAGGAAACTGGACTAATTTGAAATTTGTTCCTGACAAACACACTGGGTGCTGTTAACCTCTTGTTACTGTCCAGGTGCTTACGAATACTTTTTATTAAAAGTTCCATATTTTTTCTGTACATCAGTGTTAAGCCGATTAATCTGAAATTGTCCAGTTTCTCCATTTTCCTCTTTGAACCCACAAAGAGGGGCACTATATAAATGTGTGATTTATGGCATAATAGACAAGAAGTTTGAAGTAGCTTTTGTCTTGGTAGAAGTCTGTTAGCTCTGTTTCATGTTTGTGAAAGAAAATTGTCCAGAGGCACACTTTTGGTTTAGTCAAAATGCTTTGAGAGAGAGAGAGAGAGATATATATTATTTTATTTTTTTTTTTAAAAGAAATAACTAAATCATTTGAATCTGAGGGCATTCCTACAAACTTTTTAAAGCAATACTGTCTTTTGCAAGGGTCTGGTTAGAAAGAAAAGTAATTTCCTTTAGAAAGCTATGTGATTTAGCACCAGTAGAACCAGGATATAGAGTTGTTGTTATAAACAGTTTTGGCAGCGTGAGTCTAAATATGTTATTGCCTCATGCAAGGCCAAATTTTAAAGTTTGCAACAAATAATAGCTAGTTTTAGTAAATAATCTATACCTGAGGATATGCTTGGGCCTTTTAAATGTCGCCATGTGCTCTCATTTTCTCCTGGTGCTTTGTTTTCCATTAGAAAATACTGACTCATAAATGCCAAATATTTGCAGGTTTTTGCAGGAACATGCCTAGCTAATAAATTTTTTCGTGGATTATTATAAAATTGTTTTGTTTTGGCAAGTTCAAAACTTTATTGCACTGTTGTAATTTCAGGGTTGATACTACATATCTGTATATAACACACCACATAATACATACAAGATTTATAAAATACTTACAGTATGAGTTAAGATATTATCTTTCTTTAGCCCAGGAAAGACAGGCTGAAGGGAGAAGTTTCAATAGTTTCTAAAAATTAAAAGGCTATGAAAGAAGGGAGTAATTACCTTAATTTTAAGAAAAGTTGATTTAGATTAAGTAAAAATGTGTTAATTATGCAGATATTTAAGAACTAAAAAAAGGTTACATGTGGAGGCTGTGAAATGCCCTCTAGTGCAGGGTTTAAATTATAGGTTAGACAAATATCTTACAGGGACAGTATAGTTATAATTGATCTTGTATCAAGTTTTGGGGCATAAATGCAATGAATTCTTAAGGTTCCTTTCAGCTCTTTTATTATTTTTGTAATAAATTTCAAAGTGGTCACGTCTACATTAAATTAAAAAATTAAAAAAGGTAAAAAGATGTAGATCTGCTATCTTCACTCATCAGCTGATTACAGACCCAAGCCTCAGAATGCACTCTAAAATAGAAATGCTAATTTTTGACTAAGCCTAGCTAGGATTTGTAGAAAATTCAGCTAAAGTTTTACCTATTTGTGACAGAATTTATCAAGACTGGTCAGTAAACTACACTTATTCTCAAAAGAGCTATATTTAGACCATGACTACTCCCATTCTGATCTTTATTACTGCAGCTCTAGAGCAGCACCACCAAACTCTTGCTGAACCAGGGTTGCTGCTAATTTTCACCATGTGAATGTGCTTTGGTCTGATTTGTTGTTTTCTTTTTCTTCATCTTCTGTTTTGCTGTTACTGAAAACTTATGTATCATGCTCAAGATCTTATCAGATACCTTATCGTGTATCTGTACAAAGACCTTATCAGATTATGAAAGAAAAATGTGTGTAAATTCCATCCATAATTGTAGACAACCTGAGTTATGCTTTAACATGTCATCCCACTGACTGAAGTAAAAATAGCTGTTGACGGATACCAGGAAAGGAAATTTTGAACTTTGAAACCAACATGAATATAGGAATATAATATATAATAATGTAAAATGACCTTCAGATTCTCAAATGGATTATTGTTTTGTTTTTTTACATCAGCCCATGCAATCAATATTTCTTTGTCTATTATTTAACACTATACTTTAGGCTTTTAAAAGCTGTGATTAAAAGCATTCTTCCCACAAGTATATCTCAAACTAATTTGCTTTATTTGATAGGGTTTACCTAACCAAAACCACATGATTTAATCGGTTTGGGGACACATCATTGCATCTGGGATGAGAGGGTGAATCATGCCTTCTACCAAAGAAAATGAATATAATGCATCATTAGTATGGCACCAAGAATGACCCAGGTGCTATTGAGGTGGGTAATAAAACAAAGGGGCATGAGCTCCAAATGTAAATGATCCTGTTCTGCACAAAAGTGGATCCAGGCATAAGAAGGGAACGAGCTGAAAGAAAAGCTATAAGTAGTTTTTAGCCTGAAGACTCAGCAGTTATTATGTGGAACCCATTAGTGCTGTGATGTACCAGGGAGCAGGATGACACTGCAGGGCTGATCTTCCAAATTATTACAGAGGTGAAGACATTTCTGCAAACCTGAGCATGCTTCTTCTGGAAGTGGTAGTTAGTATACCCAAAGGTGGACCAACACCTCTCTCCAGCTGTATCAAAGGATATAATATGCAGAATCATGCACTCAGAACACGTATGGATAACTTGCTTTGAATATGACTATCATGACTTCAGTACTAATCACAAAGATTATGAAACTTGCACCCATGTTTTATGACTGCCAAAACAGCATACAGCCATTATAAAAAAATGTTAGGAATAAAAATGCAAAATTGTTGTCAACTATAATTTCAGAAAGTTTCCAATTGTCAGTAATTGCATCCTCATTAATAAACTCTGCTGTGAAAATTCATCTGCACATAAAGTATAATTTTGAGAAGATTTAACAGCTCTCATATACAGAGGGGATTCCAGTGGCTTTAACAAGTGGTATCATTGGTTTATCCTTGTATCTAGGGGAATAAAAAAGTTCCATAGATTCAGTAACTGAAACTTTGCTACTGTAACACTCAGGAACCTATGTTCTGTAAGGGTTGTAAAATGAAAGCTGAGTGAGGCAGTTCAGCAGATGCTCCAGTCCTGGACAAGAGTTATCCTCTACTCTGCAGTGAAAATGATATCCCTGCAAGTATGTGCTCTCATCACAGAAATATCATAAAAAATTGACCTTGTAATCATAATAAATGTTTTTTTCCTTCCCTTTTGGATGAAAAGGGGGGGCATGACTGAATTTTCTTTGTTTCTGGTCAAAATAACAATTATTTGTGATTTACATTACAATGTATTATTTTTATAATACTAGGGAGAATGTACAAAAAAAAAAGAAATCCCATGAGCTTACATTTGAAGCAGGCAAACCTGAATAACAGAGAAGAGGGTAGGACAGGACAGAAACTGTAATAAACTTCTATTTTTACTGCTTTTAATCTGCTTTTTGGAATATGGTTGGGTGAACTAGAAATGAAGCAGAAAACTATGCATGGAAAATGTAGGCACTGAAAAACATTCAAAAATTAATAAGGAACTCAAAATTGAGCCCATAACTTATAGGATGTTTAAGAAAATTCCTGTTCTTTCTAATGGAGTTTTTGAGCTTTTAGGGGATGTATTTTCAGCTTCTCTCTGTAGTTATGAAGATTTATTTTTTTTTCATTTTCCTGTAAACTAAAAGCTGACTTTCTCACAAAATCAACAGATTCTATCATGTAAAACTTAGTTTAGAATTGTGAAATACTGAATGTTGTAAAACTGAGAGACTTGGTAATAAGTGCGTAGAAATTAGAGGCAAATAAGCCAAAGCAGAAAGACTGAACCAAAGTAAGGGGGAAAAGTGACAAATTCAAAGAAAGATGTATTTTGCTCCATCTAATAGATTGTAAAGGTAAGTTGTTGGCCACAAGGAGCAGATATCCTGCACCTAAGAACCAGCACAAAATTCTTCCTGAATGTAGCCTTTTGTTTAAGCACTGCTTGAATTTATTTACCTGGGTTCCTCTATCTAGAGACTTACAGAGCTTTCAGGGTTTTTGTTTTTTTTTTCTCAGCCTCAGTGTCACTTTCTGCATGTGGGCTCTTCAGGTCTCCGTGTCTTTGAGGAGAGCCTTCACCTCCTTCCTTTGCAGTGTCCTTTTCTTGTGAATCTTGGGGTTCATGCCAGAGTGTATCATGTACCAAAAGATGACTGATGCTGTGTTGAGACCCAGAGCTACTGTTGGAAGCACTGGGGACCCACTGTGTTTTTAAGATGGAAGAAGTGAAATAGTGTCTTCCTGTCACAGGCTAGTGACAGAAAGACAACTCACCCTGCTGTGTTGTAGTAGGAAATCAAGTTTGTGAAATGTCAAAAGAATGACAGACAGCTTCCCAGTAGTCTTCTGTTCTTCTAGATGCTGCTGTGTGCCTCCTTAACAGGAGAAATCCCCTTCTTCTTGTGAAATGCCAAAGTTTCTTATAAAGATCACCCTGCCTCAGTTTCAGCATCTTTGTCTGACCCTGGAATATGGTCAGACAAAGCCACTAGCTCCATATGACCTACTTAGAGATACTAGGCTCCTGCAGATTCCTTTTTTTGATGGGCAGTAATTGTAATTTTGAAGAAGTGGTAGAGCAAGCCACAGCAGGCTGTAGTGTTCATAAACTGCCATGTTCTTCAGATCACTGAAATATGAAGTGTTTTCTGGTTTACAGAAACTTATTTCAGTAACATCATCCTATTTTGTTTTGTAATGGCATATTGGGAAACAATTCTGCCCCATGAGGGGTGTGATTAAAGTAGCACAATATGAGCTGTGATGGTGCTGAAAAATTATCACTGTTTGTACATATGATTCACACATTGTCTTTCACAGGTAGAGCATGATGAAAAGAAATTAACAGTCTTACCAGACAATTTTTTCTTTTTCTTTTTTTTTTAATTTTTTTTCCTTACCCAGGAGGACTACCTGCCAAAATGGGCTTTTAAGCAGACAGGGAAAGTGATCATACTTTTCATTGTTAGTGATGGTACCAGGGTAATATAAAAAAAGGGACTTCATAAAACAGTCTGTGGTCATGCAAGTCAGACAAAGTTGGTCATAAATACGTGAATATAAATGAGTTACTTCTCTGATAATTTAAAGGAATAAAAATTATCAAGGCTATATCCTCAGCTGGTGAAAATGAGATTGGCTTAATTAGCTTAAATAAGCAGTACTGGTTTATTTTGATTTTCATCATCGGACTTGGTGGTTGTCGTTTTTAATCAAAGCAGGACAAGAAGCATAAAACTAAAGTGGACTCTGTGCTCTGTGGCTGTGGTGTGGTCACTGTAATAAGAATTGTTTTGTTTATTGAATAACCCATTTGCTGCTTTTTCATATGATTACTTAAAAAAACCCAAACCACATAGGAGGATGATGATGTTCTTGTTCTCACCGGGCTGCCAAGCAAGTATAATTCCATAAGAAACAGAATTCTAAACCTTCTCAAGTTGATTTTTGTTTTTTGGGGTTTTTTTGTTTGTTTTTTTTTTTTTTCTGCACAGCACAGGGACCCTGAGTGCTCTGAGCTGTGGACAGGCTTTTGGTGGCCCCAGGAGTCATTCTTGCCAGGCCACTCCAGTAGCTGGGGTAAGGGAGTGCCTGTCCAAGGGGGCTTCATGGGGAGGCTGGTGCCTTCACTCTTCAACCTCATGCATAAATGATGTCTCTATCAGCCCCAGGCTAGTTTCTTATGTGAGGAAAAAGCAATATATAAGGTAATGCTGATCCCATAAAAAAAAATATCTCTGACTTGAATGGAAATAGAAGTACAGAGAAAGTTCTGCCTGCTTTTCCATTTGCCCTGCCTCTGTGAAGACTTTCAGGGTTATTTTACTACAAAATTACTGTTCTTCTTTGCATCTGCACCTTCATTTTAAATGTTGTTTGCTTTGCTATATTTTTGCATACATTGTGCTTTCTCTCCTACACCATTAATGGACTTAAAAATATAGCAAAGAATTTTGTGTGGCAGAATCTAAATTTAAAGACGCTACAGCTCTTCAAAATTTTCTTTGATTCAAGTGAATGAAAGACAAGATTTTTACTTTAAAGTTTTTCTGTTGCAAGATTTGAAGGCTGACGCATGAGCTTATTTTGATGCTTTTGAGATCTGGAAATATGTGTGGGGGTGGTACTCTTGTCTTGAACTTCACAATTTCTGAAAAGAAGAGGAGTTTCTACTTGCAGTCTTTTAAAATGGGGGTTTCTGTCCATGAGTTTCTATTAAAAGTCTGACTTCAATCTTAGCTCCATCTGTGGAGTCTCTGAACTAGGTGAAAGTGTTATTACAACCAATAGTTATTCTATTATGATCTTTCTTTAAAAAAAAACCCAAACCACAACAGAAGTATTGGGGGAAGAGTTTGGGCCTAGAGCTTATCACATATGACTTCACAGGCATTGTGGAAGTATAATATAGTAGGAGGTTAAACTTGCTTGCGGTGTACAGAATCAATATTTTTGTCCTAACTATTTAGTGTCAATAAATCTTTTCATGTGCCTTATATATGAACAACTAATTTTTTTTTAGTCAATAAGTCGATATCTATATATGCATTTTGCAAAATATTTCCTGAACATAAAATTTATTTTTCTTCCCCTGTTTTTAACAAGAAAGGAATTTTATTAATTTGAAAATGAATAATATAAACCTCATATTCCTACAGTGATGAACTAAGTGGAGGAGTGATGTAAACAATATCATAATGTGTGTACAATGAGGGGATTGTGACCACTTAATTCTTTCTAATTTTCTCTCATTTTTGTGTTCCTGCATTTTCTTTTTTTTCTTTTTTTTTTATTCATACGTCAGGTGTGATAAAGCAGAAAGAAGTAACAGATGGTGAATAACTAGGTAAAGTGATAGTGCTTCGTCTTAAATTCTTATTTTTGTTTGCTCTTTAACTGGAGCACCATCCCTCGGTTCATATTGGAAATTACACCAATGTTTGTGAGCTTTCTCACCTCAGTGCAGGGCTTTAAATGTGGATTTATGGGGGGAGGATGGTAAGACTCTGCAAGTAAGTGGGATTGCCCCTGGGTGAGGACTAAAGATTACAAGTTTTATATTTTTTATGACAAACTCAAAGACAGGATAAAGAATGATAATGTGTCAGTCTTCAGATCACCTTTAATGTCTTCGTTAGCCCTATAGAAAACAGCCAATATTTGGTTTTATGCAATAATTTATGTAACATGTATACTAATATATGAGGAGCTTATTTAATAAAGAAACCTTGAAAGGGGTAGGAAAAAGTGGCCTACAGGGAAAGAGGCATTACTCTGTATATCAAATATGTGTATATATGTTCTAAGGCAGAGATCAAGGAGGACAAAAACTTGTCAGAGTGATCTTTCGATGCAGCTAAAGAGAAATGTAATGTGAACACTCTTGGGATTCGTGGTTCACTATGAACTGCCAAACCAGAAAGATCAGGGTGAAGCTCTTCGTGAGCAGTGGGCAGGGTAACCCCAAGGCACATGATGGTGTGATAATGGGGAGGTATAACTGACTGAACTGGGAAAGAAATATAGCAGGGCACGAACAAATCAGACTCTGTTGTCTGTTCTTCATAACAGAGAAGAAAGATTTAAAGAGAGATACTTCTGACTTGATTGTCCCTGCTAGATAAGTTCTGTCTGATTAATATTAAAGTTAGAGGTAATTTGAAAGAGAACAGCAAAGTAGTAAGTCTGGGATGTCTGGAAAGGTTCTTACCTTTTCAGAGCAGAAACAACCCTGTCCTCCCAAGCAAAGAAAAACCTCCAATAATACGCGCTAAAGAAACTGAGGTATTATAATTATTAAGATAGTTTTCAACTGCCCCAGAGAACTCCTAAATGACTTTTTCTGAAAAGCTGGTCCAACTGAAAAAACAGTTAGAATGATGTAGCAGATCTTTTAACAAAAACAACTTCAGGATAATATAGGGATGCATGAAGTAGATGAAGTTACTACAGACAGGTGGAAAACTGTCTGGAAATCCATATCAAGAGAGTCACTTGGTATATCCAGAGTCAAAATGGAAGACAATGTTGAACAGGGCTGTTCAGTTCTTTGTCTTGTGTCTGCTTCTTTTCTGTGTGTGTTTATTCAGTTTTTAATGAATGAGCTATAGGATAGAATAGTGTGCTAGCTTTTTTAATCTGGAACACATTTGGGAGAGAATTTGGATGTGTTGGAGGATGGAAATAGAATTATCTTGAAAATCTGGAGAAATACTGTGAAGAAGATGGATGAAATCTGGCAGTGATGCTCTAGGAAAGTGAAAGCAGGAGGAGGAACCAAGAAGTTCTGCAGGAAGTTATCATGGGCTTCTAGTGGGTCATGAGCTGAATACGGCTTTGTCTAAAAAAGGCAAGCTTGCTACTTCTGCAGTGGGAAGAATTGACATAAGCAGTCTAGGGAAACATGATCCAGATAAGGCTGTGAACCTGGTATAAGCAGAAATGCACCCTGCCAGATGTATTGAGGTAATTTTACTGAGTTACTAAGCAAGCTTCAACTGCAGTATGGTTGTTTGCCCACTGCAATTCAAGATAGATACAGACAAAAAGGGAGATACTACAGAAGACATAAGAGAGCTATTTAGTATATAGGAATACAAGCTTTACAATGCAAAATGGAATGATGTGGGTAAGAAAAGACTGAAGAGGGACATAACTTCAAAAGATACAAAATACTGCTGCGAAGTGAATGATCCATTCTCCATGCGTGCAGTGAATTGGACAGGAAATAATCATCTTGCGTTGTAGCAAGGAAGACTGGCATTAAGCATGGGGATGAATCCTGTTAGTGTCAAAACTATACAGTTTTGATGTGGGAAATGATTGCCTGTGTATGCTGTGAAATTTCAGTGATGGAGAATTTCACAACAGAAACCTGTCCACACTGGTGGTGGGGCCCAGCAGTACTGTAGATGACTGTATGAGAGGTCTTCTGGGTATCTTTTGAAAACAAACAAACAAAAAAACCCTGTTCCTTTATATTTTTACAATTCTAAAAAATAAAGCACAAACAATCAAAATGAAGAGGTTTTGCAAGGCCCAAGCTGTTCTCTTTCATTGCTTTTTGATGTTCCAGTCTCTTAGGTGCTAAGACACTAGGTGACAGTCTGATTTTACTGAGTTGGCGCTGTAGCTGTTAGTGATGGAAACGGAATCTCATAATAAATTTTCATTCACCTTTGACCTAAGAGTCAGCTTCCCTGTAACAACTACTACAACTACTATTCTTTACTCAAGGAATCTTGGAATCAGAAACTTTCAATATACTTTACAGTGTTCCTATATTTCCTTTATGTGTAGATTCAGTAACAGGATAAGCAGAACTTGCCACATCCAGTTTGGGATATTGATCATTGTGCAGCTTAAGTGTCTGGGATTTATAGGTATCTATTTAGGTTTCTTAAGATTTGAGTTTCTACAAGACACTTATATTTTTCTATCTCTGTTCTAACTCTAGCTTAGCAACAGTTGTGGGTTTTTTGTTGTTGTTGAATGTTATGATAGAAGGCTGTGGAAAAGATGGATCATTTAAGCTGATTAAATGATTACATGAATCTGATATATTTGCTAAGCAATTTCAATTGAAGAATACATCATTAGACAATAAGCCTGTCAAAGAATTCAAGAGCTTGACAAAATCTTTTTATACAAACCAGTGATGTTAAATATGCAGCTGTTATCTGGTAGAGAGGCACTGATGAAATCTATGTCTTTCACAATAGTTAATCCGCATTTTTATGGGAGGATTATTTCATAAAAGCAGCAGGTCTTGATCTTTATGACACCTTATTCCCCATGCTTTTCAAATCAACATTTAATTTGAATTTGCTAAATATTGTTTAGTATTTTTATTCACAACATGTGTGCTTCTGTGTTCTTGCGGAGGCAGAAATACATTCATCATAAATGATGCAGAGTTTTGAGCATATTTTAACAGAAATAGCCACAGTATACAGTCATTTAAAAACAAATTTGCAAAACATTGTTTTGCAACCAAAATGAAATGCAAATGCTGAATATAGACACAATATTTTGAGTACGACAGATTACACTTTCCTTTCTCACTTGCTAACATTATTGTTATGAGTTGTCATGTGTGGCTGACTTCTCAGTAATTCTGAATCCCTGTCATGGGGGAAACAATTTCTGCAATGTGCTTCTGCATTTAGAGAAGGTGAGTAACACAGAATTGGGAGTTGGTTTCTTGATTCTTTTTACTTCTTTAAATACTGGAGGTGATCAGAAGTTGGTGAAATTTAGGATTCTCCGTCTTTAGTAGATCTGGAGCAGGGCGAGCTATAAAACTGAAGAAGTGAACATGTGTCCAGCAAGACAGTTTAAAGACAAAAAAGTTTCAGTATCTGTGGAAAACATCTGGAGAGGAAGAAAATCTCACTAATTATGAGTCTAGTTTGTTGTGAGAGGCTTATCTACTCCTTCATATCTCAGGTATTCAGTACCAGTGACTAGGATGGTTTTACTTCATTTTCTAAAGCTGGCAATTTTTAATAAAGCTGGGACTTACCCTCATGGAACCAGTCAGTTTGGGTTTGTATAAGGCAAATGCTCCGGTTTACTCTATGTGCCTTTTAGGATCAGGCTCTACCAGGTGCTGACCACAAATAGCACTTTAAAAATGAAAGTACTGTGATAACCAAATTTAGATTAGAGCAACTATTACAAAAGCATTTCTAGTTTTGCAGAGGTATTTCTGTCAGTCTCAACACAAAGCAATAATACTTTGTTGTTGTTGTGCACATGAGATCATTTGATGGGTCTTTTGGGGTTCTGTTTTTTCATATTGTTTCCAGTGTTACAGATTAGATAAGAAGTTTGACTGTGCCAGACTTTTTACCTCCTATAATCTACCTGCATTTAACAAAACTACTCCTAGTTTCCATTGCTCTAAGTAGAGAGACAATCAGATTTAGTTTGTTTTTATTTATTTTTTCTTTCAAGTGAATTTATATTTTAAAGGAATTACAGAGTTGGGATTAATTTAAATGACCAGTGGATGTTGCTGTTGCCTCTGCCAAAGACAGAAGCAGGCATATTTCTCTGGCTGTTTAACTCTAGATTGACTTTGGCAGCTCTGAATCCGGAAGTTCTTAATATGGCAGTTTTGGAAGCTTGCCTGATGTTTCCATTCCCCAAAAGTTTTATTTTTGATTTTAGTACCCATAAGCAGCCATTGATTTTTCTAACCTAATTTCCTCCCTGGTGTATTTAATATCAAGCCAGATCTTCATCCATCTATAAATCACCCTGGCTTTACAAGCCAGCTCTTCTGTCCATCTACAGATCACAATGATTGTAGTCAGAAAATTAGAAGCAGACTTAAAATTTTATATTTATATATATTTTTTTTTTTTTTTTTAAAGTAAAGGAATCTTAAACCACTTCAGCCATCTCTCATGACTCAACCTGTGATTCTGTTTGTTGCAGTTCCTTGCTCAGGGACTTTAGCAAGGTATAATATACAGCATATTGTAGCTGAGTCAAATCTGGCAATCAGAATGGTTGTGTGCATTTTTTTCCTTATAAAGAAAAAGAATCTTTGGGGTTTTTAAAAACAATTATAGAAATAAGCATTTTAACGACAAGGTAAAGAATTAAGTTATATTGCATTAGGAGTAAGAAGCATATAGTATAACAACAGTATCAATTTAACAAAGGACCTGAAACTTTTAAAATTAATTGATCTTAATTAATTACTGTGATAATGTCCTGAATTTCATTGATATGATAAACTCCATCATCAAAACATTTCTTTGTAGAAGTCACTTCCAGAATATATTTCCAGAAGTAAAATTGAAGTCTTAGTAGAATGAAAATATTAAAGGTCAATCATCTTAAACTCTGGCAGATTTTTAAAGATTATTCAAAAGCATCATGATTGTTTCTGTTAATCTGATGCCAAAGGCCTTGCTCCCTATGTGTTTCAGCCATAAAAGGATGGTTCCTCACCTTTGTCTTTGGCTACCACTGTGAGCAGAAATTTATGGAAATCAGTATCTGGGAATTTACATGGACCCATTGTGCCATAGAATTCAATAATAATGTGTTTATTTCAAACACTGTGTTAGTTTTGCTCAATGTTTAAGATCAACAAATAACAAATTAACAAAATTTGTTATCATTAAATATATAATATTACACATATAATACTCAATAATAATATACATAATCTCATGTACTCGTACTTCAGTTTCATATGACAGTATATTTTTATGCTACTTTGGGGGTGGTATGACCAGAGAACTATTCTTAAAAGAAGTAGGTGTGCACCTAGTTCGATTTTTCGTAAAGCATCTAAAAAAGAGCAAAGTCTTACCTTTGCACTGTGCCAAGTTTTCTTCATTTTGGAACTCTTATGGAGAATAACTTCATATGTTTGAAATCACATAGGAAGATACGTTCTAAGGGACAAATTCTGTTTATGGTGTTATTGCTGAAGACATGCCTTCCTTTACAAATAGCTCAGCTGTACCTTATTCAACATGGCTCCCTGCAGTGTTCACCCATTGAATTGAACAGATGTAACTGCCAAGTACTTTAGAGCTACAGGTTTTCAGAAGAGAATTATCTTGAAATTCTGCACAAAGATTAAAGCATCGTAGACTAAAATGTAGACTTTTTAGCTTATTATAAAAAGAAAAAATAGCAAGCTTCTAAATAGAAAGTCATGAAAGCCTCAGTCTGAAAAACGCTCTGTGTCTATTAAGGGTTAAGAAAGATACGACTTGAAAAGGGCTAAGATGTAACAAGTAAACACCGGATTTATGCACCTGGCACCTGGAGTGCATGAGCATCAATACTGGAATTACATGGTAAGGTCTTCCTGCGGTGCAAATCAGCTGTAGCAGGCAGCTTTTCTCTTTGGGCTGTTGTCCTTTCAGTTTTTTTCCTCAATGCCCAAATATTCTTGCTAGTTGTTTTATGAGATCATTGCATATATTCAAGAAGATAATTTCTTGCTTGTACATAAAATGTACTTGTACATTCCTTATAAACGAATTTGAAGATGGCCTATGGAGGTATTTACAAAGATGACTCGGTTTAGTTGTATTTTTGATAGATCTTTTGTAATGTATCATTTATAGTGAAAAGAGAATTCATCTGATAGGAAAAGAAACCCGATGATCTACAAAGTGTGCTTTGCTGCCAAAAACTTCATACATATGGACTGGCTCTGTGTTTTGACAGTGTGTGAGGGGAATACCAGATGTCAACAAATCAATGTATACAGAAGCTCCATGAACTTATTTAACAATAAGAAGTTACCGTTTTGTTTTTTTTTCTGTGAGCTGCTGGAATGAGATATTCAACAGTTACATTTAGTTATGACTGGGGCTATATCTTGACCTGAAAGGCAAGAAATATTTCTGGGGAGAGAGGTCTTGTCTCTCAATGACGACAGTCTTGAGGACTTTACTGAAAATGCATTGTTTGAGGGTTTAAAATGTTATTATAAATCACTACATAAAAAGTCAGTCATGTACCACACATCAGGATTTATAGATCAGAAATATAAACTTTTAAGCAAGTTAAAACTTTGCTATAAAAGTAACAGAATGGTGAACTTAAAATCCATTTGCTCTATGCCGAAAAGGTTGAAGATTTTTAAATATTTAGCAAGATGTACCTTTTAACCTTCGCTCTCCCTGTGAAGCAGTCTAAACTCTATCCAAATCATTAAATTAATCCTTAGTGGCCTCTGTAAAATCAAAATCTCATTTCTTTAGCATGCAAATGATACTATTAACGTTTGAACATATACAGCACAAAAAAACCCCAAACCATCCACCTGTCTAGTTTTGTCTGGTCTGAAATCTTCAGTATAGTTACATTATAGACACATAATACAAAAAGTAATTTAAAATTTATAATAACAAGTAGATGGAAACAACTAACTTTATTTGAAAGATAAAAAGATTAGTCTTTTTCTGGAAAGCATATATGCTAACTGACTTATATAAAGGGGAAAAAAAGTACATTCCTATGAAAGGTTTTTAGTATCACTTTGGTTCTGCAGTAAATTTTGGGACTGTTTTTTAATACAGTTCAGGTGGAAAGCTTTATATCAGTGCTGCTGAGGGCTTCCCTCTCTTAGAGGACTTGGTGCCAAGGGAAACCTCACGATCACCCTGGCTCCAGCTCGGGTACCCTGGTTCATGTCCCCAGCTTTTTCGTTAGGTTTTCAGTGACAGCAGCTTGGTGAGAGGGTCACAGAGGCACCCCACATGCACTATGGAAGGAAACCACATATCCATGGCTGCATTAAACAGCTTTTAGCTACCTGTGAGTGTTAAAACACAGTGAGGTGTGCCATACTCATGGACCTGATGGCTGTGCATAGCTAGTTGGCTTGGCTGGTGCTGCAGCATCACAGTACCCTACAGCCTGGGTGCTCCTGGTGGCTTTGCTCATACTCCCCACCCATCCCACAGTGCTAGGGCTCACCTGCATGCCTTGAGTTGCTGGTTACTAAAAGGATACAGGACTCTGTGAAGGGCAGCATTGTGGTGTCCACCACCTTCTTGTCCAAGCCTGTGTGGCCACCTAAGGCTGAGTCTGGAGCACTACCATGGTCCAGTGGCATGAACTGGACAGTCCTTGCAGCTGATGCTTTTCTTCTGGGTGCCATATCAAGAGGCAAATGCACATCATCATGTTGCATATTATCCTCCTGCTTGTTGCCTTTTATTTCAGGAGACATGGGTGGCTGAGGGGTGGCCTTGGCTGGGGAAAGCTCTCAGCCCAGTTATCAGCAGGGAGGTGGCAGCAAGGAGCTGGGAACCTGAAACTTCTGTGAGGATGCACTGAGGGTCCATGCCATTTACTGTAATGGGGGAGAGCACCTAGAACCAGCCCAGAGCCATGAAACTCTTGCAGACAGCTGTTCACAAACCCTTTCTGCTTGGTGCCTGGTCACTTCGATGTTTCTCTATTGAGTCCAGTCCAGCTGCTTTGACTTTTCTCTAAATATATATTTTAAACACAACTTGCTGTTCTGAACTTAGAAACTTTTTGGTCATTTGCTGTAAAAGCAAAAAGCACAAACAGGTCTAATTGAAATTTTGGGGTGCTGTCACAAACTGTCAGGTTCTCAAGTTTTCACACGGTTAAAACGAGCAAAGATGTTGATGTGAGTAATTGAAAGATGTGTAGGGGAGGCTAGTGCTAAGTAACCTGAAAGACATCTCTGATTAAAATGAGTTTATGTTTTGGTTTTGAAACAGCCCCCATATTTTAAAAGCTTTGGTTCAAATCTAGACAGCCTGTGATTAGTCTTTTGCTGCTTAATGAACCAGAAAAAGGCCTAATGGGGTTACTATTAAACTAAATCAAAATACCATTATTGCTTCAAGAGGGATTGAAGTTTAAATTTTTCAATATTGTATGATTTTAGGGAAGAACTGTTCAGTTTAGAATTAGACATCTTTGTGCTGTGTTTTTTCATGCCAACTTTCGTTCAAATATTTACAATGTTTTCAAGATAAGGTGAACTGGAGTATTGTTGAAAAATAAACAAGACTGTCCAAACAACAAACGCTTGTTAAAGTTGATTGCCGTCTTTGTTCCATTTTATGTGAGCAATATTTTAACATATAGTAAAAAAACCCTAAGACTTCAAATACTTAGCTCAGTAATCAAATCTGCTAGTATTTCTTCATTTATAGATACTGGTAGCAGTATCTTTTCTTCTTTCATGTCACAAAAGTAATACCAAATCCTATGGTATGCTAGAGCACAGTGAACTAGGGAGGAGCCGAGAAGGGACAATTGGACAAGAAAATGTTCTGGTGTTCTCCAGCCTATTCCCAGGTCCTTACAAACCACAACTATGAGGTCACAAATGATATAATTGTGAATGTGTTTGTGATGGCTCTGCCACTTTCTATTCTGAGATTATCTCAACACTGGGGAGAAATTTTACTAAGCTGTTAGTTGCATAATATTTTTAGATTAAGCTTTAAAGAGTCATATTGGCAGCTTTGTGGAAATTATTTGGCTATTATTTTGCCAAGTAAATCCTTTATAAAGACATGAGGAAAATGTTTTTAGTTCTGTTCCCCAACAAAGCATTCTTAAGTAAAAGATGGTTATAGTGCCTTTAGTCTCAAATGTGTATGCATAGGTAAGCTCAATATTGCTTTGGTAAACATATCTGTGAATGAATATACAGGTCTGAAAAGTAGGTAGTTGCCAGAGCTGAGCAACCTAAATTGTAGAAGTACTTTCCTGCAGGAAAGTAGACATTTCTTGTTAATGAAAATTATTGCGATTACATTTCTGATTTATTGACAAATTAAGAAAAGCAAATGTATTTTGTCACACTGTCTTTTAAAAGTAGCTTGCTTTCACCTATGGATCAATGAAAACTACAGAAATAATTACAACTATTGTATTTAGAGCAGAGAGGTTTTCCAAGCTCATCCTTTCCAGAAAAAAAAAAGCAAGCAAAATTTTTATTACATTTGTTATAGCTATGAAATAATCTTCAAAATATGTGGTAGCATGCTAGCAAGTCAGGTTAACAAAAGGCTTTGAAAACTTCATGATATTTGGATGTGAGAAAAAAAGACTTAAAGATCTATACAATGCAATCCTCTTGTTGATGTCTGATCCCGGATTTAACTGTGGTATTGAGATATCATTCAAAACCTACGCTTGTCTGTATTCCTAAACCTTCAGGATAAAAGAAAGGTAAAAGAGGCCCACTCTTATGACAAAGATCTGGGAATTATGAGTTTTGCCCTGTGAGACTGCATTGGCTGCTTGCTTATTTTTTTTCCAATGATGAATTCTGTTTGACAATTTTCACAAAGTTTTGAACAATCACACCAAGGTCTTTAGGGCTTTTTTTTCTTTTCTTTTCTGTTTGGTTTTTTGTTTTTTTTTTTCCTTAAGCTGAGTACTGATTGCAGACAGTTGAGTATCTGCTGAGAGAAGACATGATGATAGTTAGTCTATGAATGTTTACATCTCTGGCCTTATGCTGATGTTTATTTACATTTTAACTAAAAATTTCAAGCTAAATTATATGGGGGAGGAGTTGAACCAACAAAACTCTGCAATGACTTTGGAAAGTGTTGATAAAATAATAAATAAGAGGCAGTTAAGTTTTACTTATGATAAAGAGAATTACTTCAAACACAACTTCTATCAGACATGGCTAGGACAACAGCAGTGCCAGGTCTCTGTGAGAATAAAAATCCACTTTGAGATAGCATGAATGCTGCTTCTCTGCCATAGATTGGATAGATACAAAACAGAATACAGAGTATATAGATTGCACATGATGTAATGAAGGAGATGGGAAGATGACCATCAGTGAACTAAGAGGTTCCAGACAGACTTTTCAGCTTCTTGTTCATATATTATTTTCTCTGCCCTCTTCTTGGGGCAGAACTTTCCATAGGAAGAATAGGTTTAAGAATATCCAAGGAAAGCAAAGGTATATCATCTGTTATATCACACGATTCCCACCAAATTGTTTTCCTTGAATTTACAATTGTTCATTGGAAAGAACTACTTTTGGGAATCCTAAAGTTATAGTCAGGGGAGCAGACAAAAATAGGAATTTCTTTTAATTTTTATTTAGCTAGTATGGAGGTAGAGTATATAAAACCATGATTAATTTTTAAGCATTGAACTGGTTTAATATAAAGCCAGTTTATAAATTTCAACAATATTTCCATAGTTAATAAGCAAATAGGAAATTCAAGAAAAGATCATCAGCATTCTCTTGTGGAAATAAATGGAAGCAAGCTTCTCTTTATGTTAATTTCAATGTTCTATGTGTGCAAAAGCAGTTAAAAATTTCTTTAAAGAGAGACAAGATGGTAATTCATAATTGAAACATTGAATGGAGAAAAATTTTGGTGTGAATTTTGAACATGGAGAAAGAAATCTTTACATTCAAGGTCTCATTCTATGAAGCGTTGACTTTGCCATGTTTTGTTAAAATATGGGGCAGCATATGTCCCTGAGTTTCAAACCCTTTATGTATCTAGAACAATCATCCTCCCACCTGCCTAACAGTTTGCCAGAGCTATAAGATAACATACTGTGTATGAGTTCATGGACGGGTTCGGAATGTTATTTTCTAGCCTTGATGAGTAGCTCATACTAATAACCCTACAGACATTGTGGTTGCTGTTGCTATCTATGTGAATAACTTTTTATAACTTGGCCTTTTTAATGACAATTTTACAGTGGAATATGTCAGAGTACCAGGCGGCCCTATTAGTATTCTTGAAAGACAATATTCTGAGTATTAATTCACACTAATCTATGACTCCATCATATTTATTTCTACAATGCTCCTTCAAAGAATAAATGAAAAGTTGAAGAGGTTTTACAAAGATTAAGTAAGTGAAGCCCCACAACCCTGGTCTATGGTATCTATTATTATTGTGATTTATGGACAGGGGAACATCTGGAGATACATGCAAAAGTTGTATTCTGTCAGCAAGCAGGAATGAGGCCTTTGTGGCTTGTCCAAAGTGGCACAGAAATCTCTGGCAGAGTGGGGAAGAGAACCAAAAATCTCGTAGTGCCTTCTAGTGATCTGGGGAGGGGATGGCTGCAGCAATGCCTCACAGTTCACACCTACTATTGCGTGTGTGAAGGTTGTTCTCTTGCTGGGTGCAGACTGATCAGAAATTAAGAGCATTTTGATTCCCTCTTGCTTTATCACAAAGGGGTAAATGGGATTAAAGAGTCATAACTTGTAGACTTTTTCTACTGAACTGATACCTAACAGATCACCATCCATGTGTATCTTCTAGTGCTATAAGTCAGCCTCTAGGCAACCTAAGTCATTTTCAAATGTGCATCTCTCTGTATGTTACAGCAACACATAGCAGGGATCATCATGTTTGCATATTTATTTGAATCTAAAAGTTTTAGTACTATATCAGTAATTATATGTGAATTACAGAAGTATAGAAATACTAAATTGGATTACCCATAAAGGTAATAAAAAGACAGCATAGAATGGGCAGCTGTTGGTACAACAGCAGGACAGCCTTAGAAGTTAAGATTTCAAGGTATTTAGAAAGTCAAAAGATATTATTTTATTTTTTTCCCCTGACAATAGTTGTCATAGGAAGCACAATGATAAGTATTTTCATAAGCATAATATCAATTACTTAAAAGAGCCTGGTTACTTACTAGACCCTCCAATCATTCTTTCTAGTTTACACAGTCTATCACTCTAGAGGGTGAAATCCAGAAATCTGCACTCAACATTTATGCAGTCTCACTTGAAATAAAATTCCCAGCAGCTTCAGTAGGACTTTTACCTAAACCAATTTCTGAATAAGCACTTCAGAATCTGTACCCTAGTGGAAATACGTAATCTGAATTTAAAAAGAATTGTTCTGAGTATACAGAAAGCTATAACATCCAGGAACTGAAGAAGAGAATTCACAGCATCCTAGGTTTTAAATTATTAATTTCTATGAATTTGTTATCCTCTACTTTCCTTCTCAACTTTCCACTATGAAAGAAATTATCCTTGTTCTTGTGGGCTTTCTATCAGACTTGCAGTGTTCTTCCTCCAGCTAAGGAAGCAGTGTAGTTGTGTTACTCTTTACTAAGCAGTCCCCTTATGCTATACAACCCCAGTGGACCCCAGGTCAGCTATAATTTACTATGGTAGATGAAACATCCAGGAATAAGGCTTCATTCTTGTGAATTAACACAGAGCCAGGGCTCTTATGCTCACCTCAAGTGAAGATTGTGTTTTGACTACATCCAGACTTTGCGAACTACTTGAATAGTTAAAATGATGATAAATATTATTGGGCCATATGATAATCCTTCTGTATATGTTGTTACCTACAATATTGCATGTTTATTTAAAGGTACTATTCAGTATTTGATCTTAAAGAAGACTAAGCAGAGAATTGTGTAATAAATACATCTGCACACTTTGTCACCGTTCTTTTGACCTTCTGTGTTTTCAAGCAGCACTGATTTGAATTTGGCCAGAAAAATGTTCCTTTGTGTGAATTACTTTTTTTCATAGTAGTCTAAAATAAGGCCAGGTTAATGTGGAATTTCCTGGCTTTTTGGAGTTTCTTTGACTGTGACAGCCTTCACTATAGTCAGAACAGTTGTGGTACAACAAGGTGGCAAACTTGCAGACTTTCACACTTAAACAGAGCCCTATCTGGGTCACAAATTATGATATCCAAAGGATATCTACCCTTTCCCTGATGCCTGATTGAAGGATGTTCTCTTTTAGGGTAATTGCCTCATGAAGGTCCAGCCTTTCTCCAAGCCTGGGGAAGAGAAATGTTAAGACAAATCTAGTTTACAAATTTCACTGTTTGATGATTTATGTAGGATGTTGTTTTTATTCACTGAAAGGTTCTAGATATTTCAGTGTTGGAGCAAGGGAGTAATCTGGACTCTATTAAGTGATTTAACAAATCAAAATAATCACAGTAAATTTTAATTAATCAAATATTGTGCAAGAAAGACTACTGAATATGGTAACACTCTCATGTTCCATTGTATATCCTTTGTTCAGACTGTACAATAGTTTAAGTACTGAATTTCATATTAGTATGACATGAAATGGGTGATAAAATGAAGTGCAGTAGTGTACATTACTAGTATTTGGCAGTTAGAACCAAAATATGACTATTTTGATTAAGCATTGAGGTCACTTGATATATTTCTGTTTCCCATTTCTGTGAGCGTAACTCAGCTTGTTCTTTTTTATCAAAACTATTCTCATAAATTCAGAATCCCAAGTCCTAAAAACTTGGGGTTTAATTGGTTCAGATTCTTGTCTAAAGAAATAAGTCTTGCAAAAACATGCATTACAAAGAACTTAGTGGAAGAATAAGTGAAAAACTGGACACAATGTTAGGATGAGCACAGCCTACGCATATTTGTTTAAGAATTTGAGGCTAAACATGTTGCTGAAAATAACAAACTTTAAAATGAATGTGCTGTATTATTCAGGGAACCATATGGTGCTAACACCTTTACTGCTTGGATCAGTCTATCACTCAGATTGACTAACAAGTAAGAAAACAGAGCTTGATCATTCAAAGTCAGTGAGTTTGATCAGAAAAAAAATAGGACCTTTGCTCCCTGCCTGATACTTTCCACAGAACTTCTGTATTTTGAAAGTTACCGTGCTGAGACTTGACACTGTTGAAAATTTATATCTACTTAGAGAAGTAAAAAATTATAAATGTGAGAGAATAAAAAGAAAAAACCCATGAAACTAGAATAGTCTTTAAGGGCTTGAGGGGAAAATGCCTTTATATATAGCCAATGATTATGGTTTATCTTTTGGTGTTCTCAATAGTTCTTTTAATGCCCTTGATCTTAATGTAGTATCAGTAGTACAATATGTTATCATCCCATATATATTAGGAAGCTGTAAAAAAATAACTGTCTTTTCTATACTTTTTCTAATAAACTTAAATGAATTCTTCATTTTAAAGTACAAATAAAATAGGGGAAAATACATTTTTAAGAGAAAGTAATTTTTCAAAATTAGTTGTTAAATTGAATTTCCTCTTTCCTATAGTTAGCTAAAAAAAAGTTTAGTCTACATAGATGTCTCTTTTGACAGCATAGAAAATCCTCCATGATGACCTAAGCAGTTAATGAACAGTCAGTTTCTGGTGACATGAAGTTATTCCTTCCTAAGACCCATCTTGTCCTGTAACTGAAGCCAATTAAGAAAACCTTTGAAGGATAAAAGTGAAACACTTGGAAGGATTGGAAAATTACTGGTCATTTTTCACTAGCTACTTCTCTGCAGTATGGAACAACATCATGTAAATGACCCAAAACCACCTAAATCCTCTCATGTATGTCATGTAGATGTTACAGAATCAAAGAAATTCAGTTGTTTTCCATAGATGGCCTGGGGATATTTTCTGTTTCCTCACACCAACATGCCAAATCACCCTATGGTGTAACTCAGTGTCTCCTTTCCATGAAATGTTTTCTGCGTGCAAACTTTCATTTTACCTCTCAGTGTGCTTTTGTGTTCTGATAGGCTTTCTTTCAAAGGTATAGGCATTTTGCTAACATATTAAACCGCAAGGAATCTTAATAATATAAATGACAAAGTTCAGAGTCATAGGTAATCCTCTCTTTAATGGTATGTTTCTTACCAGTGCATGGTTCAGTGATGATGAGAATTTTTTTTTATATTATACCCTGCAAATTCAGAGCAGTGAAAACTAACTTGTATATGTTCTAATTCTCACAGATTTTTGTCTGTGTATTGTATATGTATCAGACCCAGATGGATTTATAATGCCTCTCTGATTTCCTTTTTGTACACTAGGAATAGAGGAAGGTCAAATATATCCAATAATGTCTTCTCTATGGTAAGAAGGTACCACAGAGTGAATTGCAGTTGCAACTGAGTGATAGCAAAAGCCTTTTCATCCTGACTTATAGCTCCAGTGTTAATAGCTATTATCCCTGGACTAGTAGTTTAGAGTTAGTATCCAAATGACCTGACAAGTTTCTGGCAGTATGAAATATGGTCAACTGATAAACATTATCAACTGATAATGAACATTACTGCTTATCTGTGAGGTTTCTTGCTCTAAGTATATTAATAATTCCTTTGAATGAAAGTGATTTTGTCAAAGGCAAACAGTTTTGAATTTAGACGTTTACATTGCAACATAGGCGATGTGGTTGTCCCAGTGCACCTAGACTACCAATTTCAGAATTCTCTTGGTTAGTTTGCTTACTTTGAAATCCCAGCCAATCAAATGAATTCCAAACTTATTGTAGTTATTGGGAGTATTTCTGCCAATTTCAATGATGTCACCAAGAAATATTAAAAAAAACCCCAAACCCAAACAAACAAAACCCCAAAAACAACAGCAACAAAAAACTCCCACACACAAAAAAACCCCAGAAAACAAACAAAAAACCCCACAAAAAAACCAGCCAACCCCTAAAAATCAGTATCTAGACAAAGAAGAAACCGTATCTTTTGAAAACACTTGCAAGAGAACCCTGATATTTATTAAAGAAAAATTATGGTAAGGTATTTCGTCACTGTTATCTTTTTCTTGGTTCAATATTTATATTCTATGCGAAGACTCAAAATTTTCTTACTCTTTAATGTGTCCTGGTTATATATTACTTAATACTAGTCACATTTTTATTTTATTCAAATTTTATTCTTATATTCTATCAGATAAAAATAAAATATTGCCAGTCACTCACTAGAATACAATATTTCCTGGGGAATATCCCTACTCAAACTTAATTGGTGTATTTCCGTTCAGTTTCAATAGTATTACAGAAATCCTTCTTAAGCCTTCCTCCCCTGTACCCTACAAGCTTCTCAAACCAAACCCTTCTAACCTTGGTGAAGACCTGGGATTTTAAAATAGAATTTAAATGAATTATAGAAAACATTAAATATGACTTTGCATTTTTCCCCATTAGTTTGCATTAGATAAATAAAAGAGGCCCTGTATCTTGGATCAAGTTAAACCTATCTTTATGATTCCTATACTTTCATCTCAGCCCACAGCAAAGGAAAATGGCACATGCTGAGCAACTTTTTATGCTCATGGTAATCTCACTGTAACAGATTTACTTTAATCTGTCAATGATTCATGTTTGACACAGAATTGAATTAATGTTAAGGGAATTAAAAGAATAGGCAAACCTTTTCTCTTTAAACTCAGGACAAAAACTAGGCAGGGAGCTGAATATCTCTGGCCAAGACAGTTAATATATCAAAGAATGTTCCTTAGGCTAAACCAAGAGATCACGTGCTCTTGCCATGAGGGAGAGGATTTTATTTGGAAAAAAAGCCCTAAATAAATAAAGCTGGGAAAACTAAATTGAAAATGCTTTCCCTTCTCCCTCAAGAATGGGAACTGCACTAAAAGATGACTGGGTTAACATAAAATAGATATAACCACACTGAGATATGATAGATGAATGCATAGACGATTTCTGTAGCAATAATTAAACACATCAAAGAAGCCAGTCAAACATAACTGAGGTATAAATTTTTTCACAAAGAGAATCTGGAAATATCATCTTGGTGCATGGCCAAAGGTCAAAGGAAAAAGTGACCAGAGGGAGAGAGGATGCTTTCTTTAAGTCTAAGATTTTTGGCTTCCACTCTATGTCTTTTTATATAATTGATCCAGTATCTATTGACATGGAAAAACTCCTACTGATTTGAAAACTGCTGATGCAGTAATGATCTGCCCAAATTTGTGACATCCCTTTCTCGAAGGGACAATGGTGGAAGCTTTGGCTTGAGATCTACTCCATCTGACATCAGTTAGTCACTGTAAGGGTTTGTGTTGAATACCACTGATTATTCTTGCTTCCAGATCCAGGTTACTGCAACTCTGCAGTATTCATAGGACAGAGGAGGATTTGTGTGTCTGTCTCCGTTGCGGTTTAATCCCAGCCGGCAACTAAACACCACACAGCTGCTCATTTGCAACACACCCCCACCCTGTCCCCCCCATGCCTTGGTGTAGGATAGCGATGAGAATGGGAAGGGTAAAAGTGAGAAAACTTGTAGGTTGAGATAAGGACAGTTTCATAGGTAAAGTAAAAACCACGTGCGGATGCAAAGCAAAACAAGGAATTCATTCACTGCTTCCCATGGGCAGTTCTAGAAGCAAATTACTTTGTTAACTCTTGTTTATCTGTTTTCATGTCAAGGGTAAAAGAATAGAACATACTGGAGTTAGGAAACTTCTGTGTTGGCATGAGGTAAAGTACTCCAGCACTAAATTTCTGCACCAATCACAACTAATAAGTTCAAAAACACTAGCTAAGGTTATTGTGCCCTTGACTTGAAATGTAAAGGTTAATGCAGAAACAAACACTTAATTCTGTTAAACCTCTTCCTTGTCAAATCACGTATCACAAATGAGTTTTTGACTGCAAGTTTGGCTTCATAGATAGTCAGATTTCTTCTGCATTCATGCAATATGAACAGATATTGGGCTAAAAATACCAATGTTACAGTAACTTCTGTGCTTTAAGTTGCATAAATGCATATAATTTTTGTTTTTACTTTAAAAAATAATTGGTAGTAAATCAAACAAGAAAACAAAAGCAAACAGAAAATTGAATATTTGAACTAGTACATGCAAAACAGTCAGCACTGCAGACTAGCCTTTTGCAACATCTTAAATAATATATGCACAGAGTTTATAAATCCCTGGCAAGGAAATTTTTAATTTTGTCCTACATGCTTTTCCTCAATATTTTCTTTGAAGCTTGCTCAAATTTATAGCATGACATACCTTTTACTCTAATTAAAAGTGGAATCTTTACATCAAAAAGTGTAGCTAAGTCAGTATTTTTCCTTAAACTGGTTGTTAAAAAAAAAAAAAAAAGAAAAAAGTTAAAAATCATATTGCTTCATGTTAGTCAAGGTGCAAAATTTTTTCTCTAGGAAAGGGATGGCTATCCATTAGCTAAAATCCAGAAATACTTCACTGGAAAGTACTAGTGGTACTAGTACTAGAATGGTACAAGCTTCTTACAAAATTCTTTAGCTGAATTGCAAAATATGTGAAGAAAAGTGCAGAATGATCAGGGTTAGAAAGAAAACTAGAAAACAAAGGTATAAAGACATACTATATTTAAGCCCTGAGGCAGTGCGCCTTATTTATACAACAGAGAATGTCTACAGAATAAGCAACTAGCACAACAGAAGTATGACTAATAGTTAGGTATGAATCAGTAGATTTGTATTCTTCTTGCATATCTCTCTTCCCAAAAGAAGAGAAAATGAAAGAAACCCCCCTCCTGAGCTTCCTCACCCATTCATCCTTTTCAAATCTGAAGCTCACTGTTATGATAGTTAAATTTTAGCTTTGAGCAACCCAGGGTACTAATCTTACATGACCTCTTCCAAACTAAATCATGCCCTTGTGACTCATGTTCTTTTCCCCTCTCATTTTTTTTCCTCTTGGATGAAACTGTAATCAAGGTCTCTCTCTATCATCATAATAATAATGATAATACCAAAATAAAGATCTAGAACCTCTATTTTGTTGCTATTAAATCTAAAGAGTTAGAGCATAGGTTTCCATATCATGGAATCTGGATTATTTCTAGCTGACAGTCATAGAATCATAGGATCACAGAATAATTTTGGCTGGAAGAGACCTTCAAGATCATGAAGCCCTACCTTATTCCTAGCCCTATCAAAACCACTAAACCATGTCCCTTACCAAGTCTTCTGCTTTAATTTAATTGCACAGAAGGCCATTTTCTAGATATCAGGTTTTTAACTACCCTTGAGTGCCAATAAATCAATATTTAATTGTAGTGCTGTTAAAATCAATTGGCAGGTTTATTTTTAAGGTTTTCATATGGAGGCAACTACAAAGAATGGAAAGCACCATCTCAGCCATGATAAAACACCCCCAGCAAAACAGGTTTACAGAAGCTCAGGGTGATAACTAAATCAGCATTCCAGCAAGTGACTTTGTCTCTAAAAATATCTCGGGTATTTTAGTGCTAGTATTCAGTGTAAGTTCAGATCTTCTAGCTTTTTTGTAAAAGTAGTACTTGCATATTATCTGGGGGTCTGTGTATGGGTTTGAGCTCTTCAACACAAAAAAACCCCAAGCAACCCAAACATTTCTTGTGATGAAAGACATATTGTTATAACCAGTTTGTGCATCTACTGCCTTAAATGTTCTTTTTTGTGTGGCCTGGATTTGAGAAGAACTCCAGTGATTTGTAGGCCTTGTCCTGAATCTTGTACAGGAGCACATTAACCTTGGCAGAATATGTTGAAAGAACAGGGTTATGTTGAAAGAACCTTGCAAATGTTACTGCATGTGTCAAGCTTTCCCTGCGGGACTCCCTGCATCTCCCTTGGATGCTATCTGAAACCATATATGGGAGTATTGATTTTTCGGAGGGAATAATGTTAAGATACAAATCATATTCTGCTAATTATTTTGCCTTTTCAGTGTAATACAAAAGTGCTGTAGTCTCCTTCTATCAGTGATTGGAGTTAAAAGATGAGTACAGTGGGCATATATAAAGTATTGTTGCTTCTACCCAACCTCCTTCTGTTTAAATATTCTAATTTTGCCTCTGTAATTAACAGCAATGTGTTTTTCTCATGTTTCATATCTATGGTTGGGCAATGACAGAAACAAATGTCATATCTAATGAACCTGAAAGTGAAAGGTGGGAGCAAATTTGCTAAGAGTCTTATTCCAGTTGACAGGTCTGCCTCTTGTGACATTAATAATGCTTCAGGAATGTTGATATAAATCAAGATATAGCAAGAAACATGCCATAGACAGGATGGGGAAACATCATCTCTGCTGTTTTAGTATCCCCAGAGCTGATAGTAAGACTGTAGCTTTCAGCTGTGAGTGCTTTCCTCTTTATCCCAGAAACCTGTACAACAATCATGTTCCACATCTGCGTGTATATAATGACTCACATCAGCAAACTTGATTTAAAGTTCAAGCCAAAATCCGGTGGTTTAAACAAAAGTCTTTTCACTGACTTCGGTGGGCTCGATATCAGTGTGTCACTGGCACTTACTTCTCTGGCTACTTTAATGCCTTGGGAGGTCTTTCTGGAGCACTTTGAAATCAAAATACCGGCTTGATTGATCCTCCAGCACTTAAAGAAGAAAGCACATACTGAGCTTCAACAAATGTCTGTAGCTGGAAGTCTTGCAGAGTTTGTGCAACTTAAGTTGGTTATAGGCCTTGTGCTGTTTCTGTAAGCAAGGGTAAATATTAGCTCCTTTGGGTGCTACAGTGAAGTGCTCTAAGAGATCAGTAAAGAACAGGGCAATCTACAAGCTATATAGCAGAGGGGAGTGAGTCTACAGCCAAAGGGAAGTGCTTGCAGTACTCTGCTAGAGTCCCTGCCTAATGATGATGCACCTTTTGGAAGTGAAAGGCATTTTCTTTCCTGTATGTAGCATTCATTCTGTTCCTAAAATATTTATTTTAACACCTGCAGCTGCTGATTCTGCTTTTCTGAAGTCCCATGGCTAAGACAGCAGACATCAGAGGATAATATTCTGGCAGGAACTACTCTGCCTGCACTTTTTCCTCTATGAAAAATGCACAGAGGTGAAAAGATTTCAAGGGAGGTCTTGTGGACAAGAGCACTGCTGTATTCTTATAGTGGAAGATGAATGCCAGAGTAGCATGTGAGAAATTGATATTGTTTCATTTTTTTTTGTGCATGTTCTTGCAGAGGCCTTGTTTTCAACTAATCTGGAGGGTTCTCTCCTGGCAGAGAAAGTTTTGTAACTCTAAAGCCTTTTGTCCCTCCCACTGCTTCTCCTTTTTTTTTTTTTTTTTTCCTCTTCTCACTGGTCGTGGTCACTTTCCTCCCTGAACCCCCATTGTAAAAGGCTCTTTCTTTCTTTTCTGCCTTTCCTGACAGTTTTTACTCCTGGAAGCTGTAAACAAACTGTTTCCTGACACCTGCATCAGACCTTTCTTGGCATTGCTAAATGTACAGTTTCTATTACAGTAGTATATAATCTCTAAGCAAAGGCATAATCTTTTCAATTAACAGGGAAATATGCTATAAATTCTAAAGTAGTAATTGCCTCTTTGATGTTCTTCACATCAGCAGCAGTTAGATCTGTGTACCAAAGAGAGATGTTGCTCCAAATCTGAACACCAAGGATACTAAATGGATGGTAAGAATGCCCTCTAGACCTTGAACTTCCCAGGAAACCCTCATTTACTTCCATCAGGGTATTGAGAAAAAGAAATTAAGTGGCTTAACATCTGCACTCGCTTTACTGAACTGTAGTTGCTGAGTTTAATGCAGCATTTATGCCTAACAGAAGAAATTGACTGTGCAGCATGTTGAACTTCTGATTATAATAAGAAAGGACAATAGCGAGTAAGATATGAAGCCACATGTCAGACAATGTCATAGGACTAATAGAGGAAAAAAAAAAATAAATATA
>WUAM01000269.1:4009721-4065944 GCA_024336885.1 Actenoides hombroni | reverse complement strand
TATCAACACACTCCAGCTCCCAGTACTACAGCATAAGGGCTGGATGGGGAAAAGCAGCTCAGCCAGACCCACTACAGGGGTGTTGATCAACAGCTGGCTGAACATGAGCCACAAGTGTGCCCAGGTGGCCAAGAAGGCTAACAGCATCATGGGCTGCATCAGTAATAGTGTGTCTAGCAGGACTAGAGAAGTGATTGTCTCCCTGTGCTCAGCACTGGTGAGGCCACAGCATGAGTACTGTGTTTAGTTTTGGGTGCCACAGTATAAGAAAGACATCAAGGTGCTAGAGGAGGTCCAGAGAAGAGCAGCAAAGCTGATGAAGAGTCTTGAGAATAAGTCTTACAAGGAGCAGCTGAGGGAACTGGGGTTGTTTAGTCTGAAGAAAAGGAGGCTGAGGGGAGACCTTATCCCTCTCTACAGCTGCCTGAAAGGAGATTGTAGAGAGGTGGGTGTTGGTCTCTTCTCAAAAGTCACAACTGATAGGACAAGAGGAAATGGCATCAAGTTACACCAGGAGAGGTTTTAGGTTAGACATTAGGAAAAACTTTTATACTGAAAGAGTTATCAAACTGAAACAGGCTGCCCAGGGAAGTGGTTGAATCTCCATCCCTGGATGTATTTAAAAGCTGTCTTAGATATATTTCTCAAGGATATGGTGTGGTAGGGGCCTTGGCAGAGTAGATAGTGGTTGGATTTCATGATCTTAAAGGTCCTTTCCAACCATAGCAGTTCTGTGATTCTGTGAATTATAGATATAGTAATTCTGGCTTATTTCACTTGCGTAATGTTATGTATGTGAGCTAAAGGCCTGAATTCTGTGATGCATATAACCAGACTAGGGTAAATACTGAGAAATACTCTATCCATAGCTGTCTTCTCTAGATGATTCTTTTGTATTAAAATGACTTTCACAGTAATGTCTTCAGAAAAAAAGTTTTCACGCAAGCATTCAGATTATAATATGAAACAATGCATGCAATTTTACCTTTTCACACAAGACGTAAATCTCTTTTGAAAAAGATGGCTGATTTTTAATGATTTTTCTCCAGAACCAGCCTGACTTGTTAAAACTGAATCTGATATTAGCCCGCGAATGAATGACATCAGTTGAAATGTACTTTTTTCTTCAAAGTGAT
Source organism: Actenoides hombroni (assembly GCA_024336885.1). NCBI lineage: Eukaryota > Metazoa > Chordata > Aves > Coraciiformes > Alcedinidae > Actenoides > Actenoides hombroni. Next base: position 4,064,808 of record WUAM01000269.1, on the reverse strand, counting down.
TGATGTAATTGTGTTTTAAAGTGACCTTTTTCAGAAATATTTTGACTATAGTGATTTTCTGTCTTCTTCGCTCAGCAATCAGAACAGCATAACTGTTATCAGAACATAAGTCTGTTTTAGCTGCTTGTTAATGCTTGAAGGGAACTGAGCTGCACAGTATACATGCCTGTAGGATGGTTTTGAATACAGGTAAGTGCTGTGGAAATTTAGAAACCTAACCTGAGATATTAGTAAGGATGGGGACCTGGGCCCCACAGTACTGAAAATGCAGTCAAATTACTATCTTGAATTTAATGTAACATAATTAAATTTCTTAGAAAGAAGTTTTGTTCACAAGTGAATTGCATTTCTGATGTGTATGGGCTTATTCATGTTTTTATATAGGCAGACTAGTCTTGATTGTGTTGGAAGTCTGGCACCTAGAAAAATGGTGATTTATGCTTGTAAATTATACCTATTATATAATTATAAAAACATATCTGCATCACTGTGAAACTGACTGATATGTCCTTATGTGAATTCACTTCATTATGAGTTTTCCTAATAGAAGTAATAAGGATGGCAATCATCTTTCAGACTCTCTGGATGAGTGTAATATTACAGATACTTCAATTTAAAAGGGAGAAGTACAGATAAATTTTATTGAATGGAGATTTATTCTAAAAAACAGAATTCAAAAATTTCTACCATTCTGCTAAACACGGTTAAAAAAAAAATAAGGTCAATTTCCACTCGAAAAAAAAATTCAGCACACTCCTAAGACTAAGGTGAGACAGATGCTTGGATTAGATGTCCCATATGACCCTGCTGGTTTTAGAATGTGTAGGCAGTACTGCAGGCTTATTTTCATTTGAACACTGTTAAAGATTGTTTTCATACAGGCAGTATACCGAGCAAGACAAACTCACTATGGCAGTTCTTTTTTCTTTTCTTTCTTATTTCCTTAGTTTTTACTGTATAGAGGAAAATAATATTTAACATGTAAATTCCTGTTTATTATCTCCCATTTGTAGGAGGAGAGGTAGCAAAATTATTTCTGTGATATTCTCTCAGCTGTGAAGTGCACTTTTTCATAATTACTCTGTGATCTTAATATTTTAATAGATAAATCAGAAATATAGAATATAACACAGTTAATAGGATCTGTTCAAAAATACAGTTGTAATTACAAGCTATCCTACTACCAGGATTTATTTCACAGAGCATATGGCTTCTCTAATTAAGAAGAACACTTTTATTTTTTATCTTTTAATCTTTTAAGCCACATATAATACTTTAAGTTCTATTCATGTATTACCAAACTTGTCAAATGTGTCTGCTTTTGCACCTGAATTTTTGCTCTTGTTAAAGGCTGAAATATAAAAAAAAAAAAGAACATGCCATGGAATAGTATTTATCTTTTAAGCTAATGCTGGACTTCGTTTTAAAATTCTTCTCTTATACTAACTCTTAAGTTTGTAATCCAGAAGTTTAGTGCTTCCATCTGTTTGAAAGTGTTCGTCTGACATTTATCCTTTCTGGCTGCTGTCTCCCATTTCTTAGGTCTGTAAGTTGACACATTTATTATACAATGATTTCTGTGTCAGGTATCCTGAACATAATTTTAATAATGTTAAGAATAGGTGTAGTTGTTGTAATAAAGTATAGGACATAGTTTACCCCTTTAAAAAGCCACATTCTGTCTTTTGCTCTGTTGTCTATGTAGCGCAGAAAATCCTAAGAGTTTAAGTATACTAACAATCTGAGAGCTATACTTTTTGGGAAAATGGCTAGGGTTCACTCCAGAATTTTAGTCTTCCTTGCTTTTCTAAGTATATCTACTAGTAGGCCCAAATTTTGTCAGCTGTTAATCAGCATGAATACTTGGCAGACAGATTATGGCTTGGTTTATTGTGTATGCAGGATGGAAATTAATTAAAGAAGCATTTTCATCAAGTATATCAAACTTGAGATTCTGATGTCGAACCTGGGCCTTGCTGGGTCATGGAGCAGAAAGGCTATATCAAATTGTGCTAAGATAACAAAAGACATTAGCATAGTCCTGTGCACCAGGCTTTATAGAAAAAATATCTCCCCATTCTGTGTTTACTCTTCTTCGCTGCAGTATGACTCCATGTTGTACACAGACCAGCAACACAGCTACAGGGCAGGTCCAAAGATGACATAACTACAGACATAGCCCTGAAAGAAAAAGGCCTTAAAAAGTCTCAGTTAGAAGAACTGGAGCATAATGTATTTCTTAAAGCTGATCCTTTGCCATTTTGAGCAGCTGCTGCTGATTCTGTGTAGCGTTTGACCATCCATATAGTTTCTGGAGTATTTAGCCTTTTACAGTTCAAAATTGTTGGTACCATCTGGTTAGATGCTGCCCAGAAGTTCCCCTTGCCTTTCTCCAGGAAACAATAAATTTATCAGCTAGTAAGTCTTGCTTTTTCTGCCTCCAGCCTGCTACCTTTCCATTAAATGGCACTTAGTGCACATTTCATCTTTCTATTTTCAATGGGATTACTCATGTGAGTACCACTTTATATAGGAAAGGTGACAGAATTGACACCTAAATTGCCCACAACCTGGTTGTTATGACATTAAAGTTTATTGTCTTGGGTTTACCCACAACTGTATTGTTCCACATTATGACATAATTCAAGCTCAATAGAAAGATGAAAACAAAAGAAACAAATCAAAAAAACCTAAACTTGCTCTTGTTTGAGTTCCAACATCTTTCCAGTTACATAAAAACACCGAAACCAAACTCTCAAGCAAATAAAAATCCCCAAATGCAAAAAAAAGTAGACTTTTCCAAAGCAAACATACCCATAGTACTCATATTTATTAATTTATATGCTAGGCATTCTTGTAATCAATCTTTTTGGTAACGGGTCCAGATCATCCTCTTTGTACTTACTCTGTCCATTGGCTTATTAATAAATCATTTAAATGATCTTAGTCATCTACTGAAATGTGAGGAAGCTATTCTTTGTCTCCACTGTCAAATCATACGTGAATGTTTATACAGATGACATTTTCAAGGCTTCTTTGGCCCTAGACTCTTAATGGAGAATAATAATCCACTTTAAATTATTCTTTTTCTTTTAATTTAGTATGAAAAGTTATAAACATTGGTGAATTGTAAGTAAAAGCACATTTAATAAGGTTCTCTGCCTTCTTAAATTGAAATCTGAAGATGCATGTTGAAGGTAGATGTTTTTAAGGAAAGTCATCTAAGTTACACCTTTTATGAAGATATTCTGTAATGGTTTCAGTAAAGAGGGATGAGGCATTAAACTACATTCTTTACAACACTGGAAATGCTGATGTGTACACTTGAAGATTTACCCCATTGCATTTTACGTGGAGCAAGATATCATGCACTGTGCATTCAAGACCTGTATCTGACCACGTTCCTTCTGTAGCACCTCAGGTTCTCATTGGGAAAAGGGCTGTGACAAACACTATACTGAGATCTGTCAAAATGTCTCATACTTGATCAGTTATCTATAAAATGTACAGAACTCTATACGTGAATGGCACTTAGGGAGTCACAACATATTCACAAAGAAGTAATTTTTCAAAGGAAACCTTTAACAAGGGTGCTTCTGGTATGTTATCCATTCTCTGCAGCATCTTAAAACTTCATGCTTAGGGGTCATCTTCAAAACCAAATTTGTGAGTAACCATGAAATGTATTAGTCAAGTTGCTGTCCAGAAAGTACTTAAGCGACATGGTGAAAGGAGTTAAAAATCAGATAGTTGTATCTTGTACATTTATTAAATTTCAACTATTAATTTGTTTAAAAGGGGATTATGTTGTTTACAGTAACATATAATTGATATGAGAGAAGAACTGTCTTATGTGATCAGTTTGGAATATAACAGAGACAATATTTTTTTTATATATGCATGTGTGTATATGTATTTATACATGTCAGCAAAATACCTACACAATCATACAGTGGCTGAAATTGATGGCACTAGCTAGCATTGCAGGGCCTGTTGTGTGAACTCCCTGAAAAGGAGCCTTTGTTTCCATAGGCAACAGAGCTGCTGTGGCACTATGGATCAAACACATCCGGATTTACTTTTATGCCTCTGAGGTAAACAGTTGCCTGCTGCACTACATAAATACTAAAGAAAAACTCTCTTGGTAAAAGACCTGACCAGCATGAACTGAGGGTAACTGCAGGCTGCGGAGAGGAGCCTAGCTGAGGCAGCTCCATGATAAAAGTACCCTGGGAGAGTCCTACATGTGATGCCATTTTTGCTTTTTCTGTCATTTAGTCCTCTAACTTTTTTTTCTCGTGTATTTCATAGCTTAAAGACTGATAAGAAAAAGTCTTTAATGAGATCATTTTTCCCTCCCCCACCTCCAGGGAGAATATGGTTTGCCTGTCTTGTTGTAGTGAGGTTGGAGAAAGAATTATCAAATATTTCTGCTTTTCACTGTGGACAGAGCTAAAGGGAGAGTTTTAGAAGACAAAGTGCAAATCTTTCTGGTCTTTTGAAAGCATACCCTTCCATTTTAACCAGTCTGAAATAAATTCAGGCAACATATTATAAATGAAGGCACATGAATAATGACCTTTAAATAAAAAATATTAGATGTCTTATGATTTTTGTTATAGAAGAAAAATGAACTGTGAAGATCACAGAGAAGTGTTAGCTGCTGACGAGCTATGCCTGAATTTGCTGAGTTTGCTTATTCAGCTGATTAAAATTATGTCATTCTCTGCAATCTATGTTTATTTTATTTTGCATTTCCTATTTATCTTGATAATGCTTTTGTTCTCTAAAAGGTATGTTTTCAGAGGTGCAAGCCACAGAAGCACTGTATACTCCAGTGACTCAATGCAAGCAGAGCCTAATCCTGAGTTAAGTGCACAAAGTCTTGCAGATGTTACAGTAAGAATTTATTGAGTGATTTTTAAGGTTACCCACTGTCACAGCACTGAAGCCACCTTTAACCCACAAAATAATCAAAACCAACAGGTTTCTGTCTCTCTAATATTAAAGAGACTTATAAAATGTATTCATTCTGAGGCTAAAAATGCTCTAGTACTTACTTAGGCAGGTTAATGAAAAATAAGACCTTGACCTGTACTCAGAAGTTTGTGAAAGAAGTCAGCTATGGATTTCCAGAAGCACAGAAAGTCTCCTGCTCAGAAGGCTGCTTCCCTTTTGCAGGAGCTGTTTTGTCATATGACTGACTCCTGCACCACATGGATTTGGCACTGTGGCATCGCAGGTGCCGCATGCTAAAAAAAGGCCCCCCCCACCCCCCCATCTGCTGCTGCTGGGAGTCTCAACCTGTCCCTTCATGATTATTCTGTTGAGCCTCCTTTTGCAGTCCATTTCTGCTGGACTAACTTCTCTTAAAAAATGCGTCCTGGAAGGTGCCCTTCTGTCTTTGACTTTCTCTGTCATAAGAGGTCAGGTACTGGGATATTTTTACCTCAGCTGCTCTTGTCATAGAAGTACTCCTCGTATTCATGTATACTCCTGGTATTCTGTTTATTTGTTCTGATTAAGGCTACTGAATAAATTAATTACTGAGAGCAAACCAAAAGTGTCATTTTAAGTTAGAAACATGTGATAATTATTATGTCACAAAGTGATGAACACAGTGTGTATGGAAATGTACTTTTTCGAGTTCTATGTCCTACTTCTATACCACCTTTTTTGGTTAGCATGAAAGCTTTTCAAGGTCAGCAATGCCATGCAGGTAATGATGAGGGTGAGGTAGACTCAAGTTGAATGTGTCCTCAGTGTTCATGTTAATTTTATTATTTTTTTTGTTTGTTTTGTTTGTTGTTGTTGCTGTTTACAAAAGTAATATTTGTGTCTTTAAATAGCATAGTAGTCTGTTTTTCTAATAAGACACTAACCTGTGCATTAAAAAAATGACATTGATTACAAAAATCTTTCTTCAAGTGCTTTATTTAGGAAAATGTAAGCTATGGGTGCTTCCAGGTTGTTTAGATGTAAAAAGTGTAGAGGGATAAATAAAAATAGGGCAGCTTATCTGCACTTTTATGTTTAATCCAAAATTACATGTTATTCTATCTGACCCAAATAGGTGGAAAAAAAAGAAGTTAGTGAATCAGATTACCAGTGTCTTGGAAGTGGAGATCAGTTTAGGTACAGCTGGGCTGAGCCCTGTAGTCCTTATTTGATCTTGTGAGCTCAGCCTGCTACTTTCACTAACCATTTGTTTTATATAGTGAGAAGTTGATTTTCATTAGCATGAATAGCATTTGGTGCTATTTTGTAAAGATTTGCAAGAGCCAGTGTTTGCCAAAACAGTTTCAGCTACTATGAAATCTTGTTTTGCTCTTCTTTCCTTTGATATTCTTTAGTCTTAGACACCGATCTGACTTCTTACTTAGGATTTCCCTATTATAAGGTTTCAGGTGTCACATATTTCTCTGTGCATGAAAATGAATAAAAAGGATAAAAGAGTATTGTAAAAATATTTTTATCCCTTTTTTTTTTAAATAGAAATGCCTTTTCTGCATTTGTTTTATGTGGGTATGACTGTTTAAATGTCTTGACTAATAACATTTGAACCTTCTGGCACACGTCATCCAAATTTGACAGAAGGGCAGAAGTATCAAAGATAATTGAGTTCTCTGTAGTATTGTAAAAATAATACCCCATAAGCATTTTGACTGAGGGAAAGAGAGCAAAGAGAGCTCGTGTTTTGTGAGAGAGGTTATAAATTCCCATACCAGAGGAAAAACTTAACCCAGAGCTTAAATTATGAGATACAAATCCACAGGAAACCAACATGCATTTATTTCAGGCTTCATTGTTTCACTTTTGTTTCTAATAACATCTTATGAGATTTAGAGATAAAAAAAAAAAAATTAATCTTGTGTATTTGTCATTATTTGTACTGTTTATTTAGTTTTCACTGTCCAAACTCATTGATGAAAGATTCCTTTTTCTTTTCACTTTTTGTCAGCACCTAATCAAGCATCAACTTACGGATGCTGCAAAAAGTTGCATTTACTCTTTAATTGTTTACTTCAATTCTGTTATTGTGTGCTCTAAAAACATTCCTCCATATTTTTTTTTTAATACAAAAACTGTATTGTAATCTTTCTTTGAAAACCAATTTGAAAAATCTGCAGTTGTTGAGCTCTGGAAGGTACTTCCCTTCCTGACTGGGTTTTTGCATTAGAGCTGGAGAAATAATTCTGAATGATCATTTGTTTGTGATAGGCATGTTGTTTGCTCTAAACATAGGAAGGGATTTTAGATCAGTGCTGTTTCTTTCTATGGACATTGTGCTTAAATTCCTATATGCTGGTATTTGAACATGCCAGACAAAGCCTTCAGCTTTTTCAGTCAAATTCTTCCTCTACCAAAGGTGATCTTCATGCCCTCTTCCCTGCAGGAGAGGGGTCTTTCTATTCTGCAATGCCTTTCCTGTCCTGGGAAGGAAAAGACACTGTGAGAAGATATGGAAGCCTGTGCTAATATGCATGTTCAGTGACTGCTGACTTTGGTGAAAAATTATGCTGTTATTTTTTCTGAAATCTCCATGTATTAGATCCTGTCAAGGAGGTAAGGGAAACTGTGAATTCCTACTTTCTCCTGTATTTAGTCCAGCAGGATGAGCTATGGACAAGTGTGCGCTCTATTCTCCGAGTCTACTGACAGTGTCATTGTAGGGGGCAATTGTGTTCTCTGAACAGTACTTATAATTGTGCTAAAAAATTAAGCCAGATAAATTATTCTGAAAGGTTGCTGTGTAATTATGTATTCCAAGCAGTATTTTAAAAACATTTTGGATTTGGCACAAGCATTTGTTCAAAGTGAGGAGGATCTGAGAGCAAGCAGGCACAGACTACAGATTTTTTGAGTAACCTGCCTATATTTGACGTGACTGTCATGTCACTTATCTTCTTTATGATATGTTGCTGCCATTTTATAACATACCACATCCTAAGCAGTGTGGTGAGTGACATGCTGCTACTCACCTCACGGTCATGCACAGAATATGTCCTGTAATACTGAAACCTTCTCAGGCACTGGATAAAAAAATTTAAGTTTGCTCAACATTTGCACAGTGAATGGTGAAAGAGTAGGGAGAAAACTTTATTAAAGGAAAAAAGAGAAGAGACTCCCACTTGATAGTTGTTTTCTGTTACCAGTTAATTCTAGTCTAGTAAACATAACATTTTGCACCTCTTCGGTACAATATTTCACCCTTTGTCCTTTGGAGAGAAGCTACTGCATATTGGAGGTACTCACCAGCTGGGCATTTTATAAATGTAAGTCAGGGATCTGACAGATTAGCTCTGGCAGGTTTAGATGCAAGATAGAATGCTAACCCTTTACACCTTGCTTCTCAGCTGGAAGTAACTACCTGAAAAGCAGAGGCAATAGACTGGATGCATCATGTAGCTCATAGTCCAGTGGCATAGCTTAAACTGCTGATGAAAGTAGAACTCCTGAGCTGTGAACACACATCCTGTTTTATGGTACTGGGATAGAGGTGGATGGAGGGAACATTTTAAATCTCAACAGCTAAATGCTTGAGGTAAATATGGGCCTGCTGCTGAATGGAGCAGAAGATATGGTGAAGGATGTGGGAAAGTCCAAGATACTCAATGCCTTTTTGGCCTTAGTCTTTACTGATAAGACCGACCTTCAGGAATACTGAGTCCACTGCTGCTTAATATCTTCCTTAATGCTTTGGACAATGGGGGAGACTCCTCCCTGTGCAGCTTTGTCAGGAGACCAGGAGGAGTGTTGTGTACCCCAGATGGTTGTGCTGTCATTCAGAGGGACCTTAAGAGAAACAGCCTGACAGAAGTCTCATGAAGTTCAGCAGAGGGAAAGCAAAGTGCTGCATCTGGGGATGAGTAATGCTATGTGGAAGTATGTGCTGTGGGCCAACTAGCTTTAAAGCAGCTCTTCAGTAGAGACCCTTGGTGTCCTGAAGGACAAGAACACTGCCAGCAGGTCCAGGGATGTGATCCTCCCTGTCACTGATGAAACACATCTGGTTGCTGTGTCCAATTCTGGACCCCTTAGGACAAGAGATACATGGACCTACTGGAGTGAGTCCAGTGACAGACCTTGAAAATCAAAAAACTTGAGTGTCTGTCATACGTCAAGAGGCTGGTACAGGTTGTTTACCCTGGAGAAGAGAAATCTCAGGGAGAATCTTTTTAGTGCATACGAACACTGAAGGTAGGGAGTAAAGAATGTGGATCCAGGCTCTTTTCAGTGGTGTCCGGTGACACAACAAAAGGAAATGGGCACAACTGAAATACAGGAATTTCCATTTAAATATAGGGAAAAAAATTATTACAGTAAGCATGGTGAAACAAAGGAGCAGGTTGCCCAGAAAGGTTGTAAAGTCTCTGTCCTTAGAAATATTAAAAACCTAACCGGACATAGCGTTGAGTAGCCTGCTCTAGCTGGCCATGCTTTGACCATGGGGTTGGATTAGACAGTCTGTAGAGGTGCCTTTCCACCTCATCCAGTTTGAAAGTCTGTGATTCCAAAACTCACCCATCAGCCTCCCCAGTCTCTAGACCTGAAGTCTGTTGGGCCTTAAGTTTGTTTTCTGAGTTGCTTTACTTTAGGTTGATTGGCAAGAGAAGATGACTAGCAAAATACACTAATGGGCAAGTGTTTGCTGAAGACTTATACAAACCTGGGTTAATAGAAGGGTAACAAAAATAGTCCTTTGTGCAGGTCATAAGCGGGCAGGTTTGTAAGATGTTTGCTGGAGAGAATTTCCTTATAACTATGTCCTGAACCTGTTCTTTCAATCCTGCAAGGTAAGTTTGCTTTCTACTTACCCTTTTAGATAGACATGTGAACTGCTTCTAAGCCCACCATACTGGAATTAATAATTTCTTCAAGCTGTTACAGATATGATACCTTTTTTTTTTTTAGTGTTTCTTGTCTTAGAGACCCCTTTGAGAAATTTAACTTTCCAGTCTTTGCCCCCTTGAATGTGGTTGTCTTTTCAGCAGCAATTTGTAACTCCCAGCATTCTTTTTCTACTGCAAATATGAATGCAAGACCCTACATTATTTATTCTTTCTAAAGTGACGAGGGAGAGCTGTAAACCACTGAATTACAATCTGCAGTTGCCAGGAGGCAGGAACAACTTAAAGAGTAATTTAATTGTAGGTATTTTCCTCCCTTCTCCTTCAACTCCTTCCTTAGGGAAAGATAAACACAACAGGCAGTTGAACAGTAAAGGAGTAGTTCTGGAGATGGAGGCAAACAGGGATAGAGAAGGTCAGAAGGAACTTTGCAGCTAGGAGGAGAAAAGACTGACATAGTCTAAGACTACCTTTGAAAAAACAGTTATTTAATTGGTGTATTGAGTTACTCTGTTTAAGATTGCTAATGTGATGGAATCTACTCTTAGCATTAAAATTGTCGCATCCAAGTTTGTGGATGAACATTAGACTCCAACAGTGCCCTACACCAGTCCAGCCAGCACAAGCCAGAAAATTTTGTGAAGGAAACAGATCTGAGGTAAAGGAAAAATAAATAATAGAAAAGGCCTTTAGTGTGTCATTGTTATCTATTCAAAGGGTCTCAGGCCAGCCTGTGATGCCAGTTACACTCTTACTGGTATTTCTGCAGCTTGAGAATGTCATCATGAAAAGCCAAAGCTTCTGTGGAAGTGGTACAGATGTGGAACTTGCTTCAAACATGTTAATAAAATTAACAACATACTTAGCATGAGTGAAAGGCTTAAAGAGAGCACTGAATTGGTACAAAAAAACCCTAGTATGTGCTTTTCTATCCATTCCATTGTTCGTTTATAACCATAGAAACTTCTTGTAGAATCCCTCACCATCTTTTCCTCAGTAATATGGATATAACCTGCCTACTAACAGGGAATCACTACAAGATGTTGTCTTCAACAACTGTGTCACCTAAAGAGCTCTGCATGTGTTATATCCACAGTTAATAACAACCCTATAATCTTGAATGACACATGCTGTAAACTTTAGTGCCTGACAGCAATGTGAACCATTCCTGTTCACTGAAAGTATTCTACTTGATATTTAGAGTAAGGAGTGGCTGAAAGGGGCTTAGAGAAGCACTTATTTTACCGTTTTCCCTAAGCTTCATGTTAAAAGCAATACATGACTGCAACCTCTTTACCTAGGCACAGATGACTAGAGAGGGACATCCCTTGAAGCCAAGAGCTTTTGAAAAAAGCATGGATAATGTTAATGCTATTACCATGGTTGAAAGGGAAGTAGGCACATTCTTCTGTTGTTAGCTCTTGTGAGAATGCCTCCTTTTCTGTTAACAGCACGAGCAATATGTATTGTCTGCTAGGGATGACCCTTCTTTTGTACATGTGTTACATGCCATATCTGTGAAGTGCATAGGCATTTCTGCATGACACTGTATGTTATCTTTTTGCAGTTCCTGAATGTAGCATAAAGGAGGAAGTTTATAATGATGTAGTGTAGGCACTTGCAAAAAGAAGATTCTTAGTTTCTCTGCCTAAAATGGAAGTTCTGCAAATCTGCCAGCACATTGATTCACTATGCGATGTGTCTGCCATTTTTTCGATTATCTGATTATATCTCTGGTCATCAGAATCTGTTAACAAAGACCAGAATATGTACAAGAGTAATTAAAAAAATCTTGTTCTTCATTCTTCTCTTTTTCTTTTTGTCTCATTTCATTGGCTTTTTCATGTATTGTTCTGTGAATTGAAGAAAGCAAGAAGGCAAACAAAAGTTGGATTTTTTTTTTTAATCCCTCTCATTTTGATGACAAGTCAAATATGGGGTCATTTGTTTTGTGTGAAATACAAGGCACTGTTAGCCTTGAGCTTGTTCCCTCTAGAGAAGAGAGATTATGTTATAGCCCTAAATGGTGTTAGTCTGAACAAGTAAATAAACCTAGTTCATTCCTGGAAGGTAGGTGGGAGTGAATATATAAGAATAGTAGATTAGAGAGACATTTCTCTAAGTGATTGAAATATACTTGTGGAGTCCCATGCAGACACACTACTGGGATGACTTTACCTGTCTTTCCTCCTGCAGAAAATCCTCAAGAAACCTGGATATTTACAGCTTTAACTTTAATTTGACCAAAAGCTGGAATTGTGAACATGCTTTACTATAAACAACTCTGCAATGCTCAAGAATGTAAGTCCTTATGGCCTTTACAAGTTTAACAAGTTATCTGAGCAGACTCATCCTTAATCTGAGTTAGATGTGAATTTTCACCACAATTTTCCTATCTTTATGTGGCTTTCCCACACATCATCATGTAGTTCCACTTGCAGTTGCCTCAATGTTGCTAACATAAAAATCTCTGGGGAACTTATGGACAGACTGTACCAAATCAAGGCCAGGGAAGAATTAGAAATTAAAACCACTGTTGTTAACCAATTTAAATAATAATATCCTATAGTGTTCCACTGCCATTTACTGACAGTCCTGATACATAAACTATTGTGTACCTATTCCAATCCTATTACGAAGGCAACATCATATTATTTTAACAGACTGTTCAGGAAGAAGAAATATTTTCCTTTGAATCCAAATCTTTGTTCTCCAAGATCCTCAAACACAAAAATTACTTTATTTTATTTGTATTCCTATGACTTCTTTCAATTTTGTCTGCTGTGCCTGGAATATTCTTCTGTTTTTGTATGCCATGTCCTCACCCCTTCTGACAGAATATTTCTTGACACAAACAGGGAACAGAATTAATAAAAAGTGCTTTATGTGTGTAAGTTCTTTCTTCCAAGTCTTTCTGTATCATTTAGATTCTCCTTCTGCACACTGGTTCAAGTGAAACAGTTTTCTTAGTGCATGTGTAAGGCGCCTACATGGGCACATTGTCTCTTACACAAGCTAGTTTGTAGCTAGAATGTGCTACACCATGTTGTTGGTGCTAAACAGATTACCTTCGAAGTCCACATTTTGAGGTTCCAAAAATTCTGTCTTTACTTAATTTGACAGTTATTGATTGGATGGACTGGTTTATATATGGTTAGGCTGTATTTTAAAACAGACACACTCTTAATCTGAAATGATAGTACACAGAGAATCTCTTCATAATAGAAACACATCAGATTTTTCTGTTCCCTATATTGCATGCGTAGTATTCATATTGGGATATAAATAAAGGTACTATGAAGGAAAAGCTCTTTCTGTTGATGGCCAAGAGTGTATGACATTGCTTGGGAAAGAATATTATTGCCTTAATTTTTTTCCGTAAATGGTATTATACCTCACCTTACTTTCCCTTGTACTTGGTTTATTTTTCTTAGACAGCAATTCTCCCTATCCTGAGGGATTATGGTAGCCTAATTTGACTTTTTTTTTCATTTCTTTTAATGTCAGTGTTTTGTGTCTGTATAAGGAGGAATAAAACCCTTGAAGATTTTGCTAGATTATTAGCATTTTAAATATTCAGGGTAACTTTTTAAAAACAGGTCACTTTTTTTATTAACAAAAATTTGAAACAGAAATGGAAACTTTTTTTCCTATTTTCTTTCCCCCCCCAAAAAACATTCCAGCTCCATAGATAGTGACTCTGTGTAGCTGGTATAGTATTTGATGCATAGAATGTCACTATCAGTTTCCAGTTTACAAAAAAAGTCGCAGAAGCGAGATAAGCATCAGATTCAGATAGACATTGAAATATAAACCACAAAGGTATTGGGCATCATACTGTGGTGCTGAAAGAGCTCTTAAATGTAAGAGCTATTTGTCTAATAAACAGTAATTCCTAAAAAGTAGCAATTTCAGCTTACTTATGGCTTGCTTGGAAAAACACTATTTTTTTTGCTGACCAGTAACTTTGTGGTAATGAATAAAACAAGACCAGTTCCCATTGCTGATGATTTAAAAAATTATGTTGTTAAATTTTGAATACAACCAACATAAATATTTTAACTCTTACAGCTGCTGTGTGTTCTCAGACTGAACATTGTTGGTAAGAGTTAATTTCCTTACAGCCTGTCTTACAATTATACAAATACTTTATCCATTGCATTTTGCCATCATTATTATGTTGCATTAGCTTTAAGGAGCTGTCATTTAGAATAATCATCTTTTCATAAAACATAATTCTCATTCAAACATTTTTTCAAAGATAATATCTTTATCTCTTTAAAATATGTGGTTGTTATTACCTTATTTTGCATATGGGAAAACTGAGGCACAGAATAAGGCAAGAATGTATGTAAAGCTGCTGACCAGTTATGGGTCCAGCTGAAGACTATGGGAAACACTGTTTACAGCCTCTGCAAAAAATAGCCTAAATGACTGACTTACGTGGGAATTTGTAACAGGGGCTGGAGTAAAAAAAGGTATCCACTGTGATTTAGTTTTTCTTGTCTCCAACTCATTCCCTGCATGATTCTGTGGATATAAATATTATCAGTAAAGACTGTGGAAAAAGGAATGAGCAGAGGAGTGGATCTGTTTCAGTTTGGAGTGAGAAGGTTCTTTGTCATTTACTTGCAACTATCTTTCCCAAAAGCTAAATTTAAGACAAAATTTGTTTAGAGGATATGAGCTGCTTGGACATAAAAGTTTTATGGAACAATTAATGAAGAACAACATGTAATTAAACTGGAATTATGTCCATATAGGCCTGCTTTTTAATTCACAATGTGATAGAATATAGCTTAAAGTCCTAGAAATACACTGTCTCTCTGACTAGGAAACTGACTTTTACCCATAATGTGTACACTAGCTTTGTTTTGGGGTAGCTTGGGTTGATGAGAGAGAAAGTAGGAATAGCCACAGCTGGCTTTCAAATGTTAATGGATAATCTGGGACTGGATGAGGCTCAAATTCTACTAATGTATATTGTTGTGGAAATCCCTAAAATCAGTGGGTTTAGATGAACGTGTCTTAAGTTTGTGCTCAATTACAACTTTGCTATTAAAATGTCTAAGTGGTAACAACACTCCACAATACATGTTTCACAATTCTTTTCTCATCTGACTGCGCTCAGACTTTTAAAATTAACATGAGTTCCAAATTCTTAAGTAAACACAACTTCTCAGATTGTTCATTTAGTCTCTATTTTTGGATGATATTGTTCTGCAATATTTCATTTCAGACAACACCAGGTAAATATTTGTGATAAAATTGTGGCACATGTAATACCAAAATTAAGAACATATCAGAAGAAAAATAAGAATCCTCTGACTTTGCCTGTGAAAAGACTATAATTAATTGCTCATAAGCAGGCTCTTCATAAGCATCCTCAGTGATGCTAAATTTTGAAACTAAAATATTAAGGTCATCAAAATAGTTCAAAGTGAGGGCTTTTGAGTAAGAGCCACATCTTAAACCTGCAGGGGACTAAATATGTGGAGCTATTCACATATCAGATACTTTAAGCATGTGCATAATTGTAAAGGACATGGACTCCTAAAATAAATGTAGAACCTTTCTTGTGATTTATTTTTTATAGCAACCAGAACCTGATCTTAAAATGAATAAATATGGCAGGAAATAATTCCCCTCTCTTAACTTCTGTTTTTCTTAGTAAAACATTGTTATTTGTGGTGTTCATATAATTATATTCCAGTGTAATTCAAGTATGTAATGACATTTCTCCAATGAAAGCATTTAAATAACTCAGGAAATTGCTTTACTGTTCTGTTTCCTGACTTAAAACCCATTTTGTCATGTTCATTTTATTGTTTAATCTGTCTGAGCTCATCTCAATATATTCTACCCTATATAGAGTAAAATAAAATATTTATTAGTTGATCATCTCATATGTATATATACAAATGCATGTTATATTAAAACCATTCTTATATATATTTATTATTTTCATCCTTCACTCAATTTTACTCTACATTAAAAACAGAAAGCTCACTCACATAACACCAGAGTGTGACTAGAAAAATAAACAGAAGGATCTCATTAAAAAAGTAATACCAAATAATAAAGCTATCTGTTATAGAATGAAAATTAAGCAAACAGAGAAAGCATTTACATTTTTCTTATAATGTCAATCAAACATAAGGCATATAGTGTTTCTTCTTTCATTTGGGTATACATGAAACATATTTTTTTGCATGTACAGCTCAAAAAGGCTATTTTGTTTTGTTCAGTGAAATAGAATCATTTAGTACAGAGGTGATATTTCCAGCAAAGAGGGGGAAAATTTACCAGACTTGCAGGAGAACTGAATCTTCTTTTACCATAAAGACCCATCTATGAGACAAGTGATAGGTTAATCTGTCTCATTTTTATCCAGACCTTTTTTAATTTACTGGATGAGATTAAAGTGCAAGCTGAATACCACAGGTGTACCTTGAGTTTTTAATCTGCTTGATTCAAGTTAATCTAGTTCCTGAATGGGCCTACTAATAATATAGTTCCTGAAATAGGAAATGTAAGTACTGCAATGCTTTTATTCAGCTTTGAATAAATCAGTGGAGCATAAAATATACTGAAACAGATTAAATTTGATTCCTGCAGGAATCAAAGTTTAAAAAGTTATAGTAGAGATGGAGAGAAACTCAACAGAGGAGATTAAATGCTGCACAGGGGAGACAGTCTCTACCTGGGTGCCACCATCCCCAAAGAAATCACCTGGGGGGGCTGCTTCAGGCCCCCTGAGGATTTTGACCCAATAAACAGCTTAGTGACAGCTATGCTCCTGGTTTTCATGCCAAAAAAAAAGTAGAAACCAATGAGATTATGGTGCTTATTTCCATGTTATCCTGTACTGGAAAATATGTCTTCATACTCCAGGGCGAAAATGAGAGGACAAGAAGCAGCCAAATAGTCCCAGAATAATTGCTAGTATATAAGAACTCTCTAATTGGGCACTATAGCATAAATTCATAACTGTCTTTTTTTCATAAGGCACTTTAAGCTTTATATATTCCAAGCCAAATTCTTTAGCCCTTAGGTGAGCAAAATTCCTGCTGCTCATGCTGTGAGATCTGCTCAGTTAAAGAGCACAAAGGCTTCATCCTGTGTTACACTGATAGCTTTGATATTTCTGCAGTTTTTCAGATTTTCTGTGAGTCGAGGAGTCACAAACCCCCGTATGTCTCACCAAGCTCCTGGGATGGCACTGGAAAGGCAGCAGTGCCTGTGTGGGGCACACTACACTCCACCTATAAGCTGGAGATCAGCCACTTGCAACACCCCAGTGGGGACTGGAGCAAGAGCAGGAAGGTGATGAAAGAGATAAAAGCATCATGTTGGTGTTCATAATTGGAGGAGGTAATTCAGTGGAACAGTAGGCTTTTTGAAAAACTTTTCCTTGCCAGAAAGAAACAGTAGAGTATTTAGTTCCTCCCTAAACCTGGTTTGGCCTAGGAAGCAGCAGGGCTACAAACATCATCTGCAAAGTGCTCTTGGTATCCCTGAACTTGTGGAGAGGAGAGCCAACCCATGCATTGCACAGAGACTGTAGTAAAAGGGTGGATGCATAAGCTCTGGCCATGTAGGGAAGAACTGCTACCTGCCTTAAAAGCTAAGTGTATCCTGAGGTGCTGCTTCTGTGAGTGCTTAAAAGTTAATAAAGGTGAGCTTAACTGACTTTTTTAGGAAATCTGTTTTCCTTGTTTTGAATAG
This sequence comes from Actenoides hombroni, assembly GCA_024336885.1. Classification (NCBI taxonomy): domain Eukaryota; kingdom Metazoa; phylum Chordata; class Aves; order Coraciiformes; family Alcedinidae; genus Actenoides; species Actenoides hombroni. Next base: position 4,047,229 of record WUAM01000269.1, on the reverse strand, counting down.
ACATTGTATTTCTTAGCTGTTGGCTCTGAATTTGGTGAAATAAAGCCATTATACATGACTGTAACAGTGCTGGTTCAACTTTATTTTATGTACTGACATTATCCTAGTCAGAGTAGACTGAGGAACTTCAATTTTTAATACCTAACTCAGTAGTCAATATATGATTGCATGTTTTAGACAATACTCATTCACATAGATCTAAATACAGTCTTTTTGTTAGTCGTCAAGTTCAGAAGCCAATACCTTGTTTTACATTTAACCATCTCACTTACAGAACTTCTCAAGAAACTTCCATGATCTGAACAACAGCTGCAGCCTGTTGTAGTGTTGATGGGCTAAGGCACTAACAGAAACTTGAGTGGTTCTCTGATTTGGTCTAAGAAGATAACTGTAAGTATTTGAGAAACAATCAATGTAAAATACCTGTTTAAATAAAAATACATACATAAGCAAGTCATGGGAGACCTAGCTTCACTGGATACTTGTTTTATGGTGAACAGTAATTACTGTTAAAATGTAGTGCATATATTAATCACTTTGTCTGCTGTGGCTGAACCATCTTGCTTGTTTGATGTTTAGATAAAAATTTTTTATAAAATAAAGAATGTTGATACTCTACTTAGCAGTCTAAACCTGCAAGATGTGAAATAGGTTTTAATTTTCCATATCTTAATCCTATTCTTCATATTTAAAAACATAAATTCTACTAGTAGTATATACTTGGCAGGTATTTATTACAACAATCTTTAGAACTAATTTCCATATAGATGTGTTCTCGCAGACTGTATTACTTTAAAAAAAAAAGGGGGGGGGAAAGAAAAAAGCTAGGGTGAAGAAAAGATTAAGATTAGATCTCGTAGATCTCATACAGATGAAAATGCATTAAAAAACCCTAATGAAGTAATGTTACATATTCAAAGCTAACCTCTCACCCCTTAACTGGTAGAAAAGATGTTGGTAGATGTTGATATCTTGTGATCTCTGTTCCTGTGAGGAGCTCAAGCTTAAGAAGAATGAGAACATACTGAAAAGTCTAGCATTTAGTTCAGAAACTCTCTATCTCTTTAAGAAATATCATGCATGATGGTCTGTAGTTCTTCTCTCAAACAGAGCAGTTGAGACCAAAAGGGGCTCAGATAGTTCCCTCTGTGATCAGTTATGATGTATTATGCTTGTGTTAATGATTCCTAATCTAATCCTTCCTTTCAATATGGGTGCTGGATTCCTCTCTCCCTCCCATAGTGAAATGTTTCTTAACAGAACTTAAGCCACATCTATTTTGTTTTGAAGTGGTATATGCGAATTTACACAAGATCCATTACAAATCTGTAGCAGGACTAAAACCTCCTGACTTCCTTGAATTCTGGTTTATAAACTGGCTTACTTGCGATTAAAAGTGCCACACAAAAATTAAGAATTATTTTAATTGCCAAAAAAACCTCTAGAAATCCCTTTTAAGTATCTCAGTAGGTCCTTCTCATAGAATAAAGTCTGTTCAAGAAACAACAGATCATAGAATCATAGAATGGTAGTGACCTCTGGATATCATCCAGTCTAAACCCCCTGCCAGAGCAAGAACACCCAGGGCAGGCCACACAGGAACAGATCCAGGTGGGTCTTGGAAGTCTCTGAGAAGGAAACTCCACAACCTTCCTGGGCAGCCTGTTCCAGGTCTCTGTCACTCTCACAGTGAAGAAGTTTTTCCTCGTGTTGAGGTGGAACTTCCTGTGTTTCACCTTACTACCATTACCTCTCATCCTAATATCGGGCACAAGTGAAAAGAGACTGGCCCCTTCTACTTCACACCCACCCTGCAGATATTTGTAAACATTAATAAGGTCCCCTCTCAGTCTTCACTTTTCCAGGCTGCACAGTCCCAGGGCTCTCAACCTTTCCTCATAAGAGAGATGTTCCAGTCCCTTCACCATCTTTGTAGCTCTCTGTTGGACTCTCTCAAGTATTTCCCTCTCCCTTTTGAAATGGGGAGACCAGAACTGAACACAATACTCCAGATGTAGTCTCACTAGTGCAGAGTAGAGGGGGAGGAGAACCTCCCTTCAATCTGTTGGCCATGCTCTTCTTTATGCACCCCAGGATACCATTGACCTTCCTGGCCACAATGGCACACTGCTGTTCCCTGGACAATTTATTGTCTACCAGGATGCCAAGGTCCCTCTCCATGGGGCTTCTTTCCAGTGGGTCTACCCCTAACCTGTGCTAGTACATGGTGTTTCTCCTCAGGTGTAGGACTCTACACTTATTCGTGTTGAACTTCATTAGATTTGCCTAGCTCTCCAGTCTGTCCATATCTAGCTGGATAGCAGCACAGCCTTCCGGTGTTTAGTTTTTACTAAACTTCTCCCAGTTTAGTATCATCAGCAAACTTGCTGAGGGTACACTCCATACCTTCATCCAGGTCATTGATGAAGATGTTGTAGTGCTCAGCAATAGGACAAGGAACAGTGGGTATAAACTTGAGCATAGAAGGTTCTACCTAAATATGAGGAGGAACTTCTTTACTGTGAGGGTGACAGAGCACTGGAACAGGCTGCCCAGAATGGTTGTGAAGTCACCTTCTCAGAGACTTCCAAGACCTGCCTGGATCTGTTTCTGTGTGGCCAGCTAGATGCTACCATGCTATTTTTTCTTTTTGCTGTTGGACAGTAAAAGTAAAATGAAGTTAGTGTAACAAGCACTTCTCAAGTGAGATCAGGTGCAGTGGTTAGAGCTGAATCAGGTAGATGGTAAGCCTAAATTGGATTCAGCTGAATCTGAATTAGCTTCTGCTTTCTATCCTACCCCACCACCCATTTCCTCTCTCATCCTCCATGCATTTAGTATCTTAGTATACAGTCTAGTTTTTTTTCCTTCCAGTTACAAGGGCTAATCAGTCCTAAATGTGGCAAGTATGGGATAATTTTTTTTTTTTTGGAAAAAGTTTTTCAATATTGTATGTTTTCAGTCATAAAGTTATAAAGCTTCAAAAAGATATGGTAAGTCTTCTTATTTGTGCTTGGATTTGTCATCTGGCTTTGCCTGAAGCTGTCTAGAATGTGTTCTGCATTGTCTCAAGCAAGGTAGAGAAAATTTTGGCTGTATTGTTTTTCTAGCTTTTGTACCCTATGTTGTATGTCAGATTTAAAGTGTGATATAGAACAGAATCCTAAACCAAGAAAATTTTTAAATGTATCCTAAAGTTTTGGTACTTCTCTGTGCTAGGCAGAAAAGGTATATTCTAAATTGTGTGCCTGTAACTTCCATTAAGCTGGTCCTCATCAGTTTAGATACTGAAGTATCTACACATGTGGGCAAGTTTTACTTCTTAGCGTGGGCTCTAAGATGACTAAAAGTCAGCTCTTTTGCCTGGAAACCATGAACAAATAAGAATTTAATTTTAATTCTCCAAGCACAAGGCTTGGTCACTAGCACTTTGGTGCAGGGAAGCGACAGGTTCCCTGATTCTGTATTGTTTATTATGCTATTAAAATAAAACAAAAATCCCTTAATATTCTTCTTTCCCATATCTCTTGCCTACAAATGAGCATTATTTCTAATGCAGATGCTCCAAATTACTTTATTATTATGTATGTATAAAGCAGAACTTAATTCCAGTAGAAATATATGTATTATGAAGGTACAATTTTAATTTTAAAGATGATTTGCACATTGGTCTTTTTAATTCAAAGCCATAATACTTACTGAAGTGATGACTTTTATTGAAAAAGATACTATTTATATATATATCGAAGAGAACTGAAAGGATATTCTTCTTGAAGCTTCTTTTCCTAAATGATTTTAAAAGTATTATACTGATTTAAATTATTATTAAATATTTAGAATTTAAATGTAGGAGACCAAATAGAATAATGCATGGAAATAATATATAGATGGATAGTGGAACTTTTAAAAACAATCAGGTGATTTTTTTCTATTTGGGTTTTTTTTTTTTGTAAATAGAAAATATATTCTCAAGTTAAACTGGGGAATTGGTTACCTGGTTTGCAGTAGGAAACTGCAAGTGGTGGTGCAAATGCTAAGAAAAATACTGAAGCAAAGACTAGCTACATCTTACTCTTGCAGGGGGAGATAATGAGCATGTTTGCTGAGGTAATAATAACTGGAGGCAGAGAAAACCAAAACCGTTTCCTTGTTGAATGGGAAAGTTATTAGAGACAGCTGTGATTATCTTCCTGTTGCTCTAGCACCATCATCTGTGAATTGTCCTAGGTTCCATTTTATGTGCCTTTATGAAAGCTATGGTCACCTTTTTTCAGTGAAAGTCATCCCTTCTGGCCCTGTAATCTGGTACAGTCAGCCGCTTCCCAGACCCGGTACCTCTGACATGAAAACCAAGACTGCAATGTAGCTTTTCAAAATACTTCCATGATTGCCCATATAAAAGCATTTAAATATATGTATGTGTGTTTACATAAGGTTATATGGACTGTAAGCACAGACACAATCTGCTGACGAGGCCTTGGCAGCTAATACCTCTGTGATAATAAATTACCAGTACTTTTGTTGGAAGGTACTAGAAGAATATCAGCACTTGAAAAACCCACAGAAATAACCATGTAGGTAGGTGTATCATTATATGACAAACACAAGATGTAATTTTAGCATTATAATCACTTCTGCATGCTTTTTGAAACCCTAAACTAGGCTGACCTATAGTCAGTACTTGGAATTTGAGACCTTTTAGAACAATGGGTAATATCTGGCATTTAATTACTTGATCTTCGTTGTAGTTACTGGATTTTACTTTTTGAACTCTAGAACTACATCAAATAATGAAAAGATATTAAACCAGTAGCTCTGAGTTCTGAGGTTGTACATAAGTAAGTTAAAATGCTTCTCTAATTCTAGAGCGGGAACGATGCAGAACCAATATTTGGAGTATTGATTCTTTAGCTACCTCTGTTACATTACAGAGATAATTATGCTTCCCAGTTTCTTTTCCATTTCTCAACTGTTTTGATGCATGAATACTTAATTTATTAAAAAAAAATATCTATGTCACTTTCTAAAGGAATACAGTTATTTCCTTTCAATTTACTTGCTCTCATTTTGTGGCATTTTCACTGTTGTATTCTGAACAGCTGAATCCTGTTTTCTGAATAGTGATCCTCTTGCAAAAAAGTTCTAATATAAGAGACCAACATCAAACTGACAGGAAGATTGAATGGGTAATATATGCCCTCTTATTTTTAATGTGTAGTATCTTTATGATATCATGGCCTGTGGTTGAAAACTTTGACCCATATCTTCCTTTTTAGTTAACCTCCATCAACTATTTAATATAGCTTCACATGTTTGTCACATGAATTTGTAATTAATGCCATTCTATTCTTGATGTTAATATGTTCATTTAAAATGACATAGAAGGAAGGGCACTTAGATCTACAGAGAATTAATTAGCATGTAATTTTCAGTATATCATCTAGTGTTAATTAGCAGTTAAGCCATCTTCTAGTGCATGACCTGCTGATTTAAATACAGCATTCTGTTACAGTGGCCCAGAGGGAAAATGTCTTGAAAGGGTATTCTCTCTAAAATGGAACTTCTCATTTGTCTCTTTCTGTTTCATGTACCAGATCTTTCTTGGCCCTTTCCACAACACAAAAGCCCCTTCAGTAAAGTGATAGGCAAGCAGCAATTGTGATATTAATCAGAAAAAGTAATGATAGAATTAAGCATGCCAAAGCTACATGCTGCCTGATGGAGGTAGGGTAGATCCACTGCTATAGGAGGGTCACATTTTTTTAACACGTGAAATTCTACCGTGAGGAACTGTAATATTGGCTGGCTGAGCCATTCAGGAAGTCATCTTCTGGAGTCTCTCTTTAGATAGTTGTAGTGTATATGCTTATATTTCTTTTGAAAATAAATGAAACAAGTACAATATTATATTTTAACTACATAGCTTAATAGTATTGCTTATGTTTTGCTATTCCTTCTTTCTTAAGTTGTAAGAGATCCTTCATATTTTTTTATTTCATCAGTATAAAAATATCTAAATCTCTATTTTATTGAGCACTTCCATCATCTTTAATACCTTTATTATACTGCTTTTCAGTTCTTATTTTTCTATACAATTCAATTCCCTTGACCTCAGAAGAGTATTTGTTCCTAGTATCCTCTGCTTTATATTATACAGGTTTTACCCTGGTGTGTCATCAAAACTGTTGCTATGAAGTGACAAGTTTTAGTACTATGAAATTGAACTCTTCCACAGTGATAGAAAACAACTGACCCTAGTTCAACTAGTGAGTGATTGACTGGGAAACAGAACCAAGCCAGAAGTAAACATCTTGTGCTGCTAATTGTGTTTTTGTTTTTTTGGTGGTTCCTTTTTTGTTTGCTTTTGTTTTTTTATTTTCTTGCTTTGTTGTGTTGTTTTTTTCTTTTATTAAAAAATAGTTCTCAAGTATTATAGTGCAAGATGCTATTAGACTGAAAAGAAAATAGTCTCTTGAACACAAGAGGTGACTTATCTAGAAAATGTCCAAGTTACAAGTTTGTGAAATGAGAACTCTTAATAACCAAAAGAGCAATCCCCTCAATTGTCACCAGAATTGTGCAGATTCCCATGGTAGAAGTTATCAGACGTGCAATAAATGACAGACACACAGTATATATGTTTTAGGAGACTGTTTCAGACACTTGCAATTAAATTTCAACCTAAAACAAGGATGAACTGTAAATTTGCCATCACCATTATGAATTGTTTTTGCAGGCTAATTATCAATGACTGTAGTCTCTCATTAGGTGGTTAATATCTTAGTGAACTCTTCAGATACAGATGTATTCTTAGCATAGTATTCTGTTGTCCGAGAGCTGACTTCAACTCATTCAATGCATTCATTATTCAGTTTTCCTCAAAGACTGTCAGCATGAATTGATGAAGAATTTAGTGCTGATAGCTAAACATTGCCTGCATTTGCTGTCTATGTCAAGTGTTGAAATTGCATTTGCTTGGATTCGTTTCTGACTAAAGATATATGCAACCCAAACTCCTACTTGTATTATAAAATCACTGCCTAATCAAACAGACCAGTCTAAGCTATTAGCAATAAATCTAAGTACTGATGTTTCCTTAAACTGTGACATGTTCAAACACTTTTTTCCCCACACTCAAATTACATTCAAAGTAGAACTGGTCTTTGATATTAAGTTCAGAATATAGAAGGTGTTTGCAAAGCTTTGTGTGGTTCGGTTCTGAAACTGTTTCACATGCTGCATTTCTGGGCTGATTGCTGCTGAAGTCCCTTTAGCAGATTGAGCAGGACAGAGGCATCAAAAGATGATTATAGCTTGCCTCACTATGGCGTTGTGAGAGATGTTCAAGGTGAATTAGTTGGACAATGTTGTTGTGGGGTTTTTTGTTTGGCTGTTTTTTCCTCTGAAAGAATTTGGAATATCAGTGGTTTTAGTTGTGGCAAAGGAACCGAATAGCTTCATTTTCATTGTGATTATTAAATTTATCAAGCTTTGGACATTTCCAAGTTCTGTGTTCTAAAATTTATTTATTTTTTTGATGGCTGGAAAATAAAGTCTTGGTCCTACCAATTAAAAAAAACCAAAGAAAAACCAACACAAACATTAAAATACTTTTATATATTCAATACAAGGATGGGAAAGTGTTTAAAACTGAGACCATTCTTACCCTGGGAAGTCTTTTTTAAAAAGTCAAAATCAGGGAGTATCTATTTGTATATTGGCATATGTAAATACTAAGCAATTGAGCCCAGCTTTATTTTATGTACGGGGAAGAAGCATGGATGTTAAAAATATTCATCTATGTTCAATAACCTGGGCTACTTCTTCCTTAGCACAGAATAAACTCTCATTGCCAGACCCTAATGGATATGTTGAAATATTTTCTGATTATGAAACCCATCTAAAAAAGCTTGGCCCAAAGATTACTAAAATGGTTCTTCCATTGTGTTTCACACTTTTTTTTTCCTCTGCAGCAATTTCTTGTAACTACTTATATCCTACAGAATAACCAGTCACACACTTTGCCTGGTGTTCAGAGACTATTATGAACCCTCTGATTGCAAAATCTTGAGTTCCCACTGTCAGCAAATGTTTCAATAACCAGTTTCTAGGTCACATGAAAATACTATGATAGTAGCTTCTATTAATCTTTCCCTAACTGTCACATCTTATGGGTTCCCAGCACTGTCATTCACACCAAAAAGTGTTGCTGCTTGTATGAGTAAGTGGCACAAATATAGACTTTGCAGAAGCCTGGAAACATATAAGCCATAATCTGGTGAATGACGAAAAAGGATCAGAGTAAGGTTGGTCCAGTATGCTCTGTTTGTCACCAAAGGCTGAAGTGTTGGGGGGGGGGGGGGAGGAACGTTGCAAAGAAATGTTCTTTGTTGACTGCCTAATGATCCAGAAATGTACTGCTTGCTAAAACTGAAGATACAAGTTTATGACATTTTGGTATTCATTGTGTCAACAGGGGGCATGTTGAATTCTCTTGGCCTAAATATATATATATTTGAACAGATTTTGCTGTAGTTATTCTACTTATTGTGAAGTGTTTCTGGTTAGTGCCTATAACTGAGCATTCTGAAACAATTGAAAATCCTGTGAAAATGCAGCTGGGAAGGTTGAACCAACTTCTGATCTAATAAAAATCCTGAAATGTGATTAATTACTTAGTGGGTATGATTCCTACCTTTATTTATGGTGCTATAGAAGTAATTTATGATACTATACAAAGATGAGGCAAATTCTAGAGAACATATGCAAATAAAGTATTTTTTTAGTGTTGTGTAATAAAACCTGCCATTATTACCTAAACTGGAGAATAAAATGTAGGCTCTTTGAAAACATGTTTACATATCTTCTTACTCCCGTAGGAAAAAACACTCCCTGGGTCTACAAGGTGGTGTTGCAAATCTTTAGTCAGTTTCAAAGAATGTTGAAGTGGAGCTGTCTCTCTTGAAGCTCACTCTAAGAGTAAACAAATGTAGCTGGGGCAGGCTGTGCTGAAGAGTTTGCAGGGTAGGACTGTGACTTGCCCTGCCAGGGGCATGGGATTTGGGTGGTCCTTGTCAGCTAAATGCTGCCATTCAAAGCCATGCAAGCCCTGCCCCAGTGAACTTGCTTCTAAAGCCACATCTGCTGATGTTTTTTTGGAGTGCCCATTTGAATAATGTTACTTCCCAAAAATGCTGATGCCTTTCCTTTCTCTTCTGTACTAAAGAACATTAACTCAGCATCTGATTGAAAAACATAAAACTACTAATCTTGAAGTTTGCACTGTTTAGATTTGTTTGTGGTGTTTCAGGTTTAAATTAGGATTGATATGAGAAACTCTGTCTACAATGAAGACACATCTATTTCTGGTCTGTTTCCCAAAGAAAGCCTGGAAGACTTCTGCTCTGATGAAAACAGGTCACATTTCATCCCAAAGCAATTGAAATGACAGTTACAAACTCTGTAAAAAGTTTGTAACAACTCTGCTGACAGATACTCAAGTAAGGAGTACAGGTGACCAGCAATAGAATATTCATTAAGAGGACAGGGAGATCCATTATGGTCTTCATTGTACAAATCTTGATCAGGTACAAATTCTACCCAGTTCCTCCCTGTTGCTAGCAAGTACCTTAAATAACAAGTAGTCAAGTTCAATCCCGAGTAAGACATTAAAATGAAGAGGCAAAGTAAGGCCTCTCTTTGCCTGTTATAAAATTCTCACCTGTTTTTATACCAGTAATGTATTTCAGGAATGCCACATATTCAGCTACATGACACAGTCCTGTTTTTTGTTTTTTTTTCTTTAACTGCTCTTATACCTGCAGATTATTCTTCAGATCTTGATTTTTACTGCTGGCAGATTTTAGATGTCTGTAGATGGGTATTGGGATCGAAAAAGAGAAATTAGATTGCAACAAGAGCACTTAGGTGATTGCTCACACTGAGGGCAGTGTCAGTGTTAAGAATCCTGTGCATTTCCCTCCCTGGCAAATCCCCGACTGCGAACAGAAACTGCAGACTTGCTTATGAAGCCCTCCAAAAACTCTGTACACCAGCCTAATGATATCCAATATGATCTCGTCGTAGTTCTGAGGATTTCTGAGCTGAAAGCCTTAAATGAAGAGTGATGTGCTCAGCTGTTGTCAAGGGAGCAGAAACACTGTTTGTGATTGGCTTATGAGGAAGAAAATTATCTACTTTGTTTTCTGTTAAAGTGCCTTAGATTCTTAATCATTTGGTGTTTGGACCAGTGCACTGTTTACTGAATGCATTCAGTACCTACTCTTAACCTGTTTTTCTAAGAGTAGTAAAACTATCACTGATTCCGCTTTGGTACTTGTGTACTTAGAGTTAACTCACTGATGGCAATCAAAACTACATGTAAGTTTGTAGGAACAAAATTGGCTGTTCACAGGTAATACAACAGCAGCTGAATGTAGGAAAGTGGGGAAAGCTCCTTCTCCAGAAAACCCTAAGATCAGGTTAGTAACACTTAAATAATACCATGGTGAAAGCTCATTCTTTTGTAGTAAGTCCTAGTCTCTTAGGAGACTCATGATTTGACAATATTAATCCCTGATCATCTAAAATGAGATGGGCCAGCTGTGGTTCATGGATCACTGACAGTCCACGGTGGTCCATCTGTTATAAAGGGGATTAGGGAAGAATCTATTAATCTTCAGGCAACTATGCTTTGCTAGTTGTTTTAGGGACTTACAGAACCTTCAGAAACTATTCTTTTTCATCTTGCCTATTAAAATAAAGATATCAAGCACTTAGCTGTCCTGCACTGTAATTTCTTTTCTGGTAACTTTTTTGCAGGAAATTTGACCTTTACTGTTCTGAAATGGAAAGAAGGGAAGTGAGACTGTGAAGGCCAGCCTTGAAATTCAAAATGACTTGGAAAATTTGAACTAGCCTCTAAGAAAGAGGGAGATATGGGACTCGTAAGGTTCTGTAACCAGGGAAAAGTCAATATTACAATTTCATAGACATAATAAAGTATAGAAGAATTCATTACATCTTTTTTCCTTAGAACTGTCCTACTTTGATGCATAAGACAGTAGGATGGTCACATGAGGGGACATGCTGGCTTATGGCTGAGAGTTTGAGAGCACTACTGGCCAGCAAAGTAGGTCTGCTCTAAAAAGTGGCCTGTATATTAAGTAGTGTAAGGTGGTCTTTTAAATGCTGTAATCTCCCTGTGACATTAACACTGATTAGAAAAGAAGTCACTAAATTATTACTGTTTCCAGTTGTGTTGTTTAAAAATATAACCCAAACAGCAGAGATGTTGACTGCTTCTCCTTACTCAACATTGAAATTCAAGTCCAGATCTTTCCTCTTAACTTTGCTCGTTGAGACTCAGATATTTTTCCCAGTTATTTAATAATGCTTTTTTTCAGTCTTGAGGAGTCTTAAATAAAAGAATAGAGAATTTCATACAGATATTTTTTCTAAGCTCCTGCAGTTCTAATAAAGTGGTATTGCAAAAATCTGTGTTAAAATTTAAATGACAAGAAAGAAAAATGAGGCAGGAGGCAGTGAGGAAAAAGGGGGGGGGGGGGGGGGAAGATGAGAAAATATTCTATAATCTCTTTGTGGCAAGGAAGTGTTCCTGGTATATATTTGTGCAGAACTGCACACCAGTGGGCCTAATTAATGCCTGTTACTTACCACTTAATACTAAAGGCTTGTACTAAAACTATTAGTAAGAAACAAAGTGACAATGAACAGAACAATACAATGATGGAAGGGAAACACAGAAAATGCAACACAAACACCTCCCTTGAGACAGGATAAATCCTGCTTAAGGCTGTAGGAACTTGCTGGAACCAGATACTGCAAATGTGAGCTACAGCTGAATCATGACAGTTATTGAAAATTGGGGTACAGCAGTGTTGGGGTGGGGAAGGGCGGAATATCTTTGCATTTACTTGTTAGATTTGTCCCATGGTGGTCTCATAATGGATTTATTAAAGGCTGATCTAAGTTCTGGGAGCTCATAACAGGTTTCAAGAGAACATGAGAATGTCTGGGTTCCACTAAGGCCAAGGAGAAAAGAGTGGAGCCTAGTTTCTCTGGCTATGTGAAGGTTCAGGAATGAAATAAAATAGGAAGTACTTGCAATGGAGCAGCTGTTCACTGTTCTTATCAGCATTGTTTTCATACAAACATTGTCCACTTTCAGTTAAAAATTATTTAGGAAATATTTCAGGTTTTGTGTACCAGAAGATCTTAGATTCAATTGTTAATATAAATTATTTTTCTAGGCATTGTTTTATGAACAGGTTTATTTTTACACAGTTGTTTTATGTCATCTGCTTCACTGCTGTGAACGTATCTAGGTAAGTTACCGAGTGTGAGAATAGTCTCAGGTATATCTGAGTAATGGTAGAGTTCATGTATGACCTTTGTAAACCAAGGACTTCAGGGCATTTATCTAGTAGGTATCATGTTGTCTACACACTGGAAGGGGATAACAAACTTCAGAAATGGAATTTGTGCGATAATATTTAAACTCATCTTTTAAAAGAAAGAGTGATATCTGTTCAAACTTCTGGTTTGTGATAGTGGAGGTATTCACTAGTGACCTCCAGACTAAACTCCAATGGCTTCATGCTTGTACATCACTCTTTTTCCTCCATACTGACACCTCAGAGAAAGAGGTACTAGTTTGGGAGTTGCAGTAGAAATAAGTAGTATGGCACTATTACCCAGGGGTCTGATAATTTTTCACATGCTAAAGTGAAGAATGCCTTGTTAATTTTTTTACCTAAAGGTAATCTATGATTTACAGCAGTTAAGATACCTGTGATTTTTATCAGCCTCATTCATTAGGGATTTTTTCTTTTTTTCCTTTTGTTCTTTGTAATGACAAGACCTAGGGGTAAAAGTATGTGAGAATTTGTTATGCTCCATACTACACCTTTGGAGATTGAGCTAGTAATATTCTAGTTAGCAGGTTTACATAATCTCATTGACTTCAATGTCTTTATCCTTTTCTTGCACTATAAGTGAAAAAGACTCAGTCCATTAACATTTAAATTGGAGATACAGATTCCTGATGTAGACTATTTGCAATGACATTAATAGTGGGCACAGCCCATTAGTGTGAGCTCATATTAGCAACATGGTAGTAATCATGACAGAGCTTTTTTTTTTTTTTGTAAATTATGGGAATTTCACTGTAGCATATAATTAAATGTGTATGGAATTTTTATTGGTTATAATTAAGATGCATGATCTTTGTTTATTATAGCGTTAGAAAGTACTATAATAGCTCTGAAAAGCACTGCTTGTCGTGGTATTGCTTAATTATGGAAAAATCCTATAACACTTCAGGTTGGGCTGATTAAAGCAATTAGCATGAAATTATAATCATATGCTATTAAAGTATCTAAAAATATTTACAAGCTTCCTCATAACTATGGGAATTGAACATTAAATGTTGCTGTTCTTAAGGAGGTGATGCAATGTATATTTATATTTTTGCTGTTACTATGTAGGAAAAGAAGATAATCTACTTGCTACTTACTGGGCAACGTTACTAGGAACTTATGTTTGTGCATGTACTTAAAAATTTTTTTCATGTCCCTTAGAATCTGAAGTTGTATGTATTGGTTTTAGCCACAAACGCTTTCCAATTTTTATTTCTCCAACTCATAATATATGATGTATAAATGGGATCCTTCTTTTGTTATCAAATATAAAGTTCAGGTGCCTAGACTATGTTAAGATTCTTTTCTCCTGCCTCCTCTCTCTACTTGTGAAATGCTGTCACTGAAATTCATTCTTTGGCACAAAAATTATACCCATGTTGATATTTTCCCCTTATTATATGGACAAATATTGCACGTCTGTTCACTTCTTATGATGGTTTCTGTGTAGATCCTGGAGTTATGCAGAATTTTGGAGTAGCTGGAACCAGAAACAGTAGCAGCTAAAATGTGCAAATCAAAGGGATGGAGAAAATAACACCTTAAATGTTTTTAATTACAATTTTGTTGTCTTCTGTGTTTTGAATCACTGGAGTGCACTTAAGTAAAGCTTCTCTCCACAGCTACACACCATATGAACTCAAGTATTTAAAAATAACAAATAAAGAATGAAGGAGCATGTCATTGACTGTACAGGGAGAGCCATTTATCTCTGAGCTATTGCATCTTGGAAACAGTTTATTCCTGTTACTACAGTTTGTCACGTTCCTTCTTTAACCTGCTACTCTAGGGAAGTGGGGAGACCTGATAATAAGAACAGAGCTCTATAAACAATAGTACTGAGGAGGAAGATGTCATGAGTTGTAATAAAAAGGTATTTTTCCTGCTACTGTACACTATGCATTAAAATATTTCAGTCAATTTTATTTTTTTCCTAAAAAAAAAAAAGGAGACATTCTTGCCTTATATCTCCTTTGATAAGGAAAGCAGAATAATACTGTTTGAGCTGGGAGATGTCCCATTTATTATGGTAAGAGATTAAGAATGTTTTGCATTGTTTTTATTTTGTTATTCTCATTAAACTTGACTCTTTGCGTAAGTGAGGGATGGCTATCTTGTAGCAAATTGTGAGTTTAATACTTCCCCCAGCAGATGATGTGATCCCTGAAACTCTGTTAAACTCTGCTGTGCCTTTCTTTAATGTTCCATGTCAGTGGCTTGCTTACCACCAAACCTATTTGTTTTGTTTTTTCTATTAATTTTCTGTTCTTCTCTTTCCAAAACTGGGGAATCTGCATTTACGTGACAAATAGATGCCAACTATCTCCATTTGCTACACAGTATTGTCTGTGGTCTGTGTGCAGTGATTCTGGTGACCTGTTGCAGAGGTTTGGTTTTGGTGTGGTGGTTTGTGGGTTTTTTGTTGTTGTTTTGTTTGTCTGTGTTCGGTTTTGTTTTGGGTTTTTGTTGTTGTTTGGTTGGGGGTTTTTGTTTGGTTTTTTTAAATAATAATAAAATCCAAGTCATGAGACTCTAAAAGAAAATATTTTTTTTCTCCCTCCATATCATATAGGAATTTACAGGTTATGTAGATACCATCAACTATATTCTATGGTGCAAAGTTTATGAATGCCAAGTAACACATGGGTGATCCTGATGATTATACTTCAGTTTGTAGTGTTAGGATGTTGTCAGTAAGATATTTCCTTTTTCTGCTTTAAAAATTTACGTAAATGATGATATAAATACTTTCAAATGAGGTACTGCATTACCTGTGCATTTTTGTTATATTAGGATTCTCTTTATCTGTAGTCAGTTATGTTGACACTAAGATGTTGCATAAGTAGTTCTTCAAAAATAATGTCACTATTCATCTTGAGCCATACTTCTCTCAAAGCAACAACCATGATGAGGACCTTCATTTTCATTCCTCCTTGTGTTCAAGGGGATAGACTTGACTGAGGTGTGATGCTGAGCCAAGGATAGCTAGCGAGTGGGAGAATGCAAGGTGGAAGATCATTTGATTAGGTATTCATCTGTAGGTGAGTTAATATACTATTGAATCTTAAGCGCTGAGTTCTACAAATCCCACCCACATGACAAAACTTGAGGTAGCTAGAAAGGTGGACTGGTTCTATTGTTTGGGTGGGGTTTTGTTTTGTTGGGGGTTTTTGTTTGTTTTTTTTTAATTTCTAAATTTTTAAAAAAATTTTGCACAATCTCACTTGAGTCCTTTTTAGTGTCAGTGGTGTGTCTGTGTTGAGAGTATCTCAGAGCAACCACCATGCTGAAATAACCTTCTCACTGGCCTACCAGCTTCCATCCTGCTAAGTGACAACTCATCTGAACTCCTGCAGCTTTATGTCATCTCTTGGACCATGTGATTCTCTGAAGTAGCACCTTTCAGCAGTTTCTCTTTCAATTTCAGCACACTCACCCAGGCATCTGAGGCCTTTCACTAAAGAGCAAAAGAGCAGTTTTTTGCTATATACTTACAATTCTGATTATACATCTACTCTGAACTTGTGCTGTCTCTGATTTTTCAGAGCCAATAAGTGATGAAAAAGTAAATTCTAAAACTGAATCAGTCTGTTTTCTCTTGTAGTATAGTTTTTTTGGCTATTTAGATAGTTTGTTGAAATGATTTAGACTACCCAATCCCCTTTGCTCAGTGCTATCTCATTGCTGTCACATATTTTCTAATTTCTGACTTGCTATATTTCTTATAAAACAACTATAAAAATATTTTAAAAACCTAGAATATGAAGACAAATGTACACTAGAAAATCAAGCTTTGATTCCAGCATCATCTAGGTAACATGAGTAAGAGCCATACTGAATATTAGTAGCAAGAAATCTAGTCAGAAACTACCCTATCCCCCCGTGTTTGTGCTTGATGTAGAAATTGTAACTTCTCTCCCGATATTGACTAAATTTTTTTTCATTTTGATGGAAGTCTTGAGTACTGCTATTTTATTATAAGTAAAAATAGAAAAATTTCACAGTTATTGTTACAGGTGCTAATGAAATAGAGATTCTTTGCACACCAGGCACATGTTATAATAAAATTGTGTTTTGTAGCTACAGTAGTAATAGCCCAAGGACTGTGCTGTAATCACTAGATACTGCTCTCCCTTACTCATAGGCGAGTTGTCTAAATTAATGTACAATAAGCACTTACCAGATTTATGGAATGGAGTACAAAACAGCTGAGACAAATTATGTTCAGCCAGCTAATTGCCTATATTAACTTTTTTATTCTTACATTCACTGGCAAACCTGTTGTCAGCAAAGATGCAAAATCTCAATCCCTTCTGCCTGTCTCAGATGTTCAGGTTTTGGTCATGAGTATAATAACTAGCAATATCACAATGAGAACAGAATTCAGTGACCTCTTATTTCATAGTTTCAGCAGCTCTGTCTCTCTGGGAGTGCTTTGAATTTTTCAGTCAACTTAGCAACATACTCTTTGATACACCCTTGGTTATTAAGCTAATAGGGAGGTGCATGGAGGACTTTAAAATAGATCCAAGAGTAAAACCAGTAGGTAATATACATAATGAGGCCATTGCTACAGCTGTGCTGCTTGGTGGAGTTAAATTACAAAGGAACTTGAAATTAGCTCTGGCTTGAGTTAGACCTGCACCTGCGAACAGCAGAGACATTGGGAATATCAGGCAAATAGTCTGGGATTTCTTAATTGACTACAGTTGTCTATTTATAAGCAATCTTATAAAAGCTGATTTGGGGGAAGGGGAAATAACTTCTCTCTCTCCCTCTCTCTCTCTTTTTTTTGTTGTTTTGTTTTATTTTGTTTGTTTGTGGTTTTTTTGTTTGGTTGTTTGGTTTGGTCTGGGTTTTTTTGTGGAAAACAACAACAAAACCCCCTGTGTGTATTTTCCTGTCTTTTTCCTCTGCAGTCTGGATTACTAACATGGTTTCTTCTCTACCATACCTGTCTGTGCTCTTTGGGGTTCCTTTTATATCTAAATTATCACAAGAATTCTCATGACAATATAAGGCTATGGTATGGAACCATCTAATGAGTCTCTTTTTGAAAATTCCTGAGGGTTTTCAGATCTTGCTGTGGTTGTCAAACACTTGCTGGTATAACAAGGCTATTCAAAGTTAATTTTTCAACTTCTCCCATTCAGTCTATGCATCTGCAATTGGGAAGTCATAAAACAATGCCCAGCCTTGTTGTTTTGAAAAGATGGATGTTCTTGTGGCTAAGACTGGTGAGGGGATAGCAGAGGGATGGAATAAAGACTTGGTTCTTGTATCTGTCAAATATTTTTTGTGCCTTAGAGCATGTCACTTAGTTTCTGTATCTCTGTAGGGATCTTGTAGCTACTTGTACCTGTAGGGATAATAGCCCTTCTTCTCTCTACTTATCCATCACATTGTTTAGGTTTGTGGACTCTTACTAGTAAAAGACTGTTTTTTACCATGTCTGTGTAATGAGATGATATCTATATTGTTTCCTTCAAGCTGTGCCATAAATATATTTGAGAATCATCTGTCAAATATCTTAAATTCTTAAATAAAAAATAAAAATCAAAATTTTATGAAAATAAAGTTCCCGTGCTTCAGTAGTTGTTTTTTTTTGTTCTGGGGTTTTTTTGGTTGTTTTTTTTTTTTGTTCTTGAAGATTTTCTGTATGTGTTTTTTTAATTTTCTTTTTTATTTCTTGTAGTCCACAAAAACAGTGCAACCTGCATTTTCTGAAATAGTCTGTGGTTTTCCTCTTCTGCACAAATTGCTGCACTGTATTTTGGAGTTGTGATCTATCATGAGAGTGATATAAACTGGAAATCTGCAGGAACTTGTGAATAAAGAGTAAGAACAGCAATTCAGGAGACTGTACCTCAATTTTATTTTGATCAGGAATTAAATGTTTCTAATCCTGGTGTCTTGAAATGCTTTGCACTGTTATGTTGTGTTTATTATAAATCTACAGGAACTTATAATTTGTGAAACAAGAATATTGAATTTATATATGGAATTGAAACAAGTGGTGATAGAGAAATGTCAAGGGGAACAAAAGCTCTGATTTGCATCATTAATTTTTTGGTTTGTTTTAGGAAAGTTTTTTTGTAAGTTTTGTTTGGTGCATTTAACACAGTAAGCATAGACAGTGTGGTGATGTAAGTACATAGGTATTCCAGGTTATACTTAGACTTGCAAAACTAACACACAAATAATAATAAAGAGTATCTATGACTGAGGAAATGATGTAATTATGCACTTCTGAAAATGGGAATCAGTCTGAATTTACTACTTGTTACTTACAAGTAACCTGGGAGGTGCACTAAAATGAAGTGTAGTTTGGGAGGCCGGGGTAGGACACACTGCTGTCTGAGCTCATGCAAAATTTTTTGTGATCATGTGTTTGTGTATCATGAAGGCTCAACTCCTGGGGAAATGAAAGTAGCGTGGCCTTTAAGGGAAGGGAGGAAGGCATTTTTAAGCAATGAAAGATTGAAGATTTAGTGAGAATGGCAGGAGTCTCAAAATTCTCAAAATAGCTTGGTTGGTTGTTTGTTTGTTTTGGAGCATCACAGTGACATATAAAGCAAAGCCTTAAGATTTTAGTGACTTTAATCAGATTTTTCATAAAACGGTAAGCTTTTGGGGTTTTTGTTATTCTGGGGAAAAAAAAAATTTGGAAGTTCTAATTCTGAGGAAAAACAGCTGTTAACAAAATACAGGAAAAACATATCCTTGGAGCTTTGATAACTAAAAGTGATTGAATAAATCTGAAAGGCTGCCCCTTAAATAGCACAAATTTTGACAGTTGGCCACACAGACTTTTAAAATTTATTTTTAAATGCTCTGAGATGTTCAATGGAGTGTTTTGTTGTTGGTTGCTTTTTTGTTTTTGTTGGTTGGGCTTTTTCCCACTTTTAAGGATAGAAGCATATTCCTACACTCCTAAAAAGAACAGAAAATTGCAGTACAAAAAATCTCCAAAGGGAGATTGTTCCTGCCATGAGATCCTGGGCAGGGTGACTTGAATAAAGTTGTGAAAGCTTCAGGGCTCATCCAAATAGAGTGAACTCCCATCCTTTAGAGATTCACACATCGCTAATTTCTTTTATGTGAAGCAGTTTCTGAGGCAAATCAAGGAAAAATTGTAATCTATCAAAGCCTTTTGTCACTGTCCAGATGTGGGAATATGCCTGGCAGTTGTGCAGAAAACAGAGCAAGGTATAGGGCAGATGCCTTTCACTTCAAAGTGGGGCACAGCCACTGCTGCAGAGGTAGCTACATGCCCTGGCAGTATGGAGTTGGTGCTTGAGCCTCTGGAGCAGCACATGGTGTGGTTGTGTATTTTCTCACCCTATCCTGAATATATGAAGCTTTAGAGTTTCAAGGCCCTGTTCATGCCTGTATATATTGATGCTACTGAAACTGTTTAAAACTGCAAAAAAATTGGCAGCTGGATGAGCAAAAAGAATGGGATTGGACCAGAAATCATAAGAATTTGAAGTACTACAGGATTTGGGCTGATTTCTAGTTACTGTTGGAGAGAAGGAGAAAGGGCAGGCAGGGGATTTCTTGGTGGTTGTTGCTGTACCACAGTTAGGAGAATAAATCTGTCTGATTTTGTTTGTTTATTTTGCCTTAACTCTTAGAAGACAGTCTTTGAGTCGGGTTAATTAGTGTTGTGTTACCTAGTTCTTGTTGTACTGAGCACATCAGCTGTCCTTCTGCAGGGAGGCAGCAAGCCTTGCCTTAGTGATTTTACTACAGGTCTTCTCATTGCCCAGGACTTCCAAAATTGTATCTCCATGTAGTTTTAACCTATTCTCCTTCTCCTTGGTTTACATTGTTAAAAATTAGTTATGGAGGAAGGAGGACATGTAAAAACTACTCTCTTTTCTTAAAAAGACTGGACTAAGAAGAAAGCAGCTGAGCTGCTTGTTCAGGTGTTAACTTATTAGGACAATTCCTAGTAAGTTGACATCTGCACACCTTCCTGGGTACCCACATACCCCGATGTAGGCTGATGAACTTAATGATCTTTGTTCAAGTAAAATGGAAACATGTACCTCCAAATACACTAGAAAGTGAAAATGCTGATTTTTCCCTTTTTTTTTTTTTCTATAGATTTTCAGTTCACTGTCAGATTCTCTGTCGTGTGATAGCCATATGTAATGCTTTCTGTTCTGATAGTCAGGCACCACAGTCATTCCTGAGATAGTAAAGTATCTTTTAATAGGAAAACTGAGGAAATAGCCTCTAATGATTCTTAGCAAGCTGCTATTTCTATCCCTGCAGTGGCTGATTTAAGTCTCAGTGATGGCCAACAGCCAGGAAAAGAGCAAGAGTGCTTTCTAAGAGAAAATGTGAATCTTCCTTATGACATTAAAAATAAGGAGTATTGAATAATTTCCTTTGGAGGCAGATAAGATTAGGTTCTGCCCAGGAGCACTACTTTCTCCATGATCCCTCACCCAGGATTATGGTGAGTTAATATTCTGGTTTATTTTACATAGGCAAGTCCATATTCTCATGTCTTTTTTTAATTTTGTTTTAACTCTTATGTGACTGCTCTGCTCTTCTTTGTCAGCTGTTGGGGCAAGAGCTGTGCTGGGACCTGATGTGAGGCTGCTTTTCACCCTTCATGGAGAAAGGATTGTGGGTGAGCTCTAAGCATGATACTTAATCCCACTAGAAACAGATCCTACCAGATCCTAATTGCTTCTGGGGCAAATGTAACATCTGATCTTGCCGAAAGTGTTATCTTGGTTGTGGGCCAGATAGCTGATATTTTGCCCCCATCGTACCTTGGCCTGCCCTCAAATTAAATTGAAAATAAATTATTTCCTTGAAGCTTTGGAAGTTAACATTTAGCTTCATTTTGGCTGCTCTTCTGCTTTGCTTTCTTCTTCTGTGCATCTTACCTTTCTTTGATTGTATGAGTCTGTGCGATTTTATATGGAACAAACCTGAAAGGTAAATCTTTGCATTTGCTTTTCATTTTGGACTGTCTTTAAGACTTAAAAGTCATAGTAGTCTCTTTTCAATGCAATAATTTTGAAATAAGAAATTGATGGGGTCAAATGATAATAAGAAGTTCTTGTTCTTTCTTTCTGTTTTTATTGAAACCACTGAATTACAGCTACTGACTTACTCAGTGGGAAGACTGAAAGCCTCATACTCCAGGACATTGTAGCTGGAACTGCAATAACTTAAAACTAAATTAACATACTAGACAGCAAAACCATCTATATGTAATTATCCTACAAATTATTGTTTTTTGTGAAGAATTACAAGACCATAATATAAATAGTGTCAGTGATGGTAAATTTTCAAACTCTCAGTTTCCTAAAATTAAAACAGTTTAAGAGTACAGTACACTAAGAAACAATATCATAATACTAATGACTGCTACATCTGGGCTATTAACTTTTGCTTCACAATTTTGCTGTAAAGGTAGTGGGAATGTCTAAGTGTCATAGCATTTGATAGTTTGATTTGGCTCATTGTAAAAGATAAGTGAATTAAAATATGACTAATTGTTAAACTGAAGAAATTGCATCTGTTCCTAGATTCCTGCTTCATGCATTATATCAGCAGCAGTTCAAAGCTATGTAATGAATATTAAAACATTATGTAGGGTCGTACTTAGGGATGCAGGGCTTGTAGCTGCATGAGTGACTCCTTTATCTACTTGTTACTGGGAAGTTGACAGTTTTTTGGCCTTACCTAGACCATGCAGATACCTGGCTAAGGAGCTTGTAGTAGTGGTAGATGGACTGTAAAAAGGTTAAGTATAACTTTCTCAAAACTGTAATTAATACAAATCATTTTTTGTTATGATATCTAGGTAATTTTAAAATGCAAGTCTGAAATCTGGATTCTTCTCAATGAAACCCCCTAGGCCTGTTATTGTTCATCCTGGATTTGAGCTCTTACTGTGGAGGAATGAAGTTTTCTAGGCTTTCAGTTGGGACCATATCGTACCTTGCTGCCTCTGAGACAGGCCAGATGCTAGTATACTGAATTAGACCTCATCACTGTTACTGTGTACTGGTGTGATGAGGAAAACCTCTTCCCTGTGCTGACAGTCCTATGGATTGTTCTGAGCTGAGCACAATGCTTTATGCTATTTCTTTCACCTGAGACTCATAATTATTTTTAAACTCAGGAGCTGGACTTCTAATAAAACATATAATTTTCCTGAAAAATTGCCTATAATGCAAATGCACAAGATAAATATGTTGTCTGCTTTCTTATCTTGCCATCTATATATATGTGTGTGTGTGTGGAGAGAGGCATCACCACAGTTTAACTGAAGAACATGCTTCACGTGTTGGTCTTAGGTTAAGTAGAAGAAGGAGCTAATAATACTCTTCACTTTGTCTTTCATAAGCATTCTGGAAAGGTTAGCTTTTTCAGTAATGAAGCTGACCATATCAATTGCAACGTATTTGAAGATTGTATGTTTTATTTTATCTGTAGACCTATGAAAGCTGTTTTGCTAAGTGTTTTTACACATGGGTTTTCAAGGAGAGTTTGTCTAAATCTGACAGAGGTTGCAGTTCTAAACACTTATCACGTGAATTCAATGTGACATTTTTGCCCTAGGCAAAATAACAAATTTTGAGCAAATTTGTCCCAGTGAGAATTTAATACTATTTTCACTAAGAAATGTCCCTATTTTCAGTGTGAATCATACTTGGATCATACTTAGTTTATTACCTTGTGAAATAGCAGTTCTCAGTCTTTGCAAATATTTTGCTTTCATAAACACACTAGTGGAAATTCAGTGGAAAAAGTTTTGGGTTTCCGTGGAAGTTTCTTATTGTTTCTAAGTAGGGTGATTTTTAATTTTTAATTTTTTTTTTTTTTCTTGTCAAGATATCTTAAGTGATGACATAATTTTTGATAGGAAGTTCATCCTATCAGTTATTGATAAGGCTCACTCTGAGTATAAATCCTGAGTCAGGTCGTAATCTAAGATTTGAACTTCAAACAGTGTAGATTGGAGTAAACAGACTTTACTAACTTGTACCTGCCAGGGATTTGGCCCAGTTATTTTGTTTATGGGGAAGAAAACTAACATTGGTTCTAAATTAGCCAAATGTGAAACACTTTGTATTTATCTTGGTGATAATTTGGGGTTTTTTTTGTGTTTTATAGTATCAAGTTTAAATGGAATAAACCATTTTTTAAAATCCTATCTTCCTACACTAATATAATGGGATACCTACTAATTGCTCTGAAGCATCTTATTTAACAATAAATAACCTTTGCCCTGGAAATAGGATGAAAAATTATTTAATTGCATGCTGACATGCTAAAAGCACTACTCTGTACAAATGGTTTTATCATCAGTTTTGCTAGGAGGCCTGCAATGAATATTATTAGCAGGGCTTTTGAATTGAAAGATATGCTCCCCATGAATAGTGTAAAGTAACAACGTTAAGATGGTTCATCGCAACAAAACATTTTAACGTTGAATTTAATTTGTGAGTGGTGTTTATCTGTCATTTCCATCCATGCAATAAGAATTCTCTAAGAATCGTCTGCCTGATTTTTTGTTTCCTGGTTCCTGTTCACAAATCCCAGTATTTCTAGCTCCTTTTGCAATCTTCTTGAAAGTCTTCTCATTTCTTATAGTGCATTTGCCTCCCACTTCTTCTCTGCAAGGTGTTAATCTTTCTCTTTGCTTCTACTTCACATAAGATGTTTACATGCTAATTTTTACTTTCCATGATTCTTCAAATGCTTTTAAAAAATCCATATCTTTCTGTAGCAATGGTATTCTGAAATTGTTAATACAGTTTTAGTCAAAATGCCTTGTAGGAAGCAAAAAAGGCATTAAAACTCTTTAAGTGGTCATGGTTATGGAAATAATGTGAACTACTCTTCTATACTGTGGTTGAATGTATGAGCAACTGCTGCAAACTTCTGGATAGCATGGCCAAATCCTCACCCTCCCTAAGCAATACAATAATTCTTATAAGAAATGCTCAAGATGAATCAAATTTAAGGAATACAGAAAAAATTACTTTAGTGAGATTTTAATGAGGAGAGGTCTGAGTCTGCTCACTTTTTACCAGAGTGATACTGAGTTGTAAATTCAAGGTAATGTTCTTGAAACCAATACTTGTAATCTGGAATTTTATTTTATTTTTTTTCAGTGTGGTGTACCTCATCTGGTCTAAAATGATATTTAGCAATAGTTGCAGAATATGGGACCCAATTTGTCCAGCCCTTGAATGCAGCTGGACTTGAATCAGTTTTCCATCTGATGCAGTTACAGTTCTCACAAATGAATTCTGGAATACAAGGAGGTGTTAATTCATGGTGGAGTAGTAGCTGAATTTCAAGGCTCGACAGAGCATGTCTCCTCTGAGCAGCTGGGATAGCTGAAGATCAGGGTGGGTGCGCAGAGGTTGGGAGGGAAGAGGGAAGGTTGGAGGAATGAGAATGAGGAACTCAGCCTGTTACTCCAGATCTTCAAAGCAGCTGCTCCCAAAATTTTCTGCCATGGACCACTGTTGGTCTTGCATATCCTTATGGATTCCTACCAAAATAAGGTTGTTTAACTTTGAACCTCAGCTAAAAAAGCTTTATCTTATGACATGTTCTTTGCTTTACTTTCTGTACTGTGCTTTTAAAAAACAACACTGTATTGTAGCGTGTGTTAGTATCACACCAGAGGGTATATTGTTATAAAGTTTTGATTTGTCTTTCCTAAGGGAAAGACAAATTCTGTTCCTAAGGGAGGAATATCAAGGCCTGGAAGAGTGTTGACACCGGTGGTAGTGACAGACCTCCTGGACTCTATTCTGTCATCTGTGATGTGGGGCTTTTCTTTGTTTAAAGGCAACATTTATATGAGAACAGAATACAATACTTCCATTACCACCAGTTTTGTTACGGCTTCAGTTGTGCTCAGCATGTAAACTGTGGTGGCCACAGGGATTGCGGCCTGTGGGTCCTGGCCCTGTGGCCCTGCCTGGCTGGTACTGCACCTGTCTTGGGTGAAAACCAAGCAAATGCAACAGCGAATTTTTTTTTTTTTGTCTTTTAGGGGTTTTTTTTGTAATCCCCCTTAGTTTAACTCTTATGGTGGCCCTGTGAGACCAATGAATTATGTATTACTGTTTGATTTCTCTTGGATGCTTATCTGCATCAACTAAGGTAGTTTTGCAGGATCTGGCTGTTGCTTGGCAGGCCCTGCTCGCAGGGAGCTTGCTGACGAGGCATGGCTCTGCCTGAGGCCTGGGCCAGCCACGCTGAGTTGTGGCCCCTGGCCAGACTCAATGGCTCCCAAACCCCCAGCGTTCGTGAAGGCCGAGACTGCTGTGCTGAATGAAAGGTGGTTGTCTTCCCTCACAGGTATGTTTCGCATCCAGTTATATACATTGTTGGTTTATACATGGCTGTGTTTCTGTTTGTGTTTGTCTACAGCCAGTTGCATGCTTAGAAAATATAAATATTTTGGATACAAGGCTTTGGAATATTTCATGTAGTTGCTCACGAAAAGGTATGCTCTGTATTTTTCCAGCACTTGTGCTAAATGCATATATAACAATTTTTTTTTCTATCAAGTAGAATATTTTCCCTAAGGAGTTAACTAATATCTCTGAAGTGTTATGAGGTTAAGATTTGAGAAGTTTTCAATGTATGTCCCTGATTTTCTGACTCTATTGCTTATTTGTTTAGTCTGATGGGAATAGGCTTTGTCTACTGTGCTTGAAGAAGAAAAGAGGATTTTTGTGCTCCTGGGAGGTGAAGGCAGTTTTCATTGGCATTTTAGTGAAATATTAAAGGCAAAGCAGATTTGGAGGGACAAGTTGCAAAGGCTGTCACAGTGATCAGAAAAGCACTGGAGTGAGGAAAGGGACAGCTAAATGTGTAGGTGGAAAGTCGGTCCATTTGTGCAAAGGTATGAGTAACTGAGGTTATGAATTGGTTGCAGATGGGAGCTGGCAAGCAAGAAAAGTGGAACAAAATTATATTGACATCCCTATGTTGTCTAAAGACCACTACAAGACCATTAGTATTGCTGCGTAGCCAGCAGGGAGGCCCTGTCAGGGTAAGATTTTACTTAGGCAACTGGTATTGATTTTTGGTCTGCTGCCAGGATGTAGGAAGGAAAAGATTTTTTTTTATTATTTATTTATTTATTTTCCCCTCTGGTGTCCATATTCATGGCCACAAAGCAGTGTTCCTGGAGCTGGGATGTAGAGTTGAGAGTGGCTTTGTTGTATAGTGACTCTGATGTTATTGGGGGGGGGACAAAATTAATCCTTTGACTTGCCCTTCAAACTTCTTGCCCCATCTTTGCTCACCTCCCCTCTCTTCACTGTTCTAAAAATCAAAATTAAAGATCCAGCTCATTTGGTGATGGTTTGAAACATCATGTATGGCAAACTTTCTGGGTTTTTTTTTTTTGTTTTGTTTTGGGGGGGGTTTTGGGTGCTTTTTCTTTGTTTTTCTTGTTGTTGTGGGTGTTTGGTTTATTTTTGGTTGGGGTTTTTTTTGGTGGTTTTATTTTTCATCTCCCTGAATTAATTTTGAATTACTTTTTAGTGTCTCTTGTTGCCTGAACTGATAGTCCATGTGCTTGCCCCCAGAGCAGCAGCAGCCACAGCTGTGAGGGCTGCAGCTCTCCCCTAGGGTCACCCTGGGTGTCATAGAGCTCCTGGTGGGATCCAGGGAGAAACTTTATGACAGTTCAGGGAGAAACTCTGAGGATTCAAGCCTCCTTGAATTTCTGGCCAAACTCTGATCCAGATGCTTCCAAGTAAAGTTGTTAGTAGTGCTTCTGTGTTTTATGTTTTAGTGAAAAACTGATTAGGAGCTAAAAATTGTCCATGAAAGGACTATCAGGCTGGGTAGCACTCTTGTTCTTGGGTCTCACTTCAAGTGGCAAACTAAAGGAGAATAGCTTAGTTCTTAATGATTGCTTTTCCTCTTCCTCCTCCTGCAACGGAGGTGTGCCAGTACTAGTTGATTATGTATTTATGAGTGCCAAATTTAACATAATTGCAAGGGGTTTATTTCCCTACTTCCTTAGATAAAGCTTGGCAAAGAGAACTTTCTATCAAGGTAAAAAACTTGTGTGAAAAATAGTGATCTACACTCTGCTTGTGATAGATGTACAGAGACTTAAATCACATAGGATGCTTCCTCTAGACTTAAGTTAGCTCCTTGTATATAGTTATTAATATACTTCTTCACCAGAGAAAATAAATCTGATAGAAATATGTTTTTCTTCATTCTATTGCATGTACAATAAACACTTAGCTAAGGGTGCCTTTGCTTTAAAATTTAAATACCCACACACAGGAAATTGAGACTGCTGAGTTGTTAGAGAAGAAAGTGCTAAAATAGAACAGTGCTGTTTAACTCAATTAAATATCCGGTGGTAGTTCATCCCAGTTCATCTATGTCCTTACATTTTTTCATGTTCTGAAGCCTACTTAAATATTCTGCTATTTGTTTGACAGGAGGTTTTTATTATGGAGGGTAGATCTGAACACTGCTTGTTTCCAAGGGGATAAAATTAAATTCTTTTGGGAATTTGACCCTATAATTATGGGTAAATTTTAAACCAATTAGTTTTGATCATTGGTACAACAGATTAAATCTCAGAATTGGTAGAGGTCAGTTCTGTTCATGTTCCAAATTTCACGTTGTCTTGTGGTACAGGCAGCTGTACAACAGAAGTCAAGATCTTACCTTATTCTTTTTCCTTAGGTCTCTCTCCAGGACCTATTCATGTTCTCTCTGGCTTGACTTTAACCCTGAAATGGAAAATCATTTGACGCTGTGCTGGGTTGAGTCACAAAGAAATATCCTTGCTTGTCTGTGGAGGCCCCTTATTGCAGGACAACATGAGCAATTTCAAATTACAGCTTATTCGCCTAGGCCTAGCAAGATCTGGAGTATACAGTACTGTATTTAACTTTAATGTTCAATAATTTAATTTTTTTTTCTCCCCTTCCCCCATGATAACCTAATCTTTTCCTGATCTCTGTCTAGTTAGGCTACAAAGTAATCAGAAAAAGGCTACTGTTTTTTATTTGCTGTAGAAAAGCTGATGCAATACAAATAACAATTTGTAACACTGTGTGTAACAATGGTTTTGTAAGATATAAGGTGTGTTTTCTTTAAAAATTTAGGTGCTTTATGAAGACCTAATAGCATAATAGAAAACATTTCTAGTGCATTTTGCAAGGAAGTGTTAACAGTGGCTTGGTTGCCAC
Source organism: Actenoides hombroni (assembly GCA_024336885.1). NCBI lineage: Eukaryota > Metazoa > Chordata > Aves > Coraciiformes > Alcedinidae > Actenoides > Actenoides hombroni. The sequence continues at coordinate 4,018,554 of WUAM01000269.1, read as the reverse complement.
TTAGAGGTATGTAATTTGTGAGCATGCCTGATTTTTAATCTTGCTTTTGAAAAACATCTAGATCAATGGCACCATTTATTTCTTCTAATAATGTTTTCATATAAATAAATAACTTGGAAATTATTTTTTTTAGCATAGAATTAATTTTTAAGTTAGCTGAAACAATTTTGCACATCAGAGATCTTTCCTTTTGTCCTTAATGCATGCATGGAGGTAGTCTAGTTGCCCTTCTGAAACCTTGCACTTCAATTTTGGGCTGAGGACCATAAATTCCTTAAGCTGAGTGCAGTCTCTTGCCTTTATGCGAACACACTTTCTAAATTTAGAAATACATACAACAATTCCAGGAAATGCTATGTAGAATCCTTACTTTACAACGTTAGCTGACAAGTAAGTACCCTCTTGCAAGCTAGAAAGATGGGTGGTGTTTTCCTCTCTGCTGCTTGATAGCAAATGATTACAGATAAGCTATGGAGAGATTCATTTATTCAGAAGGACTTTGTCTTGCAGCTGAAAGTAACATTACCAATTCAGAAAGCTCTCTGTGTATGGCAATCAATTTTAACTCTCCCTCTCTGCTGATAATGGAAGCTTCTGTCTCACCTCCAGTCTGACTCGTGCAAGCTGCCTCTTCAGCACGTTCTGAGCTTGACATAGTTGTATAAGTCACTTTATGGTAACAAAAGATATCGTTAGGCTGGTGAGCAGAAAGGAATAAATACAGAAGTGTCAAGCTGCCTTCAGTTATATCTATTTATTACCCTATATGTATGCACACTGTATTTCATAAAACTCCACTAAGATTTTAATCGAGTTATATGTGTTGGGAGAAGGAGAAATGGTTGTAGGCACCATGTTAACTAAATCTCACACAGTACAGTGCAGAATGCAAATTAAGGAGACCTTTGTTCTAAAACCGCCATCATTTAGCACAGAAGCCAAGAGAATCTTTTATGAGAAAGCTTGTAGATCTCTAGGATTTTGTATGCTAGCTAATACAGAGTGACATAAACACAGGCAAGTGATTCCACTAGAGGGTATTGGCACACTATATATGGCAGTGCATTATAGATAATACCTAACGAGTCTCATTTATTATGCCTTTATGTGAGACCTTTAAAAGTTCTCTTGTAAGGTCCATGTTCACCTGCCATTTTCTGGTAGCAAATGCATGCCTAATCCCAGCTTAATTGCCATTAGGAGAATGAATGTGTGGTAAAATGCTCACTGTCAAATTATCAAATGGCTCATGTCCAGATGGTGATTGAAATACTGATGTAGTCAGAAGACTTCTAGGGAGTCTGAATGTCAGTCAAGCAACATGAGGACTTGCCCCTTCCTTGCACAACAGCTTTAAGGAGAGGGTTCAAATTCTGCTGGCTGAGTATTTCCAAAAAGCATCTGTCCTGGAGGCAAGAGGGAAAGATACACAGAAAAGGAGCTCCTGGTTTTAATAACATCCAATAAGCCCATGGCTATCAAGACCTTTAAAGCAAACCTAGGATGGGACCATTTAATTTATAGTGCAAGGCTAGTTTAGTCTGGAGTAGAATTCGAAGAATTTGCATCTGTTGTTCAGAGAAATGTCATATTATAATCCTGAGAGTATTGCTTCTGGATTTAAAATGTTTATTATCTTGTTTATGGCTGCTGTGAATTGTTTGTGGTTTTACTCCTAAATTAATAGATATAGAGAAAGAAAGTGTGTAACGTGTGTAAGAGTGAAAATATCAAGTGCTTCTTATGGGCCGTGGAGTCACTAGAAAAGTCTGTGTGGCTTCCATTAAAAAAACCAAACAACTCACTTTGTGGGAAAAAAAAGAGGGAGAAGCAAAATATTAGCTTCACTCAGCTGAAATTACTTTCAGTGTTTCGAGTAATTCTGATTATTAAAAAAAAAAGCTAATGTTTCAAAATATCTCTTTTTTTTGTTTTGTTTTGTTCTTGTCTTGAAAACTGTAAGGTCTGGGGGAAAAGAGCTGTCTATTTGTTATGCATAATAAGTGGTGATTCAACTACATAAATTTTTAATTAAGATATGTGTATGTATGCATGTATATATTACATTAATTTCTGTATATTCTAGATCATTTGAGAGGCTGGGCCATATCAGTCACAAATGGAATTTTCTGACTGGTATCAAAAAGGTCAAGACTGGACATGTGTCTGCCCTTCTGGTAACAAGCTTAATGTGGATATGAAGAAGGCTCACCAAAATACACTGATCCCTAAAGCAGTGCTGTTTATCCCTGATAGTAAATTAGAATTAGAATGGTTAAAATGAGCTGTGAAAGTGAAAACAATTGTTACCTTGTTCAAGTTACAGAAGCTATTGTTTTTCTTTCCCATGATAACCCACTGGCTCAGAGAATTGATGATAATGCATATGAGCACGTCAGAAAAGAATTCTATTCAGAAAGCCCCCTATGTAATATCTATTTTTATTCAAATTGGAGACTGAGGGATCAAGTAATGGGATGAGATGTTCAAGGATTGATTTGTAAGAAATCATTTTATTGTTGCAGTCATTAATGAAAATGTTCTCCTTAAATATTCAAACATCTACAGCAGTATTAAAAATTAATTTATATACTGCATACAAATACTTGCTTTTTTTTATATTTATTTTTATTTTGTGGAAGGCAAATTTTAAAAAACTGATTATGTCAAGAGAAGTACTTGTCTAGATAGCAGGTTTTGTGTTTTGTTTTGTTGTTTGTTTTTGTCTGAATAATTTATTTTAAATTTATTGAAAGGTAAAAACTGCTTAGGTTTTCTGGTTCTTCTCCTTCCAAAACAGGGGTTTACAATAATACGTGGTTTCTAGTGCTCTACGTAATCTATGCAGAGTTATAAAATTCTTACCAATTTTTTGAAAGATTGAGTAGATTAACGGAGATAGAAATAATGGAAATATATTCTGCAGAATAATCTTTAAGAATGCAAGTATTTACTTTTGGATATTTTCAGGTATGTAAACTTCAACGTAACTTAAAAAAATCACATGCAATTTTATATAGGCCTTTGCTAGTGTCAATTCATTGTGAACATGTCTTGTTTTATATCAGTTATTGCTTCCAAACATCTTTCAGTAAAATTACTTATATAATTTCCCTCCCATTTTATACCTGGTTTTCAATTAAATGTTCCAGCTCAGGTTTTCCTGCATTGAATACCACTTGTTATTGTCTGTCTGCATTTCTAATTTCTCACTTTCTGTTTTATTTCTTATTTCAGTCATCACGGAGTTATCTTTACACATTATTATTTCTCTAATTACTTTTTAATAGAAAAATATTTGTAACTTTAATTAACAGATTTGTTACAATTACTCCAAAATTAAGAATCTCACTGAGACCAGTAGCCTTCAGGTTCATTAAATATACTATGTTATCCCTTTTAATGTGTAATTTTGAGATGTATCTAAGCTAGACTGATGGAATGTCGATACCTATTAGTATTTTGGGGGAAAAATTTTTAGCTCTGTATATTTTTACATCTCTTTCCTGACTCTCAGATGAAATCTTATTGTCACACAGAAACATCTTAACTTTTTTTGATATTAACTTCTGCTACTAAGGAAGCAGGAAGCTTAATGAGGAAGCTTGCTGCTAAACTAACCCTCATTCCCACTGCAAAGTAGGGTGAATCATCAAATAATAGAAACAAACCTGTATCTGCCAGCAAGTGTCCTGAGAGTACAGGGTCCTTGCATTTGCATTTTTTTTACCCAAAGGTTGGTAGCATCAGCAGTTTAGCATTTCCATTCTGCATGACAATATCCTACCACTAAAAAACTTCCTGAATATCACATTAGTGGCTTCATGAAGACTATTGGGGCTGATAAAATTACCTTTTTCTCTTTTTTTGAGTTTGTGATATTTTTGCAGAACTTTAAGTAAATTATGGGACTAATGAAGTTTTTTAACACTTTGAATGGCTGTTATCACAGCAGTTGCCTCATATTGATAGTCAGATATAACTTGTCTCTTTCTCAAGGTGATGTTTAGATTTATGAATTTACAACAATATAAATGTTTTAGAAAGAAATAGGTTTTCAGTACCTATCTCCAGCACAAAAACAACCAAAAAAACCCCCAACAAAACAACATGGAAGTTGAGAAATACTCTTATTTTCATGCAGCATCACAGAGATACATTTACTATGGAGATATGAAAGATTTCTGATTTCTAGAGATTCTAGTTTTTTGGTTGTCTTGGCATCACCAGCCATGTAATATCACTTATCCCATCAACTGTTGTGATTCTGCCAGACTGAAGATACATTAATGCTGGGCTGGGTATGCTTTTCATATTAAGCAAGTATTTCTGTGGGTCTGTCTCACTATACAGATATATAAAGTCATCTTCCAGGAAGGCATACAGTAGAATGCAGAAATTCAAACTACACATGTGATTGTTTATTTTACTAACGTGCTCTTAAGGGTTGAAAGCAACTTTTTAAATCCAAGTTTTGTAATCCAAATTTTCAATTACAAAAACTATATGTAACTTTAGTATACAACCATCTATGGTATTAACTTCCCTTTCAGTTTCAAACATCCTTTCCTCATTTTCCTTCCATGTTTTGTGATTGTAATATTATGTTTCCCCATACAGTTACTTTCCTCATCTCATTGGTGATACAATGTATTTTGTGTGTTGTTTGTGAAAGATTTTGAGCTGGATACTATCATAAATGACAGTAAAATTTGACAGATAATAAGCAAGTTACTTCACTACTTTCAATAACACCTTTTACGTAAGTGTTTTACATACTAAACTGTACTAGAACACAGAATCACAGAATGGTAGGGCTTGGAAGGGACCACTGGAGATCATCTAGTCCAACCTCCCTGCCAAAGCAGGATCACCTAGGGCAGGTTGTACAGGAATGTGTCCAGGCAGGTTTTGAAAGTCTCCAGAGGAGGAGACTCCACAACCTGTCTGGGCAGCTTGTTTTAGTACTCCATCACCCTGATGTTGGGGTGGAACTTCCTGTGTTCTAGTTTTGTGCCTGTTGCCCCTAGTCCTGTCGCTGGGCACCACTGAAAAGAGACTGGCCCCATCGATATATGCATGGGATAAGAAAAATAAATACATGAGAATAGTAAATAGGAAATACATAGGAAAGATATATGGGAAAGAAAAATAAACACACACAAAAACCTCCAAAACCCCAAATCTAATTAATTTTCTCAAATGAAGCTATTGGTATTTCTGTTATAGCCTAAAATAAAATGCAATCTTTATGTGTAAAAATCTACAACTGAAAAAATGAGATATTGGTGATACTTCCTTTCTAAAAAGCTTCCAAAATATTGTATCAGTTAAAAAATATCTTGATCTAACCTCTGTATATTTAGAGATGCTTGAGAGGTTGCGTTTTTGGGGGTTTTTTTGGTTGGTGGTTGTTTGGGTTTTTTTGGTGGTTGTTGTTATGGATATTGTTGTTGTTTTCCATTCCTCTTAAGTTCCAATGCCCACATTTTGTGTAGACAAGGTTACTTTTCTATAAAAGTGGTTTTTTGGCATATAGCCTCTTGAAGCTTCGTTAGAAGGTCAAAGTAAGTGGAAAACTTTTTGCTTATACTTAAAGAAGCTACTCAAGTATGCATTTAAGTCAAAGCAGGACAGATGTTGGTGAATACATATTTTAGATGTTCTTTTTAGGGATACTCTGCAGCAAGAGCACCTGTCCTACCAAATGAAAACATCACATAGGAAAGAAGTGGCACTTGTGCTGGTTCAAGCATTTTAAAGCAGAGGTACTTAACTATTACTTAACTAAGCAACATCTGTGACACAGGAGAATTTTGAGATCGTGCTGCTTATTGGGCTTGCTTAATCATGTTTGTGTCTGCTATAGAATAGCTTGTCTGCCTGGTGCCATGAAAAGATGTTTCAGTGACTTTGGGAAGTGAGAGGTAAACTACAGTTTTGCTTATAGAGCTGAGACGTCTAACACAGCTTCTTCTTAGGACAAAGAATATAGGGATCACAGCAGCAAAATCTTTTATGTGTGTTTTATCTCCAGAGGTGTTTGCATTCCTCTCTCTGCATGCTTGACTTGGAATTTGTAGGAATTACTCCAGTAGCTCCATCATATTGCATTTGCTGATCTGTAGGATTGGAAGATGAGTATTTCCAGGTTAAGGAATTATATTTTATTAATGGGAAAGTTCACTTACCTAGGGTACAGGACTCTTCCAGTTTTTGTGAACTGTTGTACAGCAAACTAAAACTTTCATATTAACAACAATCAGATGTACAGTTGGTAGTTCTGACCTTCTGTGAAGGTCTGTGAGCAAGGATTATACAGCATACCACAAATAAACTCCTTGGTTCTTAAATACCCCTCCATCTTCCATTTACCCAAAGAGTATGAGCAAAAGTGGATATCCCATAATGTTGTTTTCCTTCCATCTAAAAAATGTCTTTGTATATGCAATATATTTCTGTAGAGGATACAAACTCTTCTGAAATTAATCATCAATCATTTTAAGTTAGCTGTGTGGTGTGTAATTCAAATCTTTAACTTAAAATCAATTTGCAGTTGTGTTTTGCTGAACAATAGGATGTTTTTTCCTCTCTGTGAAAGTATTCGCATTATAAATACTTTGTATAAATGATCTTAACTGAATACAATTGGTTAGGGATTGCTGTTGAAGTTAGATTGTTTCCAAAATTATAGTGTCATGTTTACTTTTATCAGGGCTGTTATCCAGCTGACCTCTATATTATCTGAACTGTTTATTTATTTGTTTATTGACTGTAAATGGCTAAAGATATAAATGTTGTCATCAAACTATGAAGCTTTGGGCTCTGAAGTCCTAGTAAGGACCAAAAGTGTGGTGAGATGTACTTTGTTGTAGACTCGGGGAACTTGAAGTTAATTGCTCTACTAGAAGCATAGGCTGTGACTTGCTTTATTTCAGTATTATAAAATAAGAATTAATCTGAAATGTATTGCTAATACGCCAAGTTTTGTAGTAGAGAAATACCAATAGGATCATTGGTACTGCGTTGCCAAGATGTCTGTTTTGTAATTCTGTTGTGCCTTAAAAGTAAGTAGCCTTGAATCATATAAACATTAGGAATACCTAATCTGTAAAGGGATGCTAAAAATCTTATTTTGCTACCCTCTGAGTTGAGCAGCTGGCCTGTAGAAACAGCTATGTGAAAATGAGTGTCCAAAAGAAATGGCAAAATGTCTAATTTGTGGTCCTTGAAAGGAGGAGGTATTTGAGTCAGAGGGAGGATCTGATCTCTGCTCCCTGTTATTGAGCTATTCAATTATTAAAAATGGAGGAAAAATTGACCGTTTCTCAACTACTTGAGTTATTACGTATAACAGCTTCATAGTTAGTGTGCTGTAGTGATATTTAATAGTTTGGAGATTGTTTTGTTTTGGATTTTTGTTTTCCTTTGTTTTTTTGTGAAAAAGCTGTAGTTTAAAAATAGTTGTTTTAAACATGTCCCTTTAAGGAAATTCAGAATTGTAACCAAATAGACAAACATAAGCATTTCACTTGGTGTTGTTACATTTTTTAAAGAATCAGACTCTTTAAAAATATGTAATTAACCTTTACCAGTGATAAACTGAGCACTGCAATATTGAGAACCTGAATATAAACAGTAAAATTAAATTTATTCATTTTCATTGTCTAGCTTAAGAAATATGCAGAAATGGAAAATCATAAATAGAAGGAAAAGGTTTGTTTTCTTTCTTTCACTTTGATTTATTGGAAGAAAACTTAGACTAGCTAATATGTTACAAGAGAAGTCTGGTATAATAAATAAAAAGGTTACAATTCTGGAACAGCAATTTCCTTATTTAATACTGCTAATGGGAAAAGTTAGAGATATTAATTTGTCAATTACATTTGAAATGCATTAACTAGGCACAAATAGCTCAGTCAGAATAGACACTGAATAGCTCATTACCCCTGCAAATACTGCACTACAACCCTAACTAGTAAACACATGTTCTCAGTATAAAACAACAAGCGTTTTAAAATTTACACCAAAAATTCTAACACATCAGAAGCCTTCTTAGGTTACCTATAGATGATTCCTTTGCTTTTGCCTTTTTTCTTTTTCCCTGATGAAGCAGGTGAAACGAAGAAGTTTATCTGAAATACTATGAGATGTATCTAACTGCACTTATGTAATTGGTTTTTAGAAATGCTGCTATGAAGACAAAAATTTTAAACTATCAAATAATCATTTCAAGAAACTAAGATGTTAAAAGTAATGGTTTCCAGTGTCATTTTTTCCTCCTAAACACTCTCATGTGCAGCTGTTATTGCCCAAGAGATCTTTTACAAGTGAACCCACCTTTCTGTCTTTTTCCCCATATTATATAAATTATCTTCTAAAACATTCAGTACTGCTGAAGTGGGATAGTTTGTGGTTTTGGGGGGTGTGTGTGTGTGTTTATTGTTTGGTTTTGGTGTATTTTTTTTTTGTCAGGTGGGGGTGTATTTGTGTGTGTGTTTGTTGTTTTATTTTTCTTTTGTAAATGAAAAACTAAGTGGCTTTCTGACATGGCTCATGTAAGTACCTCAGTGTCTTTAAATGTTTAGATGTATTTAAAAATTTATCCAGTCTTGCATGTATGAAATTTAGAAGCCACCTCATCTATATTCTATTTTCTCTAAGGTGTAGTCTGAAGAATAATTTGGGGACAATGTGTGGTTAAGTGTCTACAATAGGAAAAAATCTCATATTGTCCTGGTTGAGGGTCAGGGTGACCCCTTAGACCTATAACAGATGCTCTCTGTTAACCCCCCTCCCTCCCCAAAGGGGAAGAGAAAGGGAATAAGGGAGA
>WUAM01000269.1:3995854-4009621 GCA_024336885.1 Actenoides hombroni | reverse complement strand
TTCTGCACCCCCCAATGTGGTACACAAGATCCAGCAGTGGCCTTGGTCTGCACACCAATCCTTGGTAGTAACTCTAAGCACGGGGTGTTATCAGTGCTAGAAGCAGCCATGCTCTGTGAGAACAGGCTGCTACCTTCAGAAAGTGCAGTTAGTTAGAAGAACTGAGCTGAAAAAATAAAATCACTGAACAGAATTAGTTCTGTTCTCACTCAAACTAGGACACAAATCTGAACACAAGTTCATCCACTTGAACTGTTAGGCAAAAATGTGGTATGTATGTTGCATGATGGATATATCCTTGAAGAAAATGAGCACTCCAAATCAAGATGAATGTCAAGAAGCTGTATGCAAAAGTTGTGTCTGAGTGAGCATGCCTATACAGATCCTGCTGGAGCACCGTTTTGTGGTAATGAGCTGGATTGGGAATATGGGACCAGCTTCTGCAGGGCTGCTCGGAGGGGTTGTGTAGGAAGGATGGGAGGGTGCATATAGCTCCCTAGCCCAGCAAGTGTGTTGCATACAGTGCAGCAAGAGGCCCTAGGCTCTGTACTGAGTTTGCAAGGCCTCTGGGATGAGTCTTGTCGCACTTTGAACCAGCTTGTTATGACCTATCTTGAACCTTTTGTGTGCTTGGATTTGCTGTAACAGCAGCTTTTCTAATAACTTAAACTTATTTTTACTAATCTCCATATTGTACAGCAACAGTGTTTTCACAAAGACAGCGGGGACGAGTAATAACTCTGCATAGAACAAGGTATTCAGGATTCTAACATAATGGTGTAGCACAAAGAAACACAGCCTGGTGGGACAACACAGGCCTTGAAGGTGGGGACACAGGATGCCCCATAGTAGGTAGGAATACAGGCATGGGATGATGAGAGGTGACACACAAATAGGCACCAGAGACTGCACAGCTTTAGGTGACTCACCAGCGGTTAAAGAATTACAGACTTAGAAGTTGGGTTAAAACAATATTGGGACAGCAAAGAGAGTAAAGAACAAGTAGCTTGTATACAAAGTCTACTATATACAGTAAATCTGAACCACAAAGAAAGAGTAAGGTATAAAAGAGCATTAGAAGATACACAAAAATGATTTTAAGTACATCCTTGAGACATCATTGTCGACAATGTGCTCCTTGCAGTGAAAGAGTTGGGGTATGGGTGGCATTGGCTGCATTCTCACTGACAGATGGGAGCTGTTGGTGTTATGAGCCCAAGGAGTAGTAGAAGTGAAGTATAATGCCAGAGAAAGAGGTGGATACTAGGAAGTGTGCCTGTAACAGTTTTAATTACATAATATGTTGTATATATATATTGTATAATATCATATTTTTCTGTAACAACTAAACTGGACCTACCTCTGACTAGGATGTGAAGATTCCAGTTATTCTAAAAGAAATTTGTTGGCTTTACACCTGAGGAACGCTTTCCTCTTTGCCCTTAACAAGATGTTTAGTTTTGGGTATCCTTTGCTGTGCTGAGTTAATATGTAGATAAAGCTGCTGGGCTCCATGGGCATTCTACAGCCTGATGTGGCAGTAGGCATTGCCCCTATAGCTCAGTAGCAGAACAAGGGCTGCTCCTGCTTGCCCTTTCCATGGCTGTGACTTGTGGTTCTCTGTGGGTATTGGCAGTGTTGGTGAGAGGCAACAACTCCTCAACACCTGAGAGACAGGTGAGAAGTGATGTCCTGACCTTTTCCCTGTCAAAACAAGTTTGGTTTAAAAACTACACAACAACTTAGTGTGAACATTTGCAACTCTTATTGCATTTTTTTAATGCAGTCTCCCCACTGGCTGGTTACCCATCAGGGCTCTGGGGAGCCCCAGTTCCGTTGGTCTGCAGCCTAGAACAAGCATTCTTTTGTTGTATGTCTTGGTGATGCAAATAAAAATCTCTGATGCAAAATATGTTCTTGAAAAGAGACTTAAAATGCACAGCTCCTTTTGTCCAATTCAAGCATTATCTTGCTACAACCATGATGTATTTAGTGGTATCCATCAAGTGAAAATAGCATAAGCTAATCCAGTGGTAAAGATGTAAACCTTCATTCCTCACAGCCACTTAAAGTATCTAAATCTAAAACTGGATTCCTTCTGCCTCTGCTTGGATTATTACTCACACTAGGATATTTCTCAGTTTCCAAAACCTTTGAAGTCTGAATTTCCACTTTCCTAAGCTCTGAGTAGTTTGTGTGCTGGTGAAACCAGGGCACCTGAGAGGTGATGGGCTGAGCGTGATCCTTCTGCTGCTGCTTGCTGTGGGACTGGTTCCTACATAAGCATAGAAAGAGTGAGTGATACTCTTCAAGGACCCCTTCCTATAAATAGAATGGTTTGGGTTGGAAGGGACCTTAAAGGTCATCTAGTTCCACCCCCACTGCCATGGGATAAATAGTTCAGTGATTTCAGCATTCACCCAGGAGGTTAGACACTACCATTCTGTTTCCCACAAACAGCTTTGCCCAGTGATTATTTCAGCTACCAGACAAACCAGGCAGCAAGGTGGTTAGAAATGAAGTTGCCAACAGAGGTAAATTAGGTGTATAAGAGGCTTAAGTAAGGTGTCTATCAATGCCACTATTCCAATTGGTGTATTGGGGCACAAACTATTTATTTTCTTTTTTAAACTTGCCTTTAGATTTAGGGCCTTTAGGAACTAAACCCACCAACTGAAGACCAAGTCCCAGAGAACAACAGAATTGGAAATACACTTGTCTTCCTGGTATTATTAAGGGCCTTTTTTTCCTTGCGTTTTGAGTTAAAATTTTGATGACTTGACTGAGTCAGGAAATAATACAAAGTTGGATATGTTACTTATTTCTAGCATGAGTGTCTTTGCTGGTAATAAAAATAAGACTCTTGTAAACATTTTTACCAGCAGGCAGGTAGGCAATTTTAATTGGTGTATACATATTCATTATATTGAGGTTGGTGCAAAATTGATAATGCAAATAATTAAATTAACAGAAAGTCACAGGAGCCCTGAAAGGGATTCTGAGCAAAACGATCCTGTCTGGTTTCAAATGGAGTCTTATGGAAACATGAATCTCCAACTTCTCTTAAATGTATTGGTCTGTGAGGAGGGAGGCAGAAAGAGGAGTCTAGACCTGGGTAAAAAAGTAGAAACCTACAGTTCAAAATCGAAGTTATGCATTCCTTACTGTTAAGCTTTCTCCAGTATTCTGCTTTGATATTGGTCAATGAGAAAATTTTCAGATTTTATCTAAGTTGCAAAAGAAAAATATATTAAAAGAAAATCTTTACTAGTGATTTTGTGGTCTTCAGTTAATTGCAGCAAATATTTACTCATGTATATTTCTGTTTGGGGTATCTACATTTAACTTTCAGCCAGGAATTCTCTCCATCAATAAAGTGATATTGTTTAATTCATAGAATCATAGAATCATAGAACGGCTAGGGCCGGAATGGACCTCCAAAGGTCCTCTAGTCCAGCCCCCCTGCAGTGAGCAGGGATACCCTCAACTACACCAGGCTGCTCAGAGCCTTGTCCAACCTCAATTATTAAGATACTTTGCAATGTGACATGTTTTATAATATAATACTAACTCCCTTAGTCTTTCCCTACCAGTGTTCTTGTGAAAATTTAGATATAAAGTTTAATCCATGTGTAATTTTTGCTTCAAAACCTATAAGCAAGCAAAATTCAGCAAGTATGCTGCATTGCCACAGCTGTGATATTGACTCTCTTTTTGAAAAACAGAAGCATATGTGAGAAATCATGCAGATATTCTGTGGAAGCTAAGACAAGCTTTCTTTTTACCCTTCATTGTCATCTGGTTTTTGAGAGAGAGAAGAATCTTAAGCTGTTTTGCTTTGAAAGCTGATTTCATTTTAACACTGAGCTCAAATCAAAATCTGATATAAAAGCTTGTAGCTACATGTTACAAGAGATTTTTCTCATGAATTTCCAAGTTAAAAACTTCCATCCATTACAGGATATGGAAATTGTCATAAATATATTTTTTTTTGTTGTTTTCTCTGGAGCTGTGTCATTAAACAATCCCTTCCCTCTACTGCTGTGCTTCAGTGAAGGTATGCATTTTGCTTGAGCCTTTATCATTGTAGCCTTGTCACTGTGCTATGGAAAGGGGTTAGGCATGTTATGAACCTTTTTATTAATATTTTTAGCATTTACATATAAACTACTTCTAGGGATTGACATCAAAGAACAAATTCGGTGCACAGACTATAGAACTTTAAAAAAAACCCACAAGCTTTTTTGATTGTCTTCTGAAACAATGATATCTCTCAAAACAAATCATAGTTAGTCTCCTGCTCTGTGCATGCACATCTCTGTTTTCCACAATAACTGATGTTCAAAGGAGCATCTCTGAAAGAAGAAACAGTGCTGGCATTAGTGCTGTTCAGAAATAATAATTTCATTTGGTAGTAAGAGGACAGAAATGCAAGTGCCATTGATAGATGGAAACCCTTTGGAGAAAGCAGGTGTTTTACTTTCTGCCTTCTCCAGGGTCTTCTGGAAGTCCATCTGCATCACTGATTTCTGATCATGGCCTGCAGGGAAACACCCTTTTTGCAATTTGTGCAATAGGGCTGTGAAGCAGTGCGGTTAGGAGGAGACAGTTTCATCCCTCAGCAAAATGAGATGTTACAGACAATATCTGATTTGTTTCCAGGGCATTTTTGGTGCAATCTGACAACCTCTCAGATATCAGCAGTGTTCTGAGCTGTGGCTAATGGACCTTGCACCTTGAAAAGCAACACTGGCCCCTGAGCTTTTCATGTTATGGCTAAGTCATAAATGCAGTATTTTGTTACTGAGTAGGAAGATAGTTTTTGCTTTTTCTTGTGCTTCTGTGAGAGTTTTTTGGTTTCATATATTTATTAATAGTTTGATACTACATGCAGTAGAAATAAGCCTTTTGGAATCTGGGATATCTCGTATTGAGGCACTGACAGTCCTTTAGAGCTGTAGTCTGACTAGCATGTGTCCTGAAGCAAGTTCTTTGTTCTGAATGGTTGGTGTGTACTGCCAGTTCTTAATTTCTTCTATCCACCTGCATCGTGTCCCTTCTCTGCCCCACTTCTACCTGTCCACAAAGGTTAGCATCCACCCATCCTCTAAAAGGAGGTCAGATTATTCACCCCTCCATATTTACAGCAGTGGTGAAATCTGGCTGAGGTGTTTAAACCTGTTGATTTGTCAGGTTTATCAGGTTCTGAATTTGTTGACAAAAAGGATCCCAAAAGCTCTGCATATTTGAAGGAGAGGAAAATGAGCTCTAGTGTATCATGATAAGGAAGACGGGAATTGGGTAGACTTACAGGTTCAATACTTTAGCACCTCCTTTTTATCTTCTCAGGGCTGCAGAGTGGCAGCAATGTCTTCTTTCACTAGACTGTGCAAACTTGACAAACCAAACTTAGAAATTATGCTTCTATGTCTAAAATAAAGGATGCAATATTAATAGAATAATTCTTGATAGACAGAAAAACAATATCAAAAGATAAGCAATTAGCTATAGGACAATCGCAATTTAATCCTAGGGATCGAGGGTATCTTGTGAACTGATTGATTGGTAGCGTTGGTTGTTGACAGTCCTCCAGCATGTCGTCATCTCTGGTTTCTTTTTCTTTTCTCTAGATAGAAAGCTTACCTTGTGAAAACAGGTATTGGTATGTAATATAATTGAATAAAGGATATTGTCTCTTAGGGAAAGACCCTTTTTAATGCTTGAAATCAAGTATGCAAACACTGCCATTGGAGTTGAACTTGATCTCTTTTGCAGCAACCTGTTGCAGTGAATGCAATGTCGAGATGGTGATCACAAGCCCAACTCTGCAATCCCTCATCTTCTCTTTAATCTAATTGCACAGAAGTCTTTGTCCTGTTTAAACAACAGGATAGACAGTAGACACGTGTGGGGAGTGACTGCATATTTTATATAGGGCTCTGAGGGGTGTAAAGAGTGGGGGATGAAGAGACGAAGAGACTTCATGCTCAGGTAGTGCACTCCAGTGGGGGCCCAAGAGCAGCACTGTCAGGTGTGTGCCGCTGCGTGCATCAGACATGCTTGGACAGGCGTACGGCAGCATGAAGAAGGGGTCAGCTAGATTTGCAGCTGCAGATTGCTCTTTTCTGCACATGTAACCACTTGTAAATATTGAATCATTTACAGTCTAATTCTGTGTTAATGAACAAAGACTGGCTTACTGATGTTACGCTGCAGTTTGGCCCTTAAAGTCAATAGAAGGGAAGCAGCTAGAGATTTTCAATTAAAGTAATGATATTTTATAAATTGATTATTGATTAAGTTGACATGATAGGGGGCTAGTTATGGCCTTGTGATAAATGTCTACAATTACGGGTGCCTTTGTTGAAGGCATGATCTGAAATTTAATAATAGAGTTCTAGCAGGTTTACATAAACTTGCAACTTGATTTAAATTATCAGGCTGATCACAAACGGGTCCATAACACATCAGTTCCTAGACTAATGAACCATACATCCTTGTCGACTCTAGTAATGTTTTGACAGTTTTTGCCTCAGTGCCTTTGAATTACAAGTGTGTAGAGATGTATTGCTTACTGCTACAATAGGTCTCTCCCTCAGGATATAATAGGTCACGTTTGCTGAATCTGAATTGGTTAACTAAACAATGACAACTTCTGTAATGCTCTAAAAGAAGGTTACAATCAGTTTTTATAGTTGTAATTGCAGTTTTTTTTTCACGAGGAGAAAGATATTAAAAGAATGACATTTTTCAATTTCATACATTATTTAACTTTTCTGAAATCACACTTTCAGAGCTCTTAAAATATAGAGGATTTATATAGCAGTGTGATTAATTCTGAGATGGTAGGAAACTGCTGTTGATCCTCCCCTCACAAAGAGAAATGCAAAACAATTCAGGCTTTAAAATCTTTACCTTCTCACTAATGAAAGTATTATGTGAATAAAATGTATGCAGCAACTGTCTTACATCATTTACTTGTTCAAGTTTGTCCTATAATGTAACCTTGTTTAGTATGGGTATTTTTCATAAATAAGTGTTGTGTTTTGTTTTTTTCTCCACTGTTTTTCCTGTGCCTTGTTTTCCAAAGTTTAAAAAAAAAAAAAAAAAAAAAGCCTGTATTGTTGTATGTTTGATCTTTTCTATGAATTTCCTAATGTTTTCTTGAGTTCATAGGAAGCAAACCAGACAAAGAAAGGCAGTTTCAACAAACGACAGACAATATCAGTATGAAATGTCTAGATTTTCATGTCGGTCTTCCCCAATTTGGAAGGAAACAGAGCAGGGGCTTAACAGAATCTGAAAAGTTAAACATTAAGGCCATTGAGTTTTATTCAATGTGTTTGAAATCTTGCATTACTTTATTACTGTATTATGGAGTGAAAGACAAGGCTAGCTTTACTAAATGTGGCCTCCTGAAATGGAGACTCTGCAAATTTACCTGTGGTGTTTCCAAGTACAGAAGTCACAAGGAGCGTGTTTTTTGTGGAAACTTGTCAATGTGATGATTCCTAGGATGTTTTCTAAAAGTAGGGTTATATTTGAGTGAAGCGTGTTACATGATGTATCATCATTTAGTTACTCATGGAAAGATTTAGAAATAATGATCTCAGGTACTGCTGCCTTTTGTTCATATCTGCTTACAGTCGTGACCTCTGAAAAGGTGGTTGTAGGTGCTGGAAAAAGGACTGCTGTGAGGGTGTTGCATGCATCTACTGTGTTGTCCTGCTTCCTTGTGGAAGCCAAATGTAGCATGGGACCTGTTGTATTCTTTGTTAAAAACTGTTACATAAATTTCAGAATAGGCATAATAGTCCATAACATAGACCATAATCCCCATTACTGCCCATTATGAATGTGTAATTATCTGCTCAGTAATTCATTATGGTACCTTTGAATTCATTAACATATAACATATTAAGGTCTTAAAGTTTTAGTTCATGGATCATCACCCTTCAAAGCTCTCTGACAATCCGTTAAGTAAATGCATATAATTTAGTTTTTACATTTTTTTGTTGTTTGTTTGTTTGTTGGCTTTTTTTTGTTGTTGTTTTCCAAAATGACAGTGTTCTAGATAGAGTATCTCTTACAACTCTTCAACCTCACTGTAGTCAGGAAAGATGCACGTATAGTTAAAGCAAGTTCTATAATATACTGTGAACAGCAACAGTAATGAACTTTCAAGATGGAGCAAGATCCAGGCTGGCCCTTTCATGTCCACACAGTAGGGGACAATAGAGATGAGTCTTTTCTACAGTTTTATATGTTAGTTTAAAATTATTCTGTTTTATTTAGAGCCGTGTGTTAGTCCTGCTGGAGCCATGCAGGACCCTCTTAAAGCCCCTAGCTTTTCCTGTGTTTCTCTATTGCACTCTGTGCCTGATGCAGGTCAATGTCAGGGTAGTACAGAAGAAAAATAACTAACACAGTTCTTCAGCTGTCTTACACTTCTCCCCCTCATCTTTTCTGCATTTCACTTAATAATATAGAGAACTTGCACAATGTATGACATAGAGAGCTTACGAGGAAAACCCTGTTGGGTTGTCTTGTTCTTTGTTTTTCAGCCCACAGAGATTTCCTGCTCAAGGGCATTTGCAGTTAGATTTGAGATCCACCGCAATGCAATGGCAAACTACGCAGTTTAATCAATGGCAGAGGTGATGCAGTGTTGGCTTTGTCCCTGTGAAAAGAGACTTTCAACACTGCTTAGTCTGCAACAGATACAGGATCCCAACTGATAACGTTGTTCAGTTATGGCAAATAATTGAGAAATTCTTAAAATGAAGTGAGGTTGCAGATGTATTCTAACACAGTTGAATGTGCAACTTCTCTTGGACAGCTTGTGCAGTGGTTTATTTTATTTTTCCAGTTTCTTAAAGCTTTTTTTCCTTCTTACGATCTGTATACTTGTCATAATGCAAATAAGGATGAATGACTCTTAATTAATGGCACCCTTATCTTTCCCTCACTCAAGTGGAGAGAGGACCTGGGAGGAATAATTTGTCATCTATTCACAACCTTCAGACTATTGCAGTCATGCCTTTTGACCAAAAGCATATGCTCTCACTTTCAGAAGTGGCCTTTTTACTATCTAGAATATAGCTTGTCTTGTTCTTCTATCCCTTTGACTTCACTTTGAGAAAGAAAGGCAAAGTAGACTGCTGGGCTAGTTTTTACAAATATGGATCTCTTCATAGCAAACATTAAATCTCAGGGCACTTTAAATGCATTTTGTGCTATAAGAAGCATAACACGTGACCACTATCACTATAATTTGTAATTTGGGCGATGCTATTTTCATGGCTGATAACAGGTATTAATTAATTCTGGTACAACTTGATGTGTATTGTCATTTTATTATGCTACTAATAAGATATATTTGCTTGGCAGCTGAAGTGATGAGTGAGAGCTGAATCTAATCGTGCATTTGGTCCATGCCAGGTGCACATCCTCCAGTGCAAAGTTCTCAGTGGTGCTGTACTTGTCCTGTGTGCCCAAGGCCTCTCCCTGTTCCTGTCATGCTACTCGCTTGTATATTTCTCTTAGAAGAAATTACAGAAAACCACTTTAAAAACAAACAAATAAAAACTTCAGCACTCGCAAGGCTTTGTTCTTGCTGGAACATGAAGAGGATGCAGAGTGCTTCAGGAATGACCAAGCTTCATATGAGAGTGGGCTAACACACACAGAGGTGCTGAACTGTGACTGCAGGGTGGATGCCCTCAGCACTGTCAGAGCACAGATTCCTGTTTCAGGCATTTCTATATATTTGGCACCCTTTCATCATCATGCTGGTATTGTATAATATAGTTCATTTTAGTTAAGTATAAAAGCAGGAAAGATAGAAACCTCAGACAAAAAAAACCCCAAACAAACCAAACATAGAAAACCTTGTGTTGTTGTAGTTTTCTTGTCTTTAAGGGGTGGTGACTCTACCTGATTCAACATTAACCTTCAGATTTTTTTTGCTGGGATTTTTTGTTTTCTTTCCCCCAACCCATTATTCTTAAACAGCAGGTTATTTTAAGCTTAATGCTTTTTAAATGCAGAGCATTTAAGACATTGCAGGCATGTAGAATTAACTTGGACAGTATTGAAGGTCACACTATAGAGAAATAACCTATAATGATAGTTAGATAGTCTGCATTGACAGACTTTTTCTCTAGCTAATGTGTCTGATTCTGATTTTATTAAATTGGTGTTTATTCCTTCCTACACTTGCAATTATACTGCACTACCTCAGCACTGATATTGTAAATCTGTGGGATTTTTAAAAAATGTTGGTATAGCAAACATCAGATTTATTTGGTTACTCTCATCTAGTCAAGTTTGAATGTGTTTCACTCACTATAAATCTTCCTTGAAATTACAGCTTTTCTGTTGTTTATTTTGCAATGCTGTAATAATCATTGACATAGTGATAGATGAACAAAACCACTGGAGGCATAGTCTTAATTTATTACATGAAATATGGGAGAAGATGGATCTGGACAAAGAGGTGCATCTCATCCTAGTATTGTGGTTTTTTCAGTTAATGGCAACGTTAAAGACTTCTGATTTTGCAGTAGCTCCTTCTAACAAAGTTGTACAATATTGCTGTTCCTTGTGGGAGCACACAGGTTCATCTTGCCTCCTTTTGGGTATCCTGTTTTTTTGATGAGCATCAATAGTGTCATATTCTTGTGGAAAAAGCCAGTCTCTTCCTGCTATGTATAAACGGAAATATAGATGATAAGAAACATGAAAGCAATCACTCTTCTCCGCTCATTGCTGGTAGGGTCTCGGCTAGAGTTGTGTTTGCTCACACAGTAACCTGAACTGTGGCTCCAAGCACCACATGCTTTTCTGTTTGGAGAAGGGCTCATAATATTTTCCATCACAAAGTTCTTTGAGTATCTTTTGATTTGTTAGTAGTTATTATTTAATAAGTTGTTTGCAAAAATCTAATTCGGATCAAAATTTTATAGTTGGATGCATATCAGTAAATAACATGCAAATGTTCAAGAATTGCTTGAATACCAAAGTAAATGCTATTCAAAACAATTGTTTGTGATGGCCGAAATCTCGATCCATTGAGAAAAATCTGCAAAGAACAAACTGCGGATAGACTCCCCGCTACTTCTCTTATGAAAAATCTAAAACAAAACAGAAAATGACAGCACATAATTATAATGAAATAGATCAATTTGTAAACAGCTCTATGGTGAAATTTTGTTATTGGCAGTAATAACAACATAAATGTTTGTATTCAGCTGTGGGTACACAGAGATACTCACAATGGGGTCAAAAATATCCCTGTAGAGTTCTCAATGAAAGGATCATTGCTTTTAAAAAATAAACCTGTCAGACTATTGAAGAATTTCATGTTGCTATTGTATAGTTTATTCTCTTTTCTTTTTTTTTCTTTTTTTTTTTTTTTCTTTTCCTTAAGGCCCATTTCTCTCAAATCGAAAATGTTTTCTGGTATCAAACAGTCCTGCAGACCAGAAAAGTATCTTCCAACCATTTTCTGGCATATGTTTTTAAACTGCCTTTGTAAGTACATAAATGTACATGCTCCAGTTTTTATTTACTGAGTATTCCTAAAACTTTGAGTAAAATCTTTGAAGTAGAATAAATTCACTAAAATGTCTGCAAAATGAGGACTGTTTAATGTGTGGATGGCTACTAATGAATCCCAGGAAAACCAGACATGAAAAGGTACTGATGTGAAAAAGGAGGTGTAAGCAACATCTGTAGAACTCTACAGTTGTATATTCTATTTTGAAATATGAAAAAAGATGGGAATGTTGTATGGTGGTCACGCTCCTGACAAGCAGAGCTGCAGCTGGGCTCTGAGAGTCTCGGGGCTGTACGTGAGCCAGGGTTTTCCCATAGAAGCTCCATCTTCCAGCCCTTCAGAAAGAGCTAGTGTGAAGAACTGGGAGATGTAACATCCTGACTTCAGAAGGTATAACCAAGAAAGTTGCATCCATTGCACTGTAAATGCAAAGCATTGGTAACTCTATATGTACATCTATTTTGTATAGTATTGGATTCCTTCTACTGAAGATCTTAGAGCACTGAAGATATTACACAGGCTTTGCAGTAGAAACTAATATATGTCAAATATTCATTTGAACACTTTTTTTTTTTTTTATTTCTGTGTGTCTTGAACACCATGGAGATAATATAACCATCACAATTTGTACAGCTGCCTCAAGTGGTAATTTTGTAATCAGGTGAAGCATAAGAATAATTTCTCATTGCATACATTTAAGTTACTGCATTTATCTTCATTTCACTAGCCTGTAATTATTTTTTTATTCTATAGATTGTGTGATACTTTCCAAAGTTGTTTGTGTCTGAAAATTAAGTGAAGTTATGGCATACTTGGAATAGTTTTCCTTCAGCAACCTAAACTTCTTAGCTCTGGTAAATAGTCACAATAATAAAAACTACCTATGCAGCTATCAGTCATCACAAGTTATCCAGAACATCCAAGGACTGTATCTTAAGCTTAGTAGGAGTCAATTACTGTGAACTTTTCTCATCTGATGGTAAAACTTACAGGATATCCTCTCTCTATACAGTGTTTGCATTTGTGATTGTTGTACCCACTACAGAGAGCAAAAGGTGAAGTTATGTTCTAGGTCTGTGGTTTTCAATTATCTTTAAGATGGGGATAGGAAAATGGTAACATTTTCATGTCACAAAAGTATTTGTTCATTTGAAGGAGACTGCATAATAAACATACAGACTCCTGGCAAAGTAAACAGAGTAGGAACCAGAAGAGCAGAGCAAATGTGGAGAAAACTAAGAAAACTTTAGTGAAGTCTGAGATGAGTTTAAATTCTGTAAAAACTCTAAATTATTATTAAAAGATACTGCTTGATAAAATGATTATAAATGATTAACAGAAATACATAAAGTATAGAAATACAGGAGTATGGTGAGGTAAATAGTGCTTCTCAGTGCCAGTAAAAAACATTAAAATCATTTAGACCTACTGTGCCTGTAAGCAATCTGTTAAACTGTCCACTGATTTGCTTTTTTAGTAAACCAGCTATTAAGAAATCATTAATCTTTTAATAACTGCTTGTGGCATTAATGTAAAATATGTCTCAGTCTCTTCATGCTGATGTTAGGCAAGATTTATGGTAGTTTTTCAGAGATTTTCTTTGTCCCAAGACAAGAGAAAATTGTAAGATGTTAAGTCTTGCAGGTTTGGCTCTTTTTGTGGTTATTATTATATGTAGGTTTAATACTTTGTATGATCCATCCATTGTCTTACTATAGTACTAAGAAAATGTGTTTTGGGGAAAAAACAAGGAGAGGGAGAAGACATATCAGTATATGGTTACATAAGTTGAAAACAGCTAACAGCCAAAGGGCTATAACTCAACCAGAAATGGATATTATAGCACTCGGAGAACATTCACCTTGGCAGTTCTTTCTCTTAGGGCTGGGATACAAACATTTCCAAAATGGAAACCGTTACCAATATACACTTCTAAACAGTTTGTGTTTTCAGAATGTACTTCATTGCAAATCAAAGTTAAAAGAATGACCTGCCTTAACTCTGTTAAGACCTATGCATGTCAATATTCCTTTTCCTTTAACAACTATTTTCTACCATCTTGAGTCTCTTTCTTTGATTGTTTGCTACTCAGTTTCTATAGCCGCCGATGTGGCAGTGTGTCAATAAGAAAGTAGCAAGCCTGGGGAAATGTCGGAAATTCAGTAAAAATGAAAAGTGAAAGGGGTCGGGGGGGGAGAGACGGGGAG
>WUAM01000269.1:3982250-3995042 GCA_024336885.1 Actenoides hombroni | reverse complement strand
ATCATCAGCAAACTTGCTGAGGGTACACTCCATCCCTTCATCCAGGTCATTGATGAAGATGTTGAATAAGACTGGATTTAGCAGACAGTCTCTCCAGCTTCAGTCACATTTGTTCTCATCATCTGAGTTTTATACAGAATTTCACTTTCAGACTGAACCTGAAATCTTAAACTCCCATGAACAGGGACACAAATGTGGGAGAGGGGGAAGAGAGATGAGGTGAGTTTTAGGCAGCCTATTTCTCCATCAAATATTTGTCACTCATTAGAAAGTTACATGTAATTTCACAGGAATTTAAAAACTCAGTTTCCTACCAAGTAGTCTCCTCAAAATAGCTCTGTGGCATAGGTTCTGCTATGGTTATTTGCAGCAGCTCTTGACGAAGTAAGGGATGCAAACATGTTTGTCCTGGTTCTCATGTGGGCAATTGTAGAGAAACATGCTATTCCTTAATTCTAATGGATTATACTAAAATATTTGATCAGCCACTGCAGAATAAAATTGCAGCTGGTCTTTTTCAATGCAGAAGAACATTTGAAGTCGTTTTCCTACCTGTCCATGAGCCTAGAATGGAAACTGTATTCAGGACAGATGCCTTTCGAGTGCCTGAGTGTGGGCTATAGCCTCCTAAAATGTCTTGCTACTATGGGCAGTTAGGAATATGGCTTTAAGAAATGCAGTTTAATAAGACCTGTGCTGATGAGTGCCCAAGTTGCTTGGGTATTTACCACCTAGGGGTACTCTCAGTGTCTCGCTTAAAATACCTGACCCATGGCACTCCAAACTGTATCCTAGAGAAATCTCTTTCCAGTAGTATTTTGGGAAATGAGGGTCCCTGACAATGCTCTGAACTGCATATAATATGGTGGTCTAAAGCAACTGGACTGAATATGACTTTTCTGTCTAAATTTCTGCATTATGCTAGCAAGGGGGAAATGTGCTATAGGGAAAATCTGAACTGTAATCTATCCTGCTTGTCAGAGCAGAAAACTAAAAGCTCTTATTTCAACACTTAGAGTATTATTCAAACCTTGACATGATGTTAGTAAAGACTATTTAAGTCTTAAAATCACTACCAAGGAGCAAAAAATGGTAAATGAAAGCAATCCTCATCAATTTTCTGACATATTAAGATTAATAAGGTAGACATTTTGTGTCACTTTAGGTCCCCAAATTAAAAATAATTAAATTTTCAGGTGGAAATTTTCATTTTCTGAGATTACTCATTCATATAAAATTAGGTACTTCTGTAATTATCTTCAAGTTTGTGGCCAAAAATTGTGATATTAGCAATTTTAGGCATTTGTGCGTGTATTTTAAATTTTATTTCCCAGTGTACAAGGAATAGTTCCAACAATTATTCACTGCTACATGAGTTCAAAGAGCAAATTTACAATAATGTTCAGTCAGAATTTGCATATTTGGTAAAGTTGTAAATCAAAATTGAAGTTTCTATGAGGATTGTGTTCTCCTGAAATAGCTCTTTGTCCTGGATTGGGTTTGGGTTAATTATCACAAGCACCTTCTGGCTGAAGTAGTTGGGAGCAGCTGCAACTGGGAGAGGCCACAGTGGAGATAAACAATCAAGCCAGCCAGTGGGATATTCAATACCCATGTCGGCTATATAAGAGAAGGGCTGGCCCAGGGTAGAGGTGCCTGGTTTCAGCTTGTTCTAGTGTGTGGTTTGAGCTTGTGGCTGAAGCAGGGAAAGCGGTGTCTTGGGTACAGGTAGATCCTCACAGCTTCTACCATTTGCTTTGTATCTTACTTCATTAGTGTTATCATCATTACTACTGTAGTTTTCTTCTCTCTTTGTGTTGTTCTATTTAACTGTCCTTATCTCACCCCATAGAATCTCATGGGTTTTTTCCTTCCTACTGTCCTTCCCATCCCCCGAGAGGGGAGGTGGTGGGAGGGAGTGGTGGTTGAACAGCTGCATGGTGTTTAGCTGTTGGCAGAGGTTAAACCACAACAGCCCTTTTGATGCCCAACATGGGCTTGAACCTGTGACCCTGAGATTAAAAGTCTAATGCTTTACTGACTGAGCTAGTGATAATTAACCCTAACTGAACGCAGGACACTTTTGAAATTTAGAAGTTTTTAAAATATTTTTTTTTTTACTTTCAATGATAAAGAGAAAATTTCTTCATCAATTTCATTTGCCATAAAAACAAAAATCCTTGCTAGCTGTTGCATCTTACACAGAGATCAACTTGATATCACAAACATAATGACAAAAGCTGCAGGTTTAGCAGTCGCAAATATAATATCCAGCTAATGATTTAGTATTCTATTTCCCATCATTTTTTTTATTCTACAAGATAACCTAAACCTTATTTATAGCACATATATAAAATTTACTATTTAGGCTGAAGTACCTTTGCAGAGCTGTCTTTCAGCAGTTCCTTCAGACTTTAGGTTTTATCACTATACTATTACTGTGGACTAATTAGCCTTTCCCAACAGAATGCTGGTGCTAGAATATGAATGAAGTCCTGCAGCATTCCCTTTCAAGTGTGGGATCACTGGGTTAATCTCTACATGAAACAGTTTGGTTACTGAATGGAAGAGCCACTATGTGGGCTAAAGCTAACAAAGTCAATATATTTTAAGAGATTTAGTAAGACACACTCTCAGAAGCAGCTTCATAAGAACTATGTGGTCTGCAATAATTTAATAAATATGAATTACTTTTATACCTAATTGGAGTGCAGCTTTAATTTCCATCCTTTCCATTTGCTGGATAACAAAGACCCAAAGTAATTGAGCATAATCCTTCTGGGCTGTCACCCTGGGAGCTGGCAGAGCAGGGGTGGTGCTACTTCAAGAGTTTTCCAGATATATTCTAGCCCTTTTTATTGAATATTTTCACTAGAACTGTCTGTTGTGACTTTAATTTTTTCCCTTTATGTTTTTCTCTAGCATGGAATGAAAACTTCTTACTGTATGGGTCAAGTGTACATGAACAACTAGTTTCCCTATTCAGTGTGCAAAGTAATTTAGTGCTTGGATTACATTTTCTGTAATTGTGTATGTGTGTATACAGCTAAATATATACTACTCAGTAGAGATTAACCTTCTTTCAGCATGTGATACTGTAAGTCTACAGTGTTTGTCTGCATACTGTTTAGCCAAATTGATAAAATTCTAAAATCTGGTGATTTAGAAAACTGAATGTGTTTTTCAAAACCATATGAAGTGTGCATAGAGGGCATTGTGAGGTCAGCTGTAGTGCTGTTGGTCTTGGCTTCTGTGGATGCTTTGAAGTACAGCTAAGCAGAGGTGATAGCACTGCTTTCTAGCACTATTGCCAGTTCTGCTGTGGTTCTTCCACTGTCTCTAAACAATGTATTTGGAAAATTGATGTCTACTCAACGCAGTTTTAGCCCTACTAGATTTTATAAAATAATAGTGGCATTAGATGATGCTTTTTCTATTTTGTCTTTAGTTTCTTGACTATTCTACTGAAAGCAGTCTGCAGATTTTAGATTTGAGCTGATGGGTAAAGTTGTATAGATGAAGACACAGAAGACATACGACAGGTTTGAGGCTTGCAATAGGTCTGTATAACTTGCTATGCTAAATGATTGAACAGCCAGCAGTGAAACAGCATTACAGGTCTAAGTCTATTGAGCTGGCAAATGGGCGTTCCTAAGAGATGGGAGTTTTTTGGTAAGAAATATTATTATACTATCAATCTGCAGATGTTACTGCAATAGATGTGGTATCTGTTCTTTGGGGATTTAAATAGGAGGATTTAATTGTTCCGCTTTAATTCATGTCATGCTTCAGCCTAACTTACAGAATTTGGAGACAATAAGAATGGATGAATCAGGTTTTATCATCTTCTTCTATATTGCCAGGTTTCCTATGATGGAAATGTTTTCCTGCTGTCTAGGGTCTTAAATCTGAGCTTGATTTTTAACATTTTCATTGGATGAAAACACAATTATCAGAAGGAAAATACTGTCCGAAGGAAAGGAAAAAAAAATATACTTTTAGGGAAAAAAAAAAAAAAGGTAATGCTATAAGCAGAAGGAGAAAAACCACAAAACTCTAGTGGGGCTACTTGTTAAAGATAATGCTACTACATGTTGAAAGGGAATTTATAAAAAAAAAATAAATCTTCAAATATGTAACTTCCAAGTACTGACTTTACCCAAGGGCATAAAAGGAGAGGAGCTTTGAAACTTTTACCTCCTTTGGTAAAATAACTTAATCAGATGTTTAGCATTTTTAATCTTTAGAACTATATTTTGAATTTTTATCTTAAAGTACCATTAGAACCACAGAGACATGTCATTTGCCAGTTTTCCTGTAATTTTTGTTATAATTAGATTGAAAGAAAGAACGGAAAAACACTGACCACACCCCATACTAAATGCTGTTTGTGGTGAGTGATTTATGCATAATGGTGTAGCATGAAATGGAAATGAGTGAATTCTGGCTGCAAATAGCAGGCATTTGTTCTTGTACAATGGAGGAGAAAATACTTCTGAGGTCTCCAGAATCACTTATCTGAAGCTCTGGCCTTCTGTCAGGCTGATGAGCCAAAAGAGGATCAAACCACAGGCACTGCAGAGGAGATAGCCTTGTGCACAGTTCCTTTGATGGTGTGCTGAGAGAATAATTTGGCTAAGTATCGGAAACATATCAGGTAATGGCTAAACTCTCATGACTTCAAGGGGGTTCTGTGAGCTTATACAAGCAGTACATCTGGTTGTAACATCTGTTTTTTTCTGATTCTTCAGTTATGGATTCAGTTTCTTACAGATTTAGAGTCTGTGTTTAGAACCAGATACACTTTATGCACAGAGGAGAATAAAAAGACCCTTGAAATATCTTACACTGATTTACTTAGGCCTTGTGCTTTGCACATTGCAATAACCTTTTTCTCCAGAGAGATTTGATTCGCTAATTACATCATTAGCCATTGCCTCTGTCTCACACTGATGCTACAAAATTAGTTATGCAACCCAGATGATCAGTTGTACAAACAAAAATGTGTAATATACAAAACAATGCTAATTCACAGTGTTTGATTTTAAAAAAATGTATGGTTGTACTTGTTGGTTTTTTTCTAAAAAAAAAAAAAAAAAAAGGTGTCCTTTCCAATGAATATTCAGTGAGTTCTGTTAAAAACAAAATGACAAACTAACAGAATAACATTGTCCTGGGAAGAAATCACTATGGTCTTGTGTTACAGAAATAGCTGTATGGACACAATCTGTCGGTCTGACATTCCGGTTCATCTATAAGCATTGAGCAATCCTGTGAAGTCTATACCTTCATAGTAAAGTGTGTGTGATGCAGATTGTGAGCTGGAGCCTCTGTACGTATTATCAAAAAAATTGAAGCACGTCATTGTGTGCCTATGTGTAATAAAGATGATTCCTTGCTCCATGAAACTGAATAGTCTGGAAAAACACAATGTGTCAGGAGAGAGTGGGTGACAAAGAAACAGGAAAGTGATTACATTTGCTACATTGTTTGCAATTTATAATATAATAGTCTTACTTTTTCAAAGAATGTCTAATATTGATGTGCTCTTTGGCTTTCTGTCTGAGCAGTTCTTTCATTGGACTTTTGGTATATTTTGGTTGATACTTAAATTTTCCAGTTTGTAGTGACAAAAACTATAGCACAATGACTTTATGGAGGCTGTAAAATATGTATCTTATTCTTTCTTTTGAAAGACCGCTCATCATTAAAGCTCTTCTTAGGGCTTTATAGCAGAGAGCTCAGGACATGAAATACAGAGTTTTAAGGTGACATTGCTATGCTGTAGAAAGTCTTTGTAAAAGTGCAGGTATAAGAAAAATTTGATCTGTGGTTACCCTTGCCAGTCACATTTGTCTGCTAGCTTTAAAGCTTCTTTTAATCACAGGTCATAGTCTTTGATGTACATGGCTACCTTTCATCCCTTTTCCAAAATTCTCTTCTCTGCCTTCCTTACATGCCAAAAATGTAATTCTTAGTGCTGCTGTAGTCCACACATCTGAATTTATTATTTTTGTGTACTCAGAAATAGTTTTACAATTTTAACTTTTTTAAATTATTTAATTCAATTCAAGTCTTAGTATATGTAGTGACTGAACCCTTGCTCTTAAACTTTTTTTCCTATGTACCCTAAGGTTTGTTTTTATGGCTCATTAAGTAATTTTGTTTTATCTGCTCATTACACTTCTTAAAGAGCTAGTGAAACCTTTCAATGACTTGTTAAGTAACATAGAATCAGTTCGATTGGAAGAGACCTTTAAGATCATCACATCCAGCCATTACAAACTCAGCACTGCCAGGCCACCACTAAACCATGTCCTCAGCATGACATTTACATGTTTTTTAAATACCTCCAGGGATGGTGATACTACCACCTCCCTGGGCAGCCTGTTCCAGTGCTTTACAACCTTTGCAGTGAAGAAGTTTTCCCCCTATTCAACCTAAACCTCCCCTGGAGCAACTTGAAGTCCTTTCCTCTTATTCTATTGATTGTTACTTGGTAGAAGAGACTGACCGCCTCTTTTCAGGCATTTGTAGAGAGCAAGAAGGTCTCACCTAAGCGTCCTTTTCTCCGGGCTAAATAACCCCAGTTCCCTCAGACATTTCTTCTACAACTTGTTTTCTAGACCATTCACCAGCTTTGTTGCCCTTCTTTGGATGTGCATCAGCACCTCAATGTCTTTCTTGTAGTAAGGGGCCCAAAACTGAACGCAGTATTCAAGGTACTGCCTCACTAGTGCTGAGTACAGGGGGACAATCACTTCTCTAGTCCTGCTGGCCATACTATTTCTGATACCAGCCAGGATGCTGTTGGCCTTCTTGGCCACCGGGGCACACTACTGGCTCGTATTCAGAAATCTGTCAATCTAGACCTCCAGGTCTTTTTCTGCCAAGCAGCTTTCCAGCTACTCATCCCCCAAGCCTGTAGCATTGTCTGGAGTTCTTGTGACCCAAGTGCAGGACCAGATACTTGGCCTTGAACCTCATACGGCTGGCCTCAGCCCATCAATATACCCTATCCAGATCCCTCTGTAGAGCCTCCCTACCTTCAAGCATATTGACACACCTGCCTAATGGTGTTGTCTGCAAAATTGAGTGCCCTCAGTCCCCTTGTTCACTTCATTGATAAAGTTATTAAACAGAACAGGCCCCAAAAACAACCTCTAGGGAACACCACTTGTGATTGGCTGCCAAGTGGATTTAACTCCATTCACTACAACTCTCTGGGATCAGCCATCGAGCCAGGTTTTTTTCCAGCGAAGTGTATACCCATCCCAGCCATAAGCAGACAGTTTCTCCATGAGAATGCTGTGGGAAACAATGTCAAAGACTTCAGTAAAGTCCAGATGGATGACATCCACAGCATTGCCCTCATCCACTAAGCGGGTCACTTTGTCATAGAAGGAGATCAGGTTAGTCAAGCAGGACCTGCCTTTCATAAGCCCATGCTGACTGGGCTCGATCACATGGTTGTCCTGTATGTGCCATGGGATGGCACTCAAGATGGATGTTCCATAACTTTCCTTGGCACTTTCCCCAGATCCTCCTTTTGGCCCTTCTTGTAGATGGGTGTTACATTTGCTAACCTTGAGTCAACTGGGACCTCACCAGTTAGCCAGGACTGCTGATTAATGATGGAAAGTGGGTTAGTGAGCACTTCCGCCAGTTCCCTCAGTACTCCCATCCAAGCCCCGTAGACTTGTGCCCATGTAAGTGGTGTAGAATCATAGAATTGTCAGGGTTGGAAGGGACCTTAAAGATCATCTAGTTCCAACCCCCCTGCCTTTGGCAGGGACATCTCCACCTAGAGCAGGTTGCTCAGAGCCCCATCCAGCCTGGTCTTAAAAAGTGTTGTAGGCCACTGACCATTTACTCTTGGATTGTGGGGGCTTCATGGCACTCCCCATCCTTGTGTTCCAGCTCAGGGGGCTGGGAATTTAGAGAACAACTAGTTTTTCTATTAAAGACTGAGGCAAAGAAGGCATTCAGTACCTCGGCCTTTTCCTCATCCTCTGGTGCTATGTTTTCCACCTGCATCCAATAAAGGATGAAGATTCTCTGTAGTCCTCCTTTTGCTGTTGATGTATTTATAGAAACATTTCATTGTCTTTTATGGCAGTAGCTAGCTTAAGCTCTAGTTGGGCTTTGCCCTTCTAATTTTCTCCCTGCATAGCCTCGCAGAATCTTTGTAGTCTTCTTGAGTTCTCTGCCCCTTCTTCCATAGGCTATAGACTTTTCTTTTCTTCCTGAGTTCCACAAAACGACCTGTTCAGCTAGGCCTGTCTTCTTCCCTGCTGGCTCATTTTACAACACACAGGCATGGCCTGCTCTTGTGCCTTAAAGATTTCACTTTTGAAGAATATTCAGCCTTCCTAGACTCCTTTGCCCTTCCAAGTTGCTTCCCAAGGGACTCTGTCAGCCCATGCTGCCTACATTGGTGTAGATGCCCTTCAGTTGGGCTACTGATCCTGTCAAATTTTGGGGAAGAGAAGGCCTAATTCCAACCTGACCGTTCCCAGGTTGCTTCCATGATTTCTAGCCCATCAATATCCCTTCTGTCTTTGCTATCACATGGCACACACCCCTACCTCCACTGGGATGGCAGACCAAAGGACCTCGCTAGCACGCCATCCCACAAACACTGATGTGCTGCCCCAAGGCTTATCTCTAGCAAGACTGGTTTTATCCCTTCCTCCCTTCAAATCTAGTTTAAAGCTCTTTTAATGAGCATGGCCAACTCCTGTGCAAAAATCGTTTCCCCTCTTTGAGACAGGTGTACCCCATTTGTTGGTGTCATGTAAACTGACCCATGATCAAAAATCCCAAAGGCCTGTCAGTGACACCAGGCTCAGAGCCAGCTATTGATCTTTCAAAACATCTTTCAAAATTTTATAGTGGACCTGTATGTGGGCTAAGTTCTGCCATTTGGACTAGCGTGCTGTGGATGTTTCTGCTGGAGCGCTGCTGCCTTCTCTTCTTGTTAGGCTTCCATCTGTCATAGCTGACACTCTTAATCTCATGCATATTGCTCTATTTTTACTAGGATTAGTTTTAGAATAAAATAAAATCTAGCATAAGGTAGGACAATGTGATGTTATCCCTCACACTCTGTCTAAGGATACATCCAACACATTTGCAATGAATTTGCATTAGAGGATTTGAAGGCTGTTTCACAAACCTGCTGGGGCTTGTGATCAAAGCAGTAGTTTGATTTGATTTCGGAGTGTGTGGGGTAAAGGGCAACAGGTTAGGTAGCCAATATGTATATAGCAAGCCATACTGCTATGTATTTTAAACCTATTTTCAACGTGAATTTGTCCTTCATTGAAAGTCAAGGATCTGCTGAGGGACTACTAGAGCTTTTTAAAAAATTGAGTCCCTGGTCTGCCAGTCCATGCCATTTATATTTTAATCTCAATGTTGTAATCATTTGTAACAACAGGAGCCTTAGAAAGTAACTGTCCATTAAGTGTTTATTGCAACAGAGCAGAAGTTATGCATTTCATTACAAGTATTACAACCTGGGCCTAAATTTGGAATAGGTACATGTTCTGCAGAGGTCTGATATATTCAGTTATAAATATTTGGTATCAGTGGTCAACTAATGGAAATTAGAGAAACAATAGGAGGCTCTGAGCTTTTTAATTTCCTTTTTTTCTACCCAGTTGGCAGTAAAATCCTACAATAATAGTGTGAGCTACAATGGCATCTAATGATTTTCTGGGAAACAGG
Source organism: Actenoides hombroni (assembly GCA_024336885.1). Taxonomy (NCBI): domain Eukaryota; kingdom Metazoa; phylum Chordata; class Aves; order Coraciiformes; family Alcedinidae; genus Actenoides; species Actenoides hombroni. The sequence continues at coordinate 3,985,310 of WUAM01000269.1, read as the reverse complement.
GAATATACTTCAGCAGGGAATCAGAAGCCATGTCATACTGATGCTTAATGTGCTAAAGTTTAAAACCTCAAACCTCAGCAGTCAGTGACTAAGGCTGAGGAAGAAAAAAGTAACTCTGAACTTACTTGCCAACTGATATTTTACTGAAGTTTGTAACATCCTAATTTCAAAACACTGAATAGCCATACAGAAATATGGAGATACTTCTGCTGATTTTAATCCAAATGAGGATTACAGGCTGCAGAAAGTTATTTTTTGGATGCAATGTCAGACATCTTTGGCTATTCAACTTAAGCGAGTTTCCCGGGCTGTTATTTTCAGTTATTTTAAATGAAATTTTATATGCATTTGGAAAATATCACATTTCCCTGGTGCATTCCTCCATTTATTTACACCAAAGTTTTCCATCTGTATAGCAATACCATTATGGGTAGATACATTTCTCTGAGTAGAAGACAGACATCTTTGAATGTATACTGTAAATGTGGAGTGGAGTTTTTTGCCTTCTTTCTTCTACGTCCTGTGCTTAAATAAAGCACAGAGCTATTAAAAAGATGTGGTCCTTATGCAGTACCTACAAAAAATGTTTGCTGTTTTATTAGAAAGGAATGTTATGTTGAATGATTAATATATATTTATTCATGTTCTGATTCATAAAGGTGTAAAAATAACTATGAGTACATAATTTTTAGTATGCAAAAGTTTAGGGTGTTTTCTTTGTGCTTTGGCAGTTGCCAAACATAAGTGTTAGGTGTTTTAAGAGACTCACCTACAGCAAGAGCATGATCTCTTAAAATAGAGATTTGTACCTGCTATTATTAACATTATTACACTTGGTATTAATTATCTAATTTAGCAAGTTTCAGATGTGGGAATGGCTGTTTTATAACAGAAAAAAAAAAAACAACTTGTGGTTTTTTGCTTGTTTTGTTTTTTGTCTTCTTGGCAGCTCCATGAAATGTATCTTCTTTTCTACTTCTTAAGCTTTGAGCAAAAAGTCTGGGAAGCCTGTAGAACATCAAGTACATAAGATTGCCACAATGACTAGAATTCTTAATATTTTAATATTCTTATGGGTATTTAATCATCCTGATGTGAAGGAATTTGCATGCATAACTCCTTATAAATGATGCTGATAATATACCCCTAAATTTTAGTGACAGATGGATTGATCCAATTTGGATGATGATGTGTTAATTTGAATAAAATGACAGGTGTATGTACTTCGTGGATGATGCAGAAAGGGTATGTTATATTTGTTGCTAGAAAGGAAATAGTCATATGGTATCTCACATTCTTTGATACAAGAGTACACTTTGAGGTGGAAATCTGTCAGAACGAAATCATGTTGGTATGTAAGAGCTGTGCTAATAATTCTTTCACAGCTCTTATATGTGTCTTGGATAGATAAACCTTTTGCCTCAATTTTTTTATTTGCAAAAAATATATCCAATTATCCAACTAGACTTAACAGAGTGCAACTGCAAATAAGATTTAAATACCTTGCAATTAAACAAAACACAGTATTTGGGTTTTGATGCCGGTAAAATGGATAAATCACATCATCAGAAGTACAGTATATTTCTAGGTGAATTTATTTGATTTCTGGATAGATTTTTTTTTTTTTTTTTTTTTTTTTAAGTAAGACTTTTGTAACAAGTGAAGCACACCATTGGCATGAAGATTTATTGCATCAGTTCATTCCTAAACACCGAGCAACATAATAAAATCTGCAGAGGGGAAAGAGCCATAGGTAGCCCACAGGGAGTAGTTGAGGTATTTACCTGGCATGTGGGAGACTGTGACTTTTGTCATTCCCCTGAATCTCTGATGAGCACCCTTCCCATCAGCCACTGATATCCTTGGAGCTCTTCTACTTCCCAGGTTAACCCCAATCTCTCAGGTGTCACACAGCTGTCTCAACCACCAGTGCATTTTATTTCATGGAGAGAAAATAAAAGTCTTTCTCTGCACAAGTGGGGAAGATGCTGCACATCCTCACAAAAAAAAAAAAAAAAAATTTGTCATAAAGCTCTGAATCCTTATACAGGATTAGAGCTGACTCCTTTTTTTCATGACTGATGTTTGTGATCTGGGAACAAAAGCTCTTTTGTACTTAATCTGTGTTAGATATTTCTTGGGCCACAGTTGCAAACATGTAGGTCAGGGAATAAAGCTAACCATACAATATCTGTGCACCCATCAAAAGCAGCTATTAACACCACCTGGAACATTAATGAGGTGTAAAATTGAGATGTGAATGTTTGTAAATTGAGAGGTCACTGAAGTTTTTATAGGCACAGCTTTTATTATTCTCTCTTGTAGGTAACAAGGGAGCAATAAAACGTATCTAAGCAATAAGAATGAAGATGAATAAATAGTGAATATGAAGAGGAAGTGATTTTATGAAAAATACTGAAGTAGAAATACAATTAAAACTTGGGACATGTCTACCTTACATCACTTATGATCTAGAAGATCTGGTGGTGATCTAGAAGCAGCAAACTTTTTGAATCCTAAAGCATTATACCTGCTAAGGTTTCACCTTTTTAAATTTTCTTTAAAAGCTTACCAGGAGATCTAAGATTTCATCATAGTTTATCTGAAAGATCTTAATGTTGTGCTTTAATGTTACATCAAAGATAGTAACACTGTAAATGTAACTACGTCTTTTCCAATAGGAGTTGTATTTTGTCGTGTGATGTTTTCTGTCAGGAAATAGTAGTTTTCAACTGATGAATGAAACGTTTTTAAATGTTTACTTAAGAAATAATCCAAACAGAGTAAAAAAATACATATGTAAGGATCCCATTCCAAGTTATTGAAATACAGATAGTGTGTTTGTGGGGAAACCTATGGGAAATCTATTTTCCAAGTATTCATGAATAGTAGCTCAGCTTATTAAATGGTTTCCCTTTGAAAACATAAGTTTTACAATCCCGTTTCTGTTGACAAGTGAAGATTATATGCTGATGATATCAGCCTTCTCTTCTCTTCTCTTCTCTTCTCTTCTCTTCTCTTCTCTTCTCTTCTCTTCTCTTCTCTTCTCTTCTTTTCTCT
>WUAM01000269.1:3947757-3968116 GCA_024336885.1 Actenoides hombroni | reverse complement strand
AATAATAAATATAATATCTCATTGTGTTAAAGAGACAGACAGTTGCTGAGTTGATATGTATTTTTTTTAAATTTTCCCTTGAGAACCCTACCAGCTCCCCGCCCCCGCCCTTTTGCTTTACTTTACTTTGTTATTTCGGTCCAAATTTTAGAGTATTGTCTGTAATATGCTTCAAGCCAATATGCTTGAAGACCTCTTCGGAACAGGTCTTTGGAACAAATCTGTAAGCAATTTATTTAATTTTGTAAATTGAGTGTATAGATGGAAGCTGCAGAACAGATGGAGGAAATGTTATTACAGATTTGTAAACAGTGCAATGAAAGACATAGATAGATAGTGCCTGGCAAGATTTCGGCTATGTTTTGTGTCATTTGAGAGATCTCTTGATAAGGATGGGTGAACTGGTTTTAAAACTGAGAGAAGGACTAGCTTATATAAGATCCTTCATAATTGCTCTTAAATTATTTTCTTGTTTTGTTGCCTATTGTCCATTACATCCTCTTTAATCTCAGTGTAGTGATTTAGTAACAGAGAGCAACATGCCAAAATATAGACCAGTTCAGTGAATGGAATAATTTAGCAGATCCTGTTTACTACAACTGAGGATGCAGCTTTGATTACCTTTGGTCTGCTTTCTATTTGTTTTATTATTCCCTTGGCTGTGAACTGGGCTCCAGACTGAACATTTCAGAGCCTGATCTTTTGAGCCTCCCTTTCTGCAATATGGATGGTTGGGTTTTGTGGGGTTCTTTAACTTTGTTTTCCAGTAGTTTAAGATAAATCAATGTAAATATGTGTAAAACATATGTGTATATGCATACATCTGTAACTGTTTATGTTTTATAAAAAATAAAATTTGGGAGCTGTATTTTAGCCAAAGACAAGACTAGTATGATTAGCAGAACCTGAAAGGTAATATAAATTCATTTTACATTTGTTTTAATCTCATTAAGACTGAAAGCACATTTTTTAAAGCACTACTGAACTTTGGAAACTGACCCTGCCCACTTCTCAACCAGTAAATTCCATTTGTAATGTACCTAGTTGAGAATTAAGGCATATTTTTAGCTTCTAGCTTTCAGGTTCTTTAGAGTCACTTTAGGACAAAAAGCTCAATCCGTATAATTTTGATTTTATTAATTATTATCAATAATCATTACATTCCTGCTGAGCTGGGGAGCTACATTTTCTTCTGGTCTCAGTCACCTCTTATCAGTCTATTCTCTTTAATGAAAAAGCACAGAATGTAATTAACAGAGATTTAGGAAAAATAATTATACAGATCACACATTGCAGACACACACACACATAAAGAAGCTAGCTCTCAGCAACATTGGTTCTCAGACATAAAGGCAACAATATGTAGTAGCATTCATCAATTTCAGACTGAACAAGAAAATACAGCAGATAAGGAGTTAACCCAATTCCTAACAAACCCAGGGAAAGGTTAAAAATAATTTTGATGATGGTGGATCAGAGCAGAGAGAAAATTCTCTATATATGAGCAGGTAACTTTTGTGTATTTCAATTACCGGAGGCTCAATCATTACTCATACCGTAATTCAGTGTTTTGAAATTATATACTGTATGCTATCACCTTAATAAGCATAGCATTTCACAATGTTGTGTAGTATTTTGTCTAAGATATAGTTATGGTGTATTCATTGTGTATTTTGATGTTGCAGTGATGTGTGGTTAGCATGAAGTTTTGAGTGTATAATAGCATAAATAGGCTTTATTTGTTCTTTCTAGCAGTGTTCATCATTTATCTGCTGCGCTTATGATTATTCTACTGAAAAGAACAATAAACTGGGCAATAAAGGACATTTAAGGGTGGCAGTGCAGTATGATGGTAGACTGGAGGTTACTAATATGAGATGCCTGAAGAACTAGGTTGAGCTGTGGAAGCCAAACAATTTAAGAAATACACTGCTGGTCAGGAGCATTTATGGACGTGCAACCTGCCAGTTTTGACATTTTTCAAAATGAATTGTGATTGTAGTGTACCTTAAGTGAATATGTGATTGTGGATTGGAACAATTCTTCCTAGACAACTAAAAAAAAGTTGAAGTTCAATTCAAAAAACCTTTTTTTTTATAGAGACCATAAGACTGTGAAAATATTCAACTGACTGGTGAATATACTATATGTACAGAGGTGTGGTTTTTTTCTGACCTCTACTTTGGACTTTTAACCATAGTCTGGAGCTTTACTGCATTAACTTGAAATCTTTTACCATTTGGAATGGAATTTCTTCATGGAGAAATGATGAAGTTGTTGCAGATTGAAAAGAAATTTAGGTCAGGAGAAGTTGGTTGTTCTATACAGTTTCCTTTATGAGTTATTTTTACAGTGTGAATAACTATAAATTGAAGATAGGCTTAAAAATTTTTCTAGATCTTACAGAATGTAAAAGTGAAATTTTTTCTTTGGTTCTGTACTGTTTGGGATAGAGGCTAAAGTTTTATTCTATGAGGAAAGAGTTTTGATTCTCAGTTTATAACTGAACATCAAAGGTCAAAACAAATCATTCTGTATGACTATTCTTTCCCTTCCTCTTCCTGATGTAAGAGGCAATAGGGGCAAAGCAGGAAGCCAGGCTGGGCCTTCCCGGAGTTATCCAAACACGCGTTGCTGCCTCTGCACTTCACAATCCATATCAGGTTCTGGGGATACTATCTAGGTAGAGAATGGGCCCTGTATCCAGGGAGTTCAGATTGAGAAACTTTGGCTCTTTTTTGCTAAATTGCATTGCAAATTAATTATAGTGATTCTATAAGGGGAAGTCAAGTCAATAGAAGGGATTAAAGGGAAAGCTGGAGTTCAGATTGCTGAAATCAAACACTTTGCACTATTTTTAAGAAAAAAACCCTATATATTATTATCTGGTCTATTAGATTTATTTCAGAGGGAAAACAAAAATCTCTTCTGCCCAAATCTACTTGTAGTGTGGGGTTGATTATAGCTTTTGGAATGCAGCCAACATGTTCCAAAAAATACATCACATGTTTCAAGAAAAAAACCCAAACAAAACAGTAAAACAATTTATCACTTCTTTTATTTAGCAGATTTGACTTCCTTCATTGTTCATCTCATTCCAATACCATAGTGTGCTGCAAATTCAGAATATTAGTCTATGTGTTATATGAAATTTGTTCACTTCTACTAATTTTGATGTTTGTCCTTCATCTATGTTGTGTAGTAGTTCCCTTTCTGGGTGACTGCGACTTCTTATTATGGAAAATAAAATGTACTTTTTTTTACACTTGTAGACTTCTTAACATACTAAATTATACTAACCTTTAGATAATCTATTGAAATCAGTAGTCAAATCCAGGTGAACAATAAATAACAGCAATCTGTACTATTATTCATTACAATATTGGTAAATTATGCTTTTATATTCCATAGCACTTGATCACTAGCATTAGACAGCTAAAGTAAGTCACATATATTCCTGAAGTTTATAAGGCTCAAGAAAGTTTTTTTTATCTTTAAATTGTATAGTCTCTAAAGGGCTAAAATTAGCATAGTATTTTGTAGTATTTATTAGTACTGAATGTCTTGACAACACTCAAATTAACTGATTTTTTTTTTTCACCCTTTCTTCCTATTCCTCACTGCATTCTACACTTCTTCAATTTCTCTCTTGGCTTTCAATATCCAGACTTTGTGCCTATGGCACTGAAAGGGCTAGTCAAAAGGCACAGTACTGCTCATAGTGACTCATTAATTATGATTGATGATAGGTCTCCTAAGTAAGCACAAGTTACAGATAAGTTCTTCAGTGATTTATATGTTTTTTGAAAGACAACTATATAGGGCTCGGAAAAGTGACAGGCAATAAAATGCTAAGTGTGACATATTGAAACAGAAGACATGAATATCTAAATGATGCACAGATCTATTTTGATCTCAGCTTATATTGTTTCCTTTTGTGAGGACAAAAAAAGTTTATTAAAAAAATATTGACTCACTAGTTATATGTTTCTCTATGAGATGATACAGTGTCATAAACCAGAAATTTTTGATTCAGCCACATGTGGTTTGGAGACAAAATAGCTAAGACAAACTAACTGAAATGCAGATTTAGATTACTGTTGATTCTTCTACATTGAAAAATTCCCAGACTACCCAAAGAAGCTTTGCAGTGCTGTGTGTTCTCTGTGGATAGAGAAAGGGAATAAGTGTCCACAGCACCTAATATCTCATTGATGTAATTTATTCCACCATTTATCTGTTCAGATGCTCCAACTTCAGCTTCAGTTACCCTCACAGAAATTATAATTACAACAGCAACAATACTAAGAAACAGTGAAAAAAAAATAAAAGGAAAGAAACTGAAGGACACATGAGAAATAGGGGTTCATTTTCTGATCTTTAGAAAGTAAACAAAAAGATTTGGCTTTTTTGTTTGTTTCTTTGTTTGTTTTTAAGTTTGTATAGCTTCTTGCCCTGTTAATGACTTTGCTATTCACATTGTCAACCACTCAAGTATCTTCAAATATTCAAATAGAAGCGTTACTGGGGAATGGCAGGCCTTAGATTGGTATTTTGATATACAGTGGTAAGCAGGGTTTTTATATGATAACAAGTGTATGTTATCTTCTTGGGCCATTCATCACATCAATACCTTACTGAGGTACGGAAAATACACCATCTGACCAGGGTGTGTGTCACATCAAAACCAGTCAATAAGTGCATGATAAGCTTTTAACAACCCATATTTTGATTTAGTTCCACAAATACTTGTCAAATGATTTTTTTATTTATAACTAAAACAAACCAAAAACCAACCAAGCAAACAAAACAAAACAAAAAAAAAAGCAAAAAATCCCCAACAAGCAAACCCACACCTTACTAATTTGCAAACAGCACAATGATAATTTCTGTAACTAATAAATGAACCTACTTGTAATGTTACCTTTCCTCCATTTGTTTCTATTATGAGAGTTTATTTTATATTTCTTCATATATAATTTGCTTGAACTTTTTACACATTGCATCACCTTAATTGGACACAAATGGGCAAGGAACTTGGCACCTCAGACAGAATTGTGGTCTATGCTGCACCCTGTATTCAGCTTGGCATTCCCTTCAGTGGGTAGAGTAGGCACTTGGAGCACTAGAGGTCAAGGGATTCAGACAGGAACATGTCTTACCCTCACTTGGGAATGTCTCTAATGCAGCTTTCAAGGCAGATCTGCAACATTGTCACATTCTGTCCTCCATCTTCAATTCTTCTTTCCAAAAGAAAGGAAATTTACTATTATTTTGACTTGAACAGGAAGTGGTACAGTGGACTTAAGAGGTCCTGCATAATTCACTCTTCTTGATGACCAGTATATATTTGGGTTAGTTCTTCTCTTATGTTTAGTTTCTGAGAGAGCACAAAATTTGTGTACTGTTGCAAAACATCAAGAAAGCAGCATTTTCTCTTGTATGTAATATAAATATTTGAGTTTTTTTAAATGGTAGTGCCTCAAATGGTTCTTGTTATGGGAATATTCTCTTCTGGTTTTATGTCCATTCACCTCATAATAAAAACATGATGGTAAGAACATATTCCCTCAGAGAAGGAGAAAAAGTTAACAGCCCTGTGAATTCTCCTATAATGTGGGTGTTTGGGGTTTTTTTGAGCGTGTTCACATATTGTTGTAAAAGTATAAGTCCCAAAGAGATATTAAAATGACATCAAATTGCTGTAAGAGTATTGTACAATATGTAGTTTCCAACATTTCCTTCATATCATTTTTTTTTTCCCTTGTGCATAACTTCATTGTAGAAGAACCATTTTTCCAGTCTAGGCTCTGGTATTGGCATGTGTTGCTTAGCAAACAGTTGTGGCACTTAAACATGTTTCACCCAGAAGGTAGCAGTGCTAAAGGGAAAAAGATAGGGTAGAATATTTGAAAGTGCTTGTGAGTTCAGGTAAATGACCAAGATTAAGAAAAAGGAGATTAAGAGAAAAATAAAAGGGGAATTGAATAGCAAATCTTTACAAAGAGGTGTGTATAGATATTCCAGTGTGCCAACTTGCACTACAGTTGACTCAACGCAGGGGTGTCAACACACTGATGGGAAGTGAAGCCTGAAAACCTTAACACTGTGCTGCAGCATGTTTAGTCGTACCTTCCCAGGTACCCTGGCTACAGATTTTAATAGCTTTGCTCCTAAGACAGTTGGGGCTAGAGCTATGGCTCATATTACCTCTCTTAACTATTGCATGTGATGGCTTGTGCCAATTTGCACCTGTTAAACATCAGGCTGAAGAAGTGACTCTTTATTTCCTAGGAAAGCATGCACAAGTAATTTTCCTAATATTTTATAAGAAAGTTTTTGTTATGGATCGTAAAAATTTCAGGTTTTCTTAGTACCCAAATAACAATATATTTTCTCTCCCTCTCCACCTCCCATGGTTTTTATATGGGAGAACATGTATGTGCGATTTTTGTAAACATTAGTGGTATAAATTACATGCATATATTGACTGATTCTACTGATTAATTTTCAATGCAAATCTCTTAAACAGAATTCCAGAGGATACATTTCTACATTAATCTTTCAGGAATAGGCCAAAAATATGTATTTTGCAAGCTTTCAAAGACAGATGCATAGACTGAACTATAACTTGCATGTTAGTACCTGAGTGTGTTGCTACTGATTTCAGTGACATAATAGTTTTATACTACTATTTTAATCTCCTATCAAGATTATGTTGATACAACCTTGCCTTGCTGGTATTGTCTTCTGGTGCTGTGGCAATGGAGCTTTTCCATTTTATGTTAATAACAGTTGATCTGAAAATTTCTGAGCAGAAAACGAAAAGAGTAGAGGCTTTACTAGTCTTTCTTCAACAGTTCTCTTACGGGCTTTGGTCTGGATCATCTCCTTGTGTGATCATTATAGTTCCACTGATTTCAGTTGCGCTGCTCTGGCTTGCACCACTTACAGAAGTGGCTTGCTTATTACAAATTTTCACCAGAAGGTAGTTTAATCCTTTACAAGAGTAAAGCCTCACTAATTGTGCTTTTGAATCAATATTTATGTTGAAATATATTGCACAAATGGAAGTAGACATAAATGTTAATGTACCTCATCTCCTCAGAATTGTATACTCTTGTCAATAAAATCTCATAATTGTATTGTATTTAATGGCCATGATGACACTTGGGGTTTTTCCTCTTTGTTTGTATGCTGGACAACGTCATTGAAAAAGGGGGAGATTTGATCTAACCACTGTTTAAATCCTGTATTCAAAAATGCATACAGATTGTTAGCTAGTCTGTTACACATTAACTGAAATTTTCATACAGATTTTGTTAAATCAAGCATTTAGTTTTAGCTTAAAAAGCAACTAACAAATTGTATTCTACTGTTCAGTTAAATGAAAGTGGAGCAAAGGATATGTGAGGTAGTCAGCTCTTAGCTATCCTTCCTTTTAAGTTCTCTTCCACAATAAAATTGAATGTCTGCAGACATATGTGTGTTTTTCCAGAATAAAACCATCCCAGTGATACCTTAAGCATGTGGATTTTGATTACCCTTGTGGTGATGCTGCCAGCCTGCAGGAGGTCTGCTGGCACAACAGTGGACTGCTCAGTTAGCAGCAGCAGAATTCACTTCCACAGCTGTTTGCAGCTAGCATGGAGAAATAAATTATTTTCGCCAAAAGTAATGGAAGGCAGAAAGCTAATGGCTTCTCACCACAAGCACTGAAGGTATTATTGTGCAGATGGTTCAGAAAAGTTCTCTCACTTAAGTAAAACAATGAGAGTTTTGAATTAACTTCCATAGAGTTTGTTTTATTGACACATGGCTTTGGAAACTTTTTCTGCCTTTTCTGTCTTTTCATAGATTCTCAAAGGAAAAGTTTATATCTGCAACAGAAATAATATAAATTTTAAGTAACTATTACAGCACAATTCTCTGTAACTGCAGACTAGAATGTCAATGCTAGTATCTTTGAATATAATGAACTTCTGTCTGTTATTTTACTCTCAGATTGATGCTTAGTTCCAGGTATCCAGTAGGGCAGAAAAATAACTTATCAGCATTCATTAGATAGCTGAAACTCACTGGAATATTTCCTGTTACCTATGAAAGCTGCTTTCTAAACTAGGAAAGAATGTGTGAAAGGAGAGAAGGCAAAACAGAACTGAAATTGGATAAGGAGCCTTTCACATAGGGGTTATTAGTTATCAAAAGCTATTCTTACATGATGGCTCACTGGTATTCTAAATCTAATACCATATGTGGGGGATCTCATCATTCCTTCTTACTTAATAATTTACTATCAGTCAGATCCCTTACTTTTAAAACAGCTACCACTGCTGGGACCTGGCTTTCTTTGTTGTAGGTTGTGATGGGTTTTCTTTGTCAAATATTTCACAAAAAAAAAAAAAAGACCACACTGTTTTTCAGGACTATATATTCAAATTTAGACCCCTTTTCTTCATAAAACTTATGAGAAGGCCTAGTTTGTAGAGGACAAACAATACGTGAAGAAAGAGGGTGAACAAAGAGTCTTGCTTTTAGCCTCCTAGTACCTAGTGACAGTGTCACACCAATTTCTGGTTTGCTTCAGAGATGTTCATAAGTATAGGTGAGCTGTCACCCCTCCTCTCATTCTACTTCTGTGCTTTGTTATAGTTTTTTTTTTCATGTAGGCTGATGTAGATTTGGTTGACCTGAGTCAGAATGGATTTTTTTCATTGTAGTGTCAGTGGCAGGAGCAATATGCTTTTTTCGTCACTTTCCTTATAACAGTACCAAGGCAAAATTAGATTGAACAATTGCAGCCATCTAAATACTAATTGTTCAAAATGAAGAACAATGGAGAACCTGAAAACCAGATTCTGTAACTGGGTCAGAGTTTTGATTTAATTTTTATATCTTAGCATGTGATCCACACGTAATTAGAGGTCAAAAATAAGAATTTTGTGTGCAAGGATTACTTCTAAGGAGTAGGGGCAGGATGTTGTTTCAAAGTTGTAATATCTTGCAGACATCCAGAGAATAACATCTACATTTTCTGTAACAAATCTCAAGTCTTTTCCTTGACAACTACTGAAATAACACCCTGACCTCCAGGCACCCTCCACTCCCACATCTATCTTTGAAGAGCAAGTCTGACAGATTTAAAGAAGAAAGCATGTTATTATTTTGCAGGATACTACTTCAGTAATAGTTAAATAAGATTCCCTCCCTGTATTGATCTGGACATGAAAACAGACACTGAGATGGCTTTGATTAACTTAATGTATGAATTTAGTGTATGAATTCAATTAACAGTTTCATAAAGAGGAAAGGAAAGTTTAGCTCATGCTTATTTCTATGTTACAGATGTAAACAGTGAAGACAAAAGACTTAAAAGGAATCTACTTTTTGTTCTTTCCATACTCAACTCAGGATAGAGGACCTCTAAACATGCCATGAACTCTAGGCAGTTTACTGTATCTGGACTTCTGAGATACCAATATTTGTATGGGATTTCAGTGTTCCAAAGTTTTTAGAGACCTCAACTTCAGAAATGAAGTACGAAAGTCTCCATGTTCCTCCTTACTGCTGAAGTGACTTTCTAAACTCATATATTTTTAAACTGAAAACTTCTTAAATTGAAAAAAAAACCCCAAAACATATCATAGATCTGATCAATCTGATGTGTTAAATTGGTGTTGATTTCTAAGGTAAATTCTGTAATTTCAACCAATTATATTCATTATATTTTAAGTACCAGAAATAAAATAGAAGCTGCTTACTTGTTGGTGATTTTCATGTGGGAATTCCTCTGAATTTATAGCTAGGACTTCACAGAAATAGTTAAGAATTTAGGAATTATTTTAATTCCAAGAATAAAATGAACATTAGAGGATGTGTCTTGTTTCAGACAATTTTAGGAAGGGACTGGAACTCTCTCCTCATGATGCTCCATGTATACAAAGGGAAGTATAGTAGGTGAATATTATGTTTAAAGGACAACTTCGATTAAAAGGAGCCCAGGCCTATAACTGTTCTACAGTCTTTGTTGTAGATTAATGCCTACTTATTATTTTTGCAAAATATATATTTGTAAAGATATGTTTGACTTAAACATGAAAAATACATTTGTTTCATCTATAAAAGGTTTGCTTTTAAAATGTTTGTCTATGTAAATTTTTAATGCAACTGAAGAAAACAAAATGAAACATCAGAATATTTTTGCTTTAAGGGTAAACATATTTGATATTCCTATATGAATTTTCTATAAAAATAGGCAAAATGAATGACCATACAATTTTCACATGAAGAAGGGTCTTCAGTCTTCTTTTAGTACATATAAACATCTACAAAGCAAATTGGTTATGTTTCCGTAGCTCCAGTGCCATGTATTTAGAGGGGTTATTTAAAGTGAAAAATTCTATTTGAAATGTTTTCTGATGTCAGGGACCATTGCCTAGTTAAATTCTGAAAAAATCTTGTAGAATACCCAGACATTCAATTCTAAACAAAGTAAGAGAATTAGAATTATTTTAGTTTAGTGATTCACAAAATAACAAATTTACTTTCGTTATAATTTCAAACATACATTTGTGGATGATTTTAGCAATAAGTTTCAAGAATTCAGATACTATCTACAAAGACCTACTTTTAGATACAGTGAATAGACAGAATGTGAATACAATAGTGAATCTGAAAGAAAATATAATTTGGTTTAGATTTCTTGTTATTTTAAAGCATAAATGATGGCTTAATAATCTGTGCTAATAAATCCGGACCTACTCAGGTATTGAAATACAGAAGAAAAATATTCTAAAAGGGATGAAGAGCAAGATAAAAGGTAAGCAAGAGTTGTCTGATAAAGTAGTAATTCTGTTTCAAATTATAACATCTCTGTTTAAGAAAATTTAAACCTCCTCATCAGTGTACATGATATCTCCATTATCCATTCATGCTAAAGATGGTTTTCCAGTTTACAATAACAGCTGTAAATGTGTGATGTTTTAGGACACTGAAATATTTGTTACCATGGGGGAGACAGATATTTACAGCAGAGAATTAAGTGCTGTAGAAGTTCTTTGGGGTTTGGTTTCTTTGTCCTTTTTTACCTGTGGAGGATCTCTGTTTACAGAGTTGTTTTTATTATAAATTCACTGTTTCTAAATAATTAGTTAAGGAGTGTCTTTTCTTTGAGATGCATAATCCAAATTTATTGTTCCTGTTACCTGTTTGCCTACCATCTAAATTGTGGGAAGGAAAATTCCACTCACTCACTGAGGGTGCTCCTTGATGTATCAAAACCATTCCTGAGGTATTGACTACTGACCAAAATAAGTAATTGTTCACGAGCAAAGAAAAGTACACTTTGGGCATCTGCCAACTTGCCCTTTTAAAGGTACCCTGAAGCTATGGATTTGATTGACTAACTGTCATCAGCTAGAAGGATTCCCATGTCTTTGTTTCCTTGTGTATCCATAATACAGACACAATATAGAGAAGGATGTACATGTTTTGCCTGGCACTGTACTATTTTTTTGTTGTTATTGTGTGTTGAAGGGAACTTTTCAATAAGCTGTCCATAACAATATTCAACTGTCTGAAGTGGTTACAGTACAGTTAGTTTGGGACAAAGCAATGTGTAAAAGTATACGACATTATTGCTTCCCAGATGCAATTATTGCTTTGCAGATGCATTACCTGGCATCTGCAAACTTCAACCAGCCCAATTCTATTGTTTTCTGACTATCAGACAGTATTTATTTAATGACAAAATATTATCTCAATATATCTGAAGCTGAGTCACAAACAAGTAATTTGATGCCAGTACACTTTCAGCTCTGGAAACAGTGTGGAGTTGAGGAAAGAGGGAAATAATACTTATGCCTTTTTCCTTGGACTTTATTCTCAGTAATTTCATTTCTTAATAGTCTCTTGCAAGAAAGAAGAAAAAAAACCCAACACTCAAAACAAAAAAACTAGAGCTAGAACATCAACCAATAGTAACTGGTGTTACTCTTTTAATTCGACTGTGTTTACTCTATTTTGTCATCCAGGGCTTGTATATCATACCATATTTTCCCTTATTTCCTTTTCATTATTCTAGCCAGTTTCTGATTTCTCTGAAATGCTGACTCTGTTTTTCACTGTGTTAATTTTAATAATGTTGCAGTTAAAGAAAGGCTGTAGTCACACCATGGTGTTTATAATGGGGAGAGGAATCCCCAATCACAATGCATATGGAAGTCAAATTAGTGTTGTTGAGACAGTTCGTGTTGGTCAACTCTTCTGCATTCAGACTAAACAGTGCAATAATGAGAATAGTCAATGATCTCCTCAAACTGTGATGGAGTCTGTGAATGTCTGTTCTAGTCAGTAGATTCAAAACATATCCAAGTAGAGTCTCTGGTCTATTCTTGGCTCTGCAGTTCTTTTCTGCAGGCACATAATCACTGTTACCTCAGAGATCTACCCAAATGTAACTGCTTGTTATACTCCCATGATTAAACCTCACAGTTTTCTGTAACAAATTAACAGAGAGGTGCAAACAGTAAACACTTTCACTCCGATTGACTGAATAGCTATTCGCTTTTAGGTTGATAGGTTTTTGGCACAAGCCTAAGGTCAGGTTGAGTTCAGGATCCATAGCAAGATGCTTTCAAATATTCTTCCCTCCCTCTTACTCCCACATTCTCTGATGCTTTCTTGTACTTGATGTACTTGAAAATGTGTATCTGGGTATTTCATACTGCTTAAGCAGTTATTGTAAAAATTTCCCATTCCTTGCCTAGATATAGTGATTCTTAATTTCCTCTACCTATAAATCATTCTCATATTGACACTTAAAAATATTCCCCTAACAATATATTTACTATTTATTACTTCAGAGGAGTATTTTCTTTGCCCAGGACTTCAAATTTCAGGTTCAAAATGGAAGTACAGGATTGGTGACCCTAATGATGTGGTAGCAATAGCCCTGAGGGCAGACAGACAATTTTCAAGCTGCCTCACAAACTCTCTTTTTGTCTGTACCCTAGTATTTTGCAATCGTTAAAAGTTTTTCATGAGAGCCCATTTTATGTACGGGATTTCATTACAGAAAATCTTTAGTAGTGTGTATGATGGAATTGTAGATTTTCTTTTCTTTCACATTCAATTCCTTTATCAAATGCTATGGTACTTTAAAAGGTTATTTTCCAAAGTTGTTCTGTTGGTTATGTTTTCAGTCAAATGATGTAATGAAATACTGCATATAGGGTCTGACCATTTGTGTCCAGAACAGGAAAAAAGGAAAAATCATTTCAAACTGATGATATCCCACTGTGCAGCTTATGAACAAGCTACCTTAATAGTTTGTTGTTGAACATGTTTTCATCTCCTAACAATTTGGACATTATGCTATGAGAGAATCATACTCTGCTTTCTGGTTTTGCAAAAAGTCAGACCACAACTGCAGAAGAAAGTTGAGGATTCCTTGGTCCTGCTAGGAGATTTCTCAAGTCTCTACTTTCTGAAGATCTGTGGTTAACTGACAGTCTTTGAAACTGAAGTTCTGCAAATTGCAGACTAGAAGCTTATGTTTAAAATGTGTAAAGTAGAAACAAAACCTGAACACAATAAGCCAATCTTTAGCAGAGAAAAACCCGAGTGATTATGCCACTAATGTGTCCAGGGATCTATAAAAATATGATAGGTTGGTAAACAGGAGTCTGACTTAATCATACATTTAGGATTCTTGAACTGAAATTCATTTAAGAATCACTGAGCTGCAGTGAGCAGACTGATGCTATTTCCATATTATCACCTGAAATTTTATATGACTAAGCTGAGAATCTTTGCAAGGTGAGACTTTCCAGAAGTACCAATTTAAGGTATTTAAGTGATTCTGAAAACTGCTGAGTGTTTTTGCAAAAGTACATCTGGGTGTTTCACATTACTCAAACAATTTATTGTAATAAACTAAACACAAACTGTATGTGTTAGACTTACTTTTGTTGTAGACAGTCCTGCCTATCTGTTAGCACAGCATCTGTTGTCAGATACAGGCCAGAGCAAGACTTAATCAAAAGCATGCATATTTAGTTGCATTGAATTTCTCTTCTGACTGTACAGCAGAATAGCCCAGTAGCACAGCAGAGATATTATATTTGGTGCCTTCAACCTATCCTATTAGCGGAAGATTTATATTTAATCCAAACCTGAGATGGTTGAATGGATTTTAAAAAATAAAACCCCACAGTCCTTATCTTTGCCTTTTTTTGCTCTTTAAGCTTTACTTTGTTTCCTGGTAATCATTCTCCCTTCTGCACACTCTTCTATACATCTCTCTGGCTGCTGAAGTGCTGGATTCATTCTCCCAGGCACAAAGACAGCCTCCCAGGGCACTGTTGCAAAAATGGAAACAGAAATATTATGATCTCTCTTAAGAAAGCAGTTCATAGAATTAAAACAACATCACCAAAAAATAGTTTAGTAAGTTAGGGAGATTGATGTAAGCATGAACAGTTTTCAGAAACTGAGAACTAAACTTTAAAGCAGGTTTTTCCAGGGCATATGAGAGTAGAGATGTATGTGTGTGTGTGTGTCTCTATCTCTCTTATCATTTTATGTTATTCGTAAAATCTTCCAGGTTATCACAGAACTTCAGGTCTGGTCTTCCCTACCCTGATTTGTACAAACAAATGGAAGGGTACACAGTACATAAGGATGCTGCTGCTGCTGCCCATGTTGCATCACAAAGTAAATCATCACAGTAAATGTGTGGAAGTATCACCTGTTTCCTGGACCTGTTCCATGTTGAAGGTAACAATTCATCTTAGGAACATTAACATATTATGTAGTGTGACCTATGTCTTCCAGCGGTGATACTCTTTACATCAATTCCTCCTTCACAAAAGCTCCTGTGTCTACTTAATAGTGGGCTAGTAGAGAAAAATCTCCAACTGGAAAGCACCAAAAAATTTCATCTAATACGTTGTTTTGTCTGCCACTAAACAACCCCTTTCTCCAACAAGCCATTGTGTAGAGGTGAAATTTAATATCTGATATGAGATCAAGAGTTGGTAATCCTATGACAACACAGGAGTTTAGGAACAATGAAGAGATTAATTTGATGAGGTTTGTTTATATCTTCTAAAACCTTTTCTAGGAAATTCTAAAGTTTTGGGTTATTTTTCTGTAATCTGTGATTAAATTCAATGTATCTCCCACTGGACTTCTACCTCATATTTTCTGCTTATTTAAATAGCATGTGTTTTATGTAATAGCTGTATTTCCATTCTTCTTTAACCTAAAGAAACTAATATATTTCTGTTGTGTTATAACTGTAGAAAGAAAACTCATTTTGATAACATTAAGGCCACCTTTTCCTGCATATACTGCTCTATAATTTGACTTTCTGAATTTTTTTTACTTTACTGTGAAGAAACTGAGAATGCTGTGACACTGCCCCAACAACCTTCCTGTATCATCACTGCAAACTGTAAACATAAATTCAATAGCACAGTGTCTGTCTGTGGTACTGAACTATAGTACCCACACGTGGATGATATGCTGAGACCGTGTGTATCCGCTGTATACACTTCCCTTCGTGTGTCAAGACTAGGCCTTCAAAAGGATTCCATATACCAGCCAAGGCATCTTTCTCCCTGTATGTGTCCATAGAGCTGTATTTTCATGAACACTAGAGTGGCTGAGCTGTCCTACATGTGAGATGCATTTACTTTTTGGGAAATGTTGCAGATGAGAACTGCTCTGGAATCTCTTTGCTTTTGGATCACCTGGTTAAACCTTGTTCTTTGCTCAGCTGTATGCAGAGGTTTGTAGTTATCCATACCATTTAAGAAAAACCTTATATGAGAACAAAAAAGGTAATCCAATACAAGAGGAGGAAAAAAAATGATTTTTTTTTTTTTTTGGATGAGTTATGTCTCAGGAAGATATTTGGGTAATCAATGGGAAAAAAAAGAGAATTTTGTAAAATTCTATTGCCCTTATAGTAGGTCTAATTTACCTAGAAAATACTTAATGATGACAGCTGGAGTATACTGTAAAACAGCCAATTAGATACCTGTTTCTTTAGGATATCATGAAAAAACATATTCAGTAACAAAATTCTAAAATATGTATCTGGTAGCACATTAAAGTTGATTTTTGCACTTACTTGTTTGTTGTGAAATAAAAGGGAAAAAAACCAAACCAAAACCAAAACACCACAGTTTGTTTTTGGTTACTGTTATGAATGGGAAAAAGCTCTGGCCAGTAACAGTAAATGAATGTCCTAAGCTCAATGAAATGGAGAAACAGGATGTGACATTAATTAAATTCATGAATTTTAAAAGAATGACTTGTTTCAAACATCAATTTGCAGAATGACATAGCAAAAGAGGCTGAAAACACTTCCCTGAAGGGGTTCATAAACATTGAATGGAGACTGCCACTATGCCTACTAGAGAAAAAGAAAGCAAGGGGGAGGATGGGCAGGGGGAGTAAGAGTGGTGTAATTGATGTTAAATGAAGTGTGACTTTCATGTGGTTGTGGCCTCTGGTCCTTTAGTGTTTGAGTGCAATATGTTTTTCTAGATGACAAATGTTAGAAAGTTGTTTATTGCCCTGGGTGTTTTAGGTGCCAAAAGGCTTGCAAATGAAAGATAGCAAAGAAAACATGAGAGCAAACACGAAGCTATTAAATGCATGACAGTCCACACATACAAGTACAGAAATAAAAACAAAATTATGTTAATATTGTCCTCACTATTTTCCCTGGAAATAGACCTTTACTCATCTGTCCCTTCTTCTGTATACTTTAATTAAATGTGTTTAAATAAATAAAAAGGCCTTAAGCATATGTTATGACTAATGATATTTCTCTAATGTCATTTCTTCAGTAGTAATCATAACTGAATTGCTACTACATTTTCAATGAGGCCACAGACCTTCTTCACTAGCTCTTGTGAAAAAGGGCAGCATTGATTTACCATACTGATTAAATGAGCACTACAGCATTTTGTAGGGCATAACAGTGTATATGTGAGTGAAAAAAAAAGAAGACAAAAAGGAAGGATACAAATGTTTTGGAAAACAATCTTTTGTGTAATATTTTTCTAATATATAAATAAATATATAAAATGAAATGGATGATGAGTTTACATATATATCAAGGTCCACATTAATATTGATAATTTTAATTTATCTACTCTATCTCTGCTAAAATGTGTCTTCCTCAGTTTATGATTCTATAGAATAAGATTGCCTAGTTCTGAGAAAAAACATGTGGTGGAGTAAAGTAGCCTGCCCATTGGGACAAAATGGACCCAATTTTATCTTATTACACACAGCCTCATAATTCTGAAAATAAAAAATAAAAATTGTTAGATGTAATATTTAAGACATTAGAATAACATCATAGCCTACATTTTGTAAAATCACCCCTTCTTGCACCTAGATTCTCCATAACAGTCAAGGCTAAAAGCTTTTGTATAAAAGTATAACAAATTATATCTTATATTTGTACCCCAAAAAAATTACAAAACAAACAAGGAGACATTTGAAATACTGGTGAACTACTTACCGTACCTTGAACAACATTTTTGGGAGTCTATTAGCATTTGCATTGTCTGCAACAGGTTGTGTTACCTGCTCTGCTAAGTCTTTATTATAGATTCTCATTTACTTTAATGCAAAGTCAGAATGCAGGTGGTTTGTTCCATATTCACCAGTTTAGCTATTAACTGTTATGGCTCTAACTTGTCTAAGACAGGCTCTATCCTAAGTACATGACAATAGGTACATTCAATAATATTCTACCTAAGAAATCTCCATTAGTATGCATTAGGTTCATTAACATAGCACAAGTTTAACTAATAAAGGTGAAAATAACTAATAAATCTACATGTTTTTATTGTCAATTAAAATCTGCAGACATACTATGACATTCATTAAAAATTAAGAAGATAGATACAATCAGAGATAATCATGCATGCTGCTTATTACCAAGAATATGATGCATTGTTAATTCATAGGAACTGAAAGCCTAATTACTTCTATCACTGTAATTGATGGACTTTGAATGTACTGCTTCTTCATATAAATTAATGTGAAACAAAATTTCCTCTAATTTATTGGCATTCTTAAATAAAAGAATGCTAGTTAAATATGCAGAAATCTGTGTCTGTATGCTATTGAAAATTTCAGTATTGATTTTCACAATCTTTCATAAGCTTGTTTTCAGCATAGATATTTAAGTATATGGTAATTAGTCCACTACCTAATTACCTAATATGTTATTGGCAATGTAGTAAAATTAATTTTTCATCAGTAAATATGTTCATTGGCCATCAGTTCTGTGTTTGAGATATGGAGTAGCTCATGGTGTTAAATCATCCTCTAGTGTAACCTAAATGTTTTATAAAACATACAACCAAGTATATCTTAATACTTAAATATTAATTTCCCTGCATCTATGATGCTATCAAAATTTCTTTCTTTACTACCTGTCAAGTATACTGAAGGTAGGAATACCATGTTCCATTCCTATTGTACTCATTTTCTCAGATTCCTGTATATTCAGCAGCACTGACCAAGTTACTCTGCTGGTAGCATGACAAAAAAGTCCTCTCTTGATACTGTGGCCATGCAATATAATTCAGATCAGCCTGACGGAGTGAGTGGGCCCTAAAATTATGTTTTATTTTACTCCCAGATCACTGCTGTGGATTTTTTTAATGCATTTTTTACACATTGAGATGAATATTTGCTCTCTTCTTTGAGGTTCTGTGGCTGGAACAAATGAACCATTTGCTAGAGATGCCGCTATCTTTCCTGGTAATTGTATGGTTCAAAGGGTCTTGGCACTGTGCTGTGTGATAGGGGCAATGTTGGCATTTCCATTTCAGTTGTAACAAAAACTTTAAATAAATGATGTTGTTTAAGCTTTCAGGCAAGACTCTGATTAGGCTTCTCTGCTGAATAACTTACAAAGTGTCTCTCTTCTCCTTTGTCCTATTCTCTCTGCTCTCCAAAGTGATCATTCAGGAAATGAGTATCTATGTATTCAGGTTCTAGAGGTTCTATGCTTTACAGAGAGCAAATCTGATGTTTGGAAATTAAACACCTTGTTGAGGGGAAAAATTAATCAAGTAATTTTTGTACATGCAGAGTTTAAGGGCAAAACCTTTTCCCCTGTTCATGCTAGGAGAGATGCCTTTGTGCTAGGATATGCAAGGTGGACTAAATTAAGACGTGGTTTCGGATTGGTTTTGTTGTTCTAATGCATATTTTTAGACATATAAAGATGTACTTTTGATAAGATGGAATTGTTTACCTTGGCCTTCAAATTGCACTATCTAATTTGTTTTCTGTCTTGATTTACTATTCCTGTAATCCAGGAAACACATAAATTGCAATCACATTTATAGTTACATCCATTCTTCGGAAATAAAGTATTTAACTACAATGTACTTAACTGTTTAATAGCTGCTAAAAGTGAGTCATCTAGTTTTA
Organism: Actenoides hombroni; assembly: GCA_024336885.1. Taxonomy (NCBI): domain Eukaryota; kingdom Metazoa; phylum Chordata; class Aves; order Coraciiformes; family Alcedinidae; genus Actenoides; species Actenoides hombroni. Next base: position 3,948,640 of record WUAM01000269.1, on the reverse strand, counting down.
AACAAATAAAGGACCACAATGATCAATGGAGGTATAACAACAATATTTTGTAGCTGATTGGTGAATCTCTGTAGTTATATATTACAAGACAATGGTGCAGGATGATTGCTGTTATCATTCCATTTTCTTGAGTCATTCTAGAGCAATATAATCAGTTTAGAGTAGTGTTTACAGGAAAATGATTGACTATTTGTGCACCTTAAGTCACTTTTCTTCTCCCAGAGCTGCTAAAGAGAAAGAGCTGGGGACAGCAGCTCATTCTCGGATGCTGTACGAGCAAACCAGAGTATTAAAAGTGAAATAAAAAGATGTCCATAGGCTCAGGGTACAGGAAAGGCTTGGTGTTTTCTGTTTATTTGGTTTTTAAGGTTCTAAATACTTAGTTTGCAGTATCACAATAATTCACTAGAAAAGAAGTACAGAAATGCAGTCCCTCCCCTGCTTTTATGTATGTTGTAAAAATTAGTCATGTTTATACACCTAGATAAGCCTGAAAAATTGTCTGTCTTTAAGAATATGTTCTAATTCTGTTGTTAGTTTCACAGATAGTTGAGAAGACAATAACAAGTAAGGGAGGTATTTTCTCTCAATAATTTTTAAAAACTGTATTTGACCTGTGGGATTTTATAACTGGAACAAATATAGAAGTAGATATTGCTGTAAGTACTTAACTTATTTGGATTTAACAACGACTGGTTTAAAATGTAAAACATCTGACAGTATCTCCTAGAAAAATCATAAAAATGGGTTATAGTAAAAGCCCATGAACACTTAGAAAGGAAACATCCTTAGCAAGCAATGCTGTAATTCTGTTAAAGGATAAATATGGATGACATACCTGTGTGGGGACATACTGATGAGTTGGCTTTCTAAAGCATACTAC
>WUAM01000269.1:3928485-3947682 GCA_024336885.1 Actenoides hombroni | reverse complement strand
TGTCTCAGTCAGAAATCTAAACCCACAAGGTTTAGATGAGGGTCCATGGGAAGCAAGAGCTAAAGAAAAAAAAAAGTTTTGAAAAGATAATAGTGATTTACCACTTAGCTTGTTGTTTTTTATTCAGAGATTGCTCTATCTAAAATAAATACATATGAAAATTCTTCCCAACGAGATTTTGCTTTAAACTAAACACCAGGTTTTGGTTGTCATTAGGCAGCAGTAACAAAATTTAGAAATATCTAAGGATAGGGAAAACCTTCAGGCTGTGATATTTGACAATTCTCTTTTCACAGAATCACAGAATTGTCACGGTTGCAAAAGACCTCTTAGATCACTGCGTCCAACCATCAAGCTAATTTTAAAAAATGTAGATGGCAAGAGATTTGAGTGGGAAAGATGGGTGCTCAGTATGGGTAACAAAGAACTTGCATTTATTTGTTGGGTTTGCTATTGAATCCTCTTCTAACCATGAGCAGATCATTTAATTCCTGTATCCCAATTTCCCTTTTTTGTCCTCATTTCCATGTTACCAAAACACAATTATTCTATGTGCCTCGTCTATTTTATTTTCTAGCTTACAAGGTCCTGTGGGGAGGGATAATTGCTTACTATATGCTTGGTTTAATGGAACTCTGTTCGGAGTTTCTAGAAACTGTTCTGATACCAATAAATAATCATAGTTTCAATAACCTTTGAATTTTTTAACAAAAATTAGTGTTTTCAATTTCACTACAAATAGTTTTACTCCAGTGTTTCTGTGAAACAAACGGCATAACAAGCAATCATAAGCTATTAACAAAGAAATTTAGATCTGAATAGCTTTTGCATGGCTCCTTGCTTCGTCTCAGAAAAAGAATGTTGATTTCTTTGGCTTGTCTTCTATCTAGAATAGATAAACCATATTGGTAATTCTGAGTAGCTTGTAACCCATTGCATGGTCATTAACCATCGTAGCTACGTTGTAATACTAAACTTAAGATCCTTCATTTTTTGTTTTTAGAATGTCTTTATTACACAGTACAGTTTTAGAATGTTGGGGTTTTTTTCATCCAGTCTGCGATTATTTTAGCTAGATTGCAGGAAGTTTGTTGAAATTATTGTATAACTCCTTCATGCTGATTGGATATTTCAGTAAGTTAGATTCAGGCACTACATTCAGTTTGTTACCTACGGAAAATAAGTTTATTTATGAATGGAGTTTCTTGGATAAACTAGACTCAGCACTTTTTACTAAGCCCACTAACTGACCAAAGAACATTTTAGTTCCACTGTAGCTCAAACTAATTCGAGACAGTGCAATGATGGAAACAGTTTTGAAATCTTTACAAATACTTTGATACCTTATAATAAACACATCTATAAAAATATTATACATTTGTGTGAAAATTCTTTAAAATGGGATTTTCTAACCTTGCAGCCTCAGTCTGAGATTTGACAGCAAGAAAACTGTTCCAGCTACTCTTAAAGATGCTAACTTGCTGGCAGACCATACAGTTATTGTTAGATATCAAGACAGTAACAACATAATGTTGATAAATATGCATTTTAGCATAGAATGTGAAACACTTTCTCAGAGCCAAAATGAAGCAAAGCTTCTATGCTACTATGACTGAAAATCTGAAGTAAGCAGTTGCTCTGAAGAGGAAAAGGTGTTCACAATCATTTCGGTTATTCACTTCCTTCATTACAGCCATGGAAAGTTATGTCTTTCTTGCCCTAGATTCCAGCTTGGCTGGATTCAGAACTTAAATAATCACACCATGAAGAGCTATTTCAGCAGCATCTCTGTCTCCCCATTATAGTAATAAATTTAGCTAATGGTTATTTTTTAAAAGAGCAATATATTATTACTATATGGCAAACTGCTGGATCTTCTCTTTTGCTGTCAAAGCCTTTCTCAAGACTTCTGACTGCTCTCTGCAATGTTTATTTAAACTTCATAGCCTCTCATTTAATACAGCAGAGTGCCAAACATTTCTTCCTGTTTTCATGACTCTCTTCTAACAGTCTCCTCTCTCAGAGCTCTGCTTGGGAGTCAGTTGATGAGGTCCATAAATCTGTATGTAGTTGTGTCACAAAAGCTTTGGTCTTTGGGCCTGTGGGTCTTCAAAGTATTACCTGAATAAGAGTAATTTATTTGCATTTACTTAGACTGACACTCTTCCCTGGCAAGAATACTAAGCATGCTAAATTACTGTGTTTTTATGTACAAACCCAGAGATTGTATGCTAATTTCTGTCCATTTATTGAAAGTCAGCACCTTTAAAGTTGAGATTGAAGAGTAAAAGATTTCTGAGAGTCCTCTACCTCTTCCTGACATGTCCCCATTATTACATATTATACGTTTCTCTTCTTTGTTGTCATTCTAGAATATTAATCTATAGAACTCACAATTTTTACTAATTATTCTTTCTGAAAATATTGTTCAAAAATTAATAGTAGGCTTCAAACTGTAACTTAGAGGATTATATTTTCTCTCAATTGTCATTGATAATTGCATATATGTGGACCAGTATCAGGTCTAGCCACTGCTGTAGAGGTATAATTTAGAAGGAGTCACATGATTAGAAACCATTTAAGTATGGATATAATTTCAGAAATATTTATAGGATGAGACTCCTTTATGTGTTGGCACATTTTCGTATACATAATTCAAACAATCATTAATTGGTCAACATTTTATCACTTTGCCACACAGTGATCAGGAAAAAGGGCACATATCTTGACCAAAATGAGACCTAAAGAGCAATGAAGGCAGAGCAGAATCAAAAAATAGGTTTTTTGCCTTGAAGAAATGACAGAACAAGCTAGAGATTGCATTAAGAAGCAGTACATGTTCTGATTGCGATTACCAGAAATAACATGGCTCTATCACATGCAAATACAGAAGATTTTGCTTTATAAAGGGTTTGCTATGTGACCTTATTAGGATGCAGGAAAATCTGGCAGCAATGCAGGACTCATCAGTGTGAATTGCAGCTGGAATGAAAAATCAAGCTGGCATTGGAGAGGGCATAAAACAAGGTGGTTCATCTCTACCATGTGGCTTCACACTCTAGATTGGTCATAGAGAATGTAAAATTGTGGCAAATACTATGCATAGAGCCAGTCATGTGAAAATTTTCACACTGATGGCAAATTTTACACCTTATTGCTGTTTCAGTTCACAGTGGCATTGACATTTGCCATCTGTTAGCTGAGGGCTGATAAAAATAGGGTTCAGTATATGGACAAATCATCCAGCAAAACAAGGTAAAATTGTAGTTTGAGTTTAAAGAGTTTTTAATGGAAAATATTCCACAACTATGATCCTTACTGAGATTAAGTATTTGTATTGATTTGCATATTGGACCTTGTCCTAAATTTCACTTCCATACCTTACATTACCTAAAACCCAGAAAGTCCACCGTAACCTTAATCCAGCTGGGAAAAGCTGTGAGGTTAAGACAAATATTTAAGCTTTAACAAGCAATGTTAATGTTGACCTACTTAAATAAATAAATAAATAAATAAAATCATTTCAGAAACACAGTATTGGTCTGACCTGAAACATCAATGTTGATGCACTTGGGTTAAAAGAACACAAAGGAAGAGTCCAGCAAAGGGATTCCAGAGAGAAGATGTTGCATGTGAAATAGTGATCTGTAATTTGAAAATAAGAACCTCAAATAAGGTAGAATATGTTCAACAGAAAAGCAGAAAAGATTTACACCGTTTGGTAATATTTATGAGTAAGAAGGCTATGAAAAAGGTTAGAATGTTGATTCAAATCGGGTAGTGGAGACAGAATTTATAATGTATATGGTCTTGATTCTTTAAATTGTTTTTCCTTAATAATTTGCAATCTCGGACTTAAAATGCAAAGATCAGTTATACAGGGGCAAATCTCCTGAATGCCTGACAGTGCCCATACGCAACAAGCATGCCCATTTTCTGATGGCCATCATTTGTTTGTGTGGTTTGGTTTTTTGTTTGGTTGTTTGGTTTTTGTTTGGTTGTTTTTTTGTTTAGTTTCATTTTTTTGCTTTGGTTTGGTTGTTGGTGGTGGGGTGGTTTTTTTTGTTTGTTTTGGGTTTTTTTGTGTTATTGTTGTTGTTGTCGGTTTGTTTTTGTTGTTGTTGTTTGTTTTGTTTTGTGAACATGTAACATGACAATCAAAAAATTACCTCAAAAACTATACTAGCATTTAATTCTAACCCCTTCCCTGGATTGGTCACATGGATATTGAGGCCCATATAGTTCTCAGAGTGAAGGTGACTGAATGACTATGAATACTGCTACTTTTTAAAATGAAGGAAAAAGGAAGTGCAGACAATAGGAAGTCTATGATACAAGTAACTCCAGGAAATAGCACTAGTATGGCTACTGAGAAGTACCAAGCTCTACAAACTTCGATCTCATAGTCCTCGATTTTCAAAGAAAATACAGTGCACTGAATTTTGGTAATAATTAATGTTTTTAATCTGATAGCTACAACTGCATTCCACTCAAAATAAAATAAAATAAAAACAACAAACAAACCCACAAGTTTCTGAATTCCAATGCAAGACTGGACTTGTTAGGATAAAAACCAGCATTTCAGGAAATGTTAATCTTGTTTCATATTATTATGAGATTTATCCTAGTTTGAAGTCAGGATAATCTGTTAATAGTCTCTAATCATCCTGTTATTTTTCATCACACATTAACATAGAGCTTGAATTTAAAGGAAATGTTTCTGCAACACCTCAGCAGGAAGCCATAACAGCCTACCTCTGAGTTCCAGGCTTACAGAAAGTAAAGCACTGCATACAGAGTCTGTTTGTGTTTAAAATGTATTCTTTGGGAATTAATTGGAAAGTACATTGGAAAGACCAATAAATGACAAAAATTACAACTGAACAGATCCTCTCATATTTTGAAACCAAGGTAAATGCTGATGACTTGTTCTCTTTCCAAGGCAAAGCACTCGTGTTTTGCCCTGAAAAACAGTGCAACAGAGGTTCTTTACCATTTTTTTTTTAAATTGTAACCTGCATAAACTATTGCTCTGTGATATTATATGAATTCTACTGATGTAAGCGTGATATCATGCTTCATCAATGGGAATCATATATAGCTACATCATTGCAACTGAGACCAGAACATAGCCCTGACAGCATATTTGAATATAGCAAAACAAAACCATGAAACAAATCTGCACCTAATAACCTCAGAAATGTTTCTGGGTTTCCTTTAATATGTGTCAGCCTCTTCACTATTAATGATAAGTATAGAAAAGCAAAAGAGATTATTTTCTTTGTGCTGCATGCTTTTCTCCCTTTAATTTTAGCTTAATGTTAATATATTTTTCTTCAGAAAATTCTGTATGGCATGATTTTCAGTGTCAATAAATGAAACTGATATAGCAAAGTAATATTTTTGCATATAATAATGGTGCTTACAATGTGGGGGGAAAAAAAAGGACAAAAAAAAAAAAAGACAAAACTGAAGAGTGTTACAAATGGATACCAAATTTTTCTTCGTTTTTTTTTTTTTTTTTTATATTTAGGTAATCCAAATAGACTGATAATCAAAAATACTGTTCCCAGAAATCCTTGTTAAAATCAAGAAGACTTGTTATACCTATGCTGAACACGTCTCTGACCTTAGCAAACCTGGGGTTAAGGCACAAGGGATCATATCACTGTTTTGATCACCTCACATTCTAGTACAGGGAAACTAATACATAATCTGCACCCTCAAAGACCTACAGACAGGCAAGTTTTGATAACAGACTGCATTGGAAATATCTTTGCTGCATATATTAAGCTAGATCTGATTTTTAACCTTCTTATATTGCTGAATGCTACAGTGGCAAAAGTGGCAGCCTTTCCTTTTTTGAACAATCTAATCCTTTATAGTGGTATCCATCTGCTAAATAAAATATGCAAATAAAGGAATATTACTTTTTACTGAATTTTAAATTGAACTAGTTATATAGGTTTTGTTCCACAACACTTGGATGCTTGTGAGTACTTAGCCTGTTGATACTATATGAATAGGAAAAAAAACACAAAGGGGTTTTTTTGTTTTTGTGATGGTTTCTGCCTTATCAAGCAGTCTGCCTTTTGCATGAAAATGGCTACAGTTGCCTTAGCAATATTCTTAGGGAAGCTCTTTCCCTCAGGAATACAAGAGCATTTAAATACATTTTAAGACAACTCACATTTCTGATTGGAAATTTACCTTTGATAAATGAAGGGGACTATTTGGCCTGCAGGGGTGGAGAGAAAAGGGACAGTGTAGGCTGAATGACTGTCTTTCACAGGGTTTGTTTGTTTCTAGAAATACTTTGTTTGTGCATGAATGTGCTTTCCAAAGTTTTCCAGTACTGTCATGGGGAGGACCCATGGCTTGTCTATCATGTCTCGCTTGGGGAAGCAGAAGTTGTTTCTGCAGTCCTGCTGGGGCAAGCACAAAGAGAAGCCCATGGTTGGCAGTTCCTACTCCGACGTCTGTCTTGGCAGGGACTTATGTGAAGGTGTGTTGCTGAGAAAAGACAAAGAGCTTGCTTCCCAGTGAGCCCAAACAGACACAGTGGAGAAATTGTGGCTCAATCCATATTGTTTCTGGCCTGTTCAAAGGGAAGAATGTCAGTGCTGCAGTTTAAAGCAGATTATAAAGTAACACTCTGCTTCAAAATAAGAGGAAGGGACTATGTGGCTGATATCTCACACTTCCTCTCCATGTGGCCTTTAGTGGGCAAAATGTACTTTAATTTTAGGTATGACGTGTAACCTTAATACAGAATCTGAGTTCTGTGAAGGATTTCTGGCAAGAACTGCACAGTATCTGTTTCACACATGCACATGCTTTGTTGCACTGTTCGCAAAATAGATACAGATCTTGCATAGGATAATCTGTTTAACTCTCTAACTTCATTAGTTACAGATAATTAAACTATGGATTACTGGTGTGCATATCTTAAATGCTTCTTGTCTTATATTGTGTTTACAGATCAAACACATACATGTGTGGTGGATGCTGCACTAATAAGACTGTGGAAAAAGTGTATCTTGTACTTTGGTCTTAAAATTTGTAGTACTTTTGCTTTGAAGCATAGAAATAATTTAATGTCACAGTCATTTTGGGCTGTGGTCAAGGAATTAATATCTAAAAATCACACATTAAACATGAGTCATAATGCTATTCCTCCTTAAAACACAAACACATGACCTCCTCTTTCATCAAATCTGCACTAATTGTACCTTAACTATACCTAAATATTAGTAACTAAGAGTCTGGCATAGTAATAATTTTGTGTAATAAAAAAATAGGTCCATTTTTTATTTTCTGTCATTTATGCAGATAGCAAAATCCATCTGTCAATAGAATGAAATCCCAGGATGTAAAAATAAATATTTAACCATCCAGTAATTCAGCAGTAGATTGCACTGATTTTGGGCTAGGCCTGACAAGGAAAAATGTGACATATTCAAATAGTAGAAATTGTAATTATTATTAACATGATAGATAATAATCTATTTTCAGGTCTTGTAGATAGTGGATTGTATTTGAATATTTTTGTTTGATGTAGATAATTGCTCATATGGTAATATAATTTTTCTTGTTGTATTTTAATACAGATTTAGTCCATGACAGTATGTAGAAAATTTTGAATATCAAAACATTAGTTAGGAAAAAAAATACACCTGCCATTTTTAGACAGAGAAAAGATAATGTCAAGATTTTGGTTTTTCAGTTGGTTTGTTTGGTTGGGGTTTTTTTCTTTTCTGTTTTTTTTTTTGGTTGTTGTTGTTGTTTTTGTTTGTTTGTTTTTTGTTTAGATTGAGCCAATTGTTACCTTTTTTTTTTTGTCTTTGGACAGTTAACTATAGAAGTTCCGTATCTTTGGAATTACAAGACTGTAATAATTCAAAGCATACATTTGGCATGGGGAATAAAAACATTTAGAAAAAGAAGCAAACAAAAGTAACCTTAGAAGATGCAGATTAGAATTCTCTAAAATGCCAATGATGGATGTTTTTTCCCCTTTCTTCTAATAGAGTAGGAAAAATAAATAAATAAGGTATAGCAGAGAACACTTAAAGTGTAATTATCAGCTGGATCATATTTCAGGAAGTGTACAAACATGTTTCCTAATTTTTGTTTGGATCTCTTTTTTCTACCACTTAAACCAAAATGAGGTTTTCCATTTTCTTCAGTGGAAACTAGATCAAGCCAGGAATTTTAGGTGTATTAAACACTTTTAGAAAAAAGCATTGAGGATGAGCCATCAGGTGCCATCTGTGCTATTCAGCACAGAGAAGTAATATCATTTAAAGATTCAGGGACCAGAACCATTTTAATCTATGTCATTAGTATAAAGACTATTGGAGTATAAAGACTACTTTAAAGCTTGGAAATGCCAAAACAAAAGCTGCAACCTTGAATTTTTCCCACTTTTCTACCTGTTTTGTGTGTCTATGTAGTGATAGCTTCCCTATTTACATGATTACTTAAAATTCCCCCCAACAAGACACCCAATTTGATCAATATTTTAGTATACAACTATGATATAAAAAGACACATTTTAAAATTATAATTGAGACATCTGATGTTCTGTCAGGATCTTCATCAACTTTCATTTTATATGAAAAGGGATTTCTTTATCTCAAAATCCTAGTTCTGAAAGCAAATTACATATTAACAACTACCTTGTTGTTAATATAAATTTTCTCAAATTCAAATATAAAATGAATGGAAGTCTCCAAAGTTAAAAATATGATTATTTTCAGTAGAGTTTACAAATTGGTAACCTGTCAATCTGATGTTGAAGAATTTTCTGCGATGGAGTGGATTATTTTTTACAATATTTCCATTTAATATTATTATATACATAGTTGCAGTATCTACATATTTATAATATATTCTTGTGCGGATATTAATTAATTTCTAGGGAATCCAAGACAAAAAGCACAAGGGATATGGGCACTCTACAAAAAGTTAACAATTAAGTCCTTGAAGTGGAGAAATAAATTCATTCCGCACATACCCCCCAAAAAACACCTGTCATTTCCAAATGCATGTTTTTTCATTAAGAGGAAAAGAAGAAACTGTATCTACAACAAATTCAGTCAATTCCTTATTATTGTCCTCCTGCACAAAGAGTTTGACAAAAAAATGTCCTTTAACTAGAGATTGAGTTGGTATGAACAATGTTTCAGTTTTTCAGACAGCTTTATGAATTGTTTTTTGATTCTAGAACTACAATTTAGCACAGTCTACATAAATAATGTTTTCTTGCTTGCAAATGGCTGTTGAATTGCAAGTGAATGGGATCCTGACCTCTGTGACTAGAATCTCTTTCAACAGTTTTCTTGGGGAACAACTTCCCCCATTTTATTCTTAAAAATATTTCTAGATGGTCATCTTGAGAAAAATGTGCTTATTTGTTTTGGCATTATTTGTGACTGTATTTGAGAATTTAGCTGAAAGTTGATATGTGTTTTGATCTAAGCACACCCTGTCTATGACCTTCTTTTCATTTTCAAAATTTTTTATAGTTCATGGAAGAAGTCTCTTATATGAGTTTTCATAATATAACATTAGTAAAGAAGAACACAATAAAAATCAGTTTACTGACTATATTAGCTAAAGCAGTAGTGTGAGGATTCTGTATTGGTCATGTGATAGAAACACTCCTATTGAGATGATTATGTGTTGTAGGAGAAGGCCTATTTGTAAGTGAGTGCTCATAACCACTAAGAACAAATGTTTATGTTATTTTTGTTGACTGTTTTATGGCAGTAACATGGAAATATTCAAACAGGATTGTGAGTCAATTAAAGATAGGAACTGCTTTGTCATGGAATTCTATTGTAGCATACTTAAGTGGCATAAAGATTTATTCTATTTTGTAACTGGATTTGAAAGTCCATTTCTGACCTCGTTTAAGATTTTTGATTATTTTAATTTTTTTCTTTTTGTAATCCATTTTTTCCAAGTAAAATTCTCAAAAAGAAAAAATTGGAGTCTGCCAAACTTCAGATGCAAAATTCATTGGATTATTCTTATTTGGAATAGCTTCTCACAATAAAAGGTAACTCTTAGAAGGTAACAGATCAAACTTTATCAAGTATCTTAGAACATTATCTAACCCTAAATCTAAAATAAATTCTTTTTTGCTTCCTCTCTCTCTCAAAATACTTTATAGTTACATTGAGATTATGCCTGCAAGGTCTACTTGAAAAGGCACATCACTGTCAAAGCTCGTCCTACTGTGTCAGTAGGGAAATATGTGAAGAGTTTATAGAGAAATACATCTTGCAGATTCTTCACTTGTTCAACAAAATACAAGTTCTAGACTGTTGCTGTAGCATAGGACATAAGGGGACTTCTTATGATGAAATTAGATGTATGTATAGTAATCTTTAACAGTGTGGAATTTTTAGAACAAAGAGATAAGGAAGGAATAATAATATTAAATTGGAGATAAGGATTTCACTGAATGATCATAATAAAACTGTCCCATCTTATTTAGTTTAGTTGGAAGATTAAGAAGGCCAAAGTTACTTGGAAAGAAAAAATAGCCTACTATACATAAAATTAAGATTTCAGCATTTACTATGGAAATAGAGACAGTTCTGGTGAACTATGAAGAATATAGTATCTTGGAATCCATAGAGCAGAAAGCCAGAGCTGGAAGGTCAGCTGCAAAACAATCCATACAAAGATTACAGTGAAGAAAAGGTGCAATGTCATTGTCCATTGATTAACCTTCAACCTGTTCATTAGGATCAGCCAGTGGAATAACTCCTTTGATCAACTGCTAGAATTCATGTGGTAAATGAAGTAGCCTCTCTGCTCCCATTCTGAGAAGACATGATGTATGAGAAAACATCTTGACAAAAAAGTTTTAGGAGTTCTATGACAAGATATTTTCATAAGAGAGACCTTGTCCATTGAGAAACAAGATCTGGCAAGAACTAGGCCAGATTTATTCACTATTGAGGTCCCAATCAGCACCTGTGATTTGAATATCCTTATTATAGAATATAACAACTTTATTGACTCACATGACCCTCCATGAGTGCAAATCGACAGAGATTCCTGATAAGATGCAGGACTATAATACATGGATTTTTTATTTTTATTCTAGTGACTTTTTGACCCCATAGAGATTGATTTTTATTTTTTATTATTTTTTTTCCCCTAGTTTTCTAAGTAAACTACTTACTTTATAATGTTCTAAGTTACCTGGGTAAAACTCAAGAACCAATCTCTTAGTCCCTAAGAATTACCTTTTATTGTGGGAAGTTATTCCAAATAAAAATCATCAAATTAATTTTTCATCTGAAGTTTGACAGACTCCAATTCTTACAGGATCTTCTCCAGATTTTGTAGTATCCTAAGTTATAAAAGGCAAAGGCAATTTTGCTGGTGGCTAGGATAGAACAAGCTTCCAGCATTGATATAAACACAGTGGGAGTGGCTGTAAAATTTGAAGCTTTTGAGTAATCTGCACAGAATTGGTAAATAACTATAATCTGGGGAGACCATTCTGTCAATATTGAAAAAGACTGCATTTAATATTATACGAGTTGAAATTACTTTGGATGTATCTTTAGAGGTCTTTTGTTAATATTAACACACAGATTCATCCAACATGCATTTGGATTAACAAAAAGATTTAAAATTGCTGAAAAATTTCTTTTTTATACAAGCTTTTTCTCTTTCATTTTGTTTGCCCCAGTACAGGAATAATAATAATTGTGCATTCCTTTTCACAAACTAGTAGAAAACAAAGACCCATCATATCCTTGTTCACATCTCAGAGAAACTCTTTGGCTACAGTTTGTAAACTAGCGTTAACATTTATATACCATTTTTGTAAACTTGTATATTTAATATCTAAACCATAATGGTATACAACCACTACTTTTTCCTTCCCATTATTCAACCATTGTGAAAGTAAATGGAAAATTTTTAAAGTTTTTCTTGCAATCAACTACAGAGTTTTTGTTTTGTTAACAAGCTGTCCACTATTCAGCTCAAACAGAGCATAATGCTGTAATAATTTAAAACTACATTCTACAGCTATTCACAGTGAGTTGTTTTGATGTGCCACATTAAGGTTTAATTTATGTGCATGGCATATGGAAGTACGTATAGGTATATAGGCTTGCTTTCCTCAGTTCATGGCTGGGAAAAAAAGATAACAAAAAGATGGTTGGAAGTAGGAAAAAGGCAATATTCACGTATGCTGAATTTTTATTCTTATCTACCTTTGAACCCAAAATTCAGTAATATAGCAATATTGAATTCTTCATACAAGCCTACTGAAATGTCCCCTTCCTCTCTTTATTGTTTGTAACTATGTGCATATGTATACAGGGAAAATAACATAATCACAGAAAAACATGAACAATTTCCCAAACTTTCAGCTTTCTTTTAACAACCCAGGGAAATACTAATTTATTATGACAGTTACTTTTTCGTAAATTTTTTTTTGTTTTAAGTATCTTTTGCTGCACTTTATTTTTCCTTTAGTTGCATGCTTCAGCCATCTAGGTTCTGTTTCCACAACTACTTCATCCAATTAGTAACTCTGTAAAAGCAGAACCAACTATTCAAATACAGGGTATCAAACTCTGTAAAAGCAGAACAATAAAAAGAGAAAGGACAATCTTCTTTTCGTCATAGTTTAGAGGGAATATAACAGTTTTATTCCAATCTACTTTTTCCCCAGCTCTTTATGAAGACGCTCTGGCCTCAATTTACTACAGTGTGTTGACTCATGCCTAGTCAGCAGAAAACTTGGGAATCATCTGAAAGTTAGAGGCTTATATGTTTTGTATCTGGTTAAGTGTAGGCAGCAAAAAGGTAAATGGTACCTGTTTGTATAGTGCTGCTTTTATTTACATAACAGTAATACAAATAATGACAGTAACAGCAAAATGTGTTGGTTTATGAAATAAAATTAAATATTCTAAAAATACAGTATGACAAGACATAACCTACCATCTGCAAGATTTTTCAGTCTAGCTGCTTGTGTCTAAACATTAAATAGCTGTGTTTAATTGATACCGTGGCTTGAAAACAGCTTTATTCTAGATCATGACTTTCAGAGATATGATGACAACCAATTGATTTTATCTTGCTTGATCAATACCAAGTATTGTGTTCTGGAATATATAATTCATGCAAATAGTAAAATCAGAAGGAACAAATACTATCTTTTTTTTTTTAACTGCAAGAATGATTTCTTTTACAAGTTGCCTAAAAGTGTGTATTTGTACACAACTGTTTACACATCACTAAGCACAGTGAGAAAAATCTTTTTGTAGCTCCTCCCAAAATGAATGAAATTCAATCTTGACATTTCCGACAGTCAGTGCATGATTCAATTCTTTCATGAAGTTTTTATCCCATAACGACCTGCCATCATTGTTCTTCTAAGACTGACAATAAAAATGATTCCCTTTGAGAAAACGGCTGAATACATGAAGTCCCTATTTAGACATCCCAATGCATCTCTGAGTCATTTGAAATGCTTGAATTCTTGTCACAGACATTTTAAACATAACGTATTCTCCATTGCAGTGTGTTTTCTCTGCAAACAGCACCATGGCAAGGAAATATTAAGCTTTTTAAAGTATATTGTAAGATTGAATTATGTAGTTGGCATGTAGAGTCTATGGTAATGGGTGAAACAGAGAGGCAGATAGATATTCAATGTAACTTGTTGATATTGATGCTATGATACACTACTACTACTACTGAATTTCATTAAAATTATTTGACAATAAGCAAGGCTAATGAATGTCCTTGGAATAAGATAGCTAAAAATAATATTGTGCCAGGTACTTTCTAGGATTTTGATTATTCATAACCTAAGAGACAATAGCTTTCTATAAACCCTTTTGTTCTCAAGCTCATTTCACACTTGGTTTTATAATCAAAACTTTTTAATATAAGCTAAAATTCAGTTATTTAACTCTAAGCTAAGAGTTAGATGAAGAAACTTCATCATTGTATTTGGCCCAAATGCCAACTCTTTCCAACACAATGTGGTACTTGATTTGACTTGACACTTTCCTTGGAAGCCTTTTCTTTTCTTGCTTCACAAAAATTTGTGAATGCTTCAATTCAGTAAAACTGGAGAAGGTCAGTGCATGACTTCAGGAAAGAGTAATCACAATTTTAGTTGCTTCTCAGTGGTTCTTCCATAATTCCTGTGGTTTTCACAATTTATTGTTACTATTTTAATTGATAATTTCACATTAAATTTAAATTCTATGTGCATTTTTCTTACTCTTTTATCATACTGATGGAAAGCATGCTTGTGCTGCCTCTTCTGAGAGTACATTAGACCAATGCAGATGTAAATCTATACCTCTTTCCTCCTAAGTATTTTGTATTATATTATGTAACAGGACAATTTGAATTTAGTTTATTGTAAGTTGATCATACAAACCCTGTTAAAGGTAACACTTTTTAACCTCATAAGCAAGGAAGTAAAATATTTGGAGTCATTAAGGGATGATTCAGTAGTGCTAAATGCACTGTCAGTTTGCTAGATTCTTCGGGTCCTGACACACTTTACCTGTGTCAAACATGGTACAGACTACTTTTTTTTTGTCTAGAAAAATGTAATAATAAATCTTAAACTCTATTTTGTTTACTTATGATGGTTCTTGGAGTTTGAAAGAATCGCATGCCTGAAACTGTCTGCTCAAATTGTAGTTTGTGACAATTGAGCTAATAATTATTTGAACTAATCAGTCCTTTTGTTCTGAAATATTTGTCTGAGGCCATTGTCTCTGACGGGATATTAAACTAAGTGTTCATTGATCTGGTTTGCTGTAAAAATTTATTTGTACCTGCTTTCATATCTATTCCATGAGAAATAGCAACTTCAATGCCTTTGAGAATCTGTTCCCTCAAGCTGCAGGTATGAGTGCTTTGTAAAGCAGACCAGATGAATTAATACATTTCAATCTTGACAGATATTGAGTTTGCATCAACGTCCTGTTGTCAGCGTATGTCCATACTGACCATTTTATTAATTTGTTTCTAGGAACTATTCTTTGATTCAAAACTAAAATCCATTTTCATCATGTTACTATACTCACTACAGATCTCTTATGAGAGAAAAAAAAATGTTATATTGATGCACCAGCATCTGCATTACCAAACAGAAAACAAAGATCGAATTAAATAAATCAAGTAACATTACATAGGTTTCATTGAAAGGTGAAGACATTTGAAAAGCAATGTGATTTTCATGTTGTGTCTTCTACAGTTGGGACGGGAAACCTCATTGAGATACAACTACAAAAAAAGAGAGATTCTCAAACTCTCCTAATATACTGAAGGCTCTTTTATGTAATATTAACTTTATAGAATATATAAAGTTAGCAAATGTCAGTGGAATATAACAAATAATGAGAGGTAGTCTGAGAATAGGCATTAACCTCAGGTCAGCATGTAGCAGTTCATGAGAAATCCCCTTAACGACCTGAAAGGGTAGACCATGTTCCAGATGGACTATTCTCTATACTGAAAACTGATTTAGTGCAACTTAGTATATACATATCTGTTCTTCCTATGTATTCACTTATTCCTCCTTACCCTGTATCACTGAAGTACTAGAAAATTGACATGAGACACTAGCTGTATCTTTTCATATTGCATATTTCAGTTAAGTATGCTTTTTGTGACCTTCACTGAGAAAGGGAAAAATGAGCTATTTTACTTCAGATTATTTGATACCTTTTGTCTGATGGTGGTCCTGACTCTAGTTTAAAAGTGAACAACATTATTTACAATCTCACTAATATAATATTTTAAATTGTTTCCTGTCTAGAAATTAGACATCCTTTATTATAGCATTCTAGAGATTTGTTGACCCACCTGACATAAGGAACACTGTATTTTGATGATCAGTGTATACCTCTGTTGTATGAGGAACTTACTTGTAACACAAGTAATTTTAACGATCTGAAAAGTGTAATAACCTCCAAAAATGTGTTGTCGATAATGTCTTGTGGCTATTAGCAAACAGAATTTTTTAATCTGTTGATGCATGCACTATGGATGCATATGGATGGACTAGCTACATGAGCTATGTGTCATATCAGTAAGGCTAATAAGAAACCTTTAGTTATATATAGAAGGATAAAGCTATCTCATAACTTAAGGAATTGCACTAATATATGTCTTTTCTAAAACGTGTACTTTAAGTGACGATGGCTTGTTATTTCTTCTCTTTTATATTCCTAAGATTTTATACTTCAGTATTTTACTTGTATACATTTACACTTGTGCTTCTCTCCGGTTTTCACATTTTTAACAATCAGTTACTCCTATTATAGCTAGAAGAGGAACGTATTTTCTCTTTTACCTGCCACTCAGTGTATCTGCAATGTATGTTGTTGCTATCTGGCTCGTTTAGGCGCAGAAATTTGTAAATAAATGTTTGTCCTTAGTATATTAAACACATAAACAGCAATGTTTGCAATATTTGAGCGTGATTAGCTCTTGAAAAATTCATCAAATGTCCTGAGATCTGCACTGCTTTTTAAAAATTCATAAAAAGTTTTGAAGAGTGAAAATGGTTTGACAAGTAGGCAGGCCACAAAGAAACTGACACATCAAGGGAAGAAGATCAAACAGGAATATAGCAGGCATATTCATACTGTAGGCTGTAGAACCTGGCTGCACTCCAAGGAGGTTGAAAGAACAAGCAGACATGAAATATAGAGAAAGAATGGAGACAGAAATCTCAAGGTGGGGAAATGAAAGACCATTTGACATTCAAAAATGATTTTTTAAACATCTTTGACATGCAGTCAATAAATTTACCTCTCCTTTGCTTATTTAACTAGATGCAAGTTTTCTTAACAATGAAAATGTACACTGTATGAAATTTTCAGGAAAATGTCTCCTATTTAGGAAGGAAATACTCAAGGGATTTGGAAAGGATCTCAAAATAATCACTGTGGCCTTGATGTGGGGTTGAGAGACCAACAGGCTCTACGATGAAGATCCCCGATACTTGATAGCTGCAATCTGACCTTAGACCTCTAATGATTGGGTCTACTGCAATGAACATGAACTGTATCATTTAAATACTGGTTACTAAATGATCCCATTATTTTAATCATAAGTATTTTATTAAATGTGCTGTCATATTTATGCAGAGAAAATATATTAGTTATCTGTGAATGAGTATTCCTAACTTTGAAATAAATGGGGAATTAGAAGAAAAATGTTTTATTATTAACATTTAATTTATTTCTTTTCTATTAAGCAAGAGTTTAGCAATGTGTCATACAAGAGATATCTATGTAAGTGTAAGTGTAAAGTGTGTTTTAACGATGTTTAACACTGTTCTAATAAGTGGCCGTATCTGCCAAGTTACAGGGATAGTCATCCGTTAGCAACATTTATCCTTCCGCCTTCCACATATCTGTTATGCCACTGATGCCAACCATCAAGGAATTTCACAGGACAATTGGTATAAGAAAACACATGAATTCATCAAGAGAGACATGATTCTGTTTTATTAGATTCTCGCTAGGTTTTCCCAAGCTTTGAAGCAGAGGTAGCGATAAGGGTTCAACCAGTAAAAGCCTTTTAAAACTTCAACCTCCTCTCCAGCTGGGTTTGAATTTTTTAAATTTTTTTTTTTTTTCCACCTGGGCCAGCTGCAGTGCCATATATGATGAGCGTAGGTTGCACTGTGGTGTTAAAAACTCAGTAAAAATTAGCTTCTCCTTTCTTATCCCAGCAGCATTTTACTGGGGCAGCACTGCAGACAAAGCACCGATGAGATTACAAGTGTCAAAATATCTGGCTTGTTTTGGTTGGAATACTTTTATGGAAGAATATTCAAAATATTTTATTCTTAACGGTGAATCTCCCCCGTGTTCTTGGAGATTCTCACACTCCAATAACTGTGTTCCTCTATGCTGGGCAATTCTAAATGCATACACTAGGATGGAAATTAATAATTTTCTCTATTTGATAACTCTGAGACTCCTATTTTGAAATGTTTTTAAAATTCATTTCTATAGAAGATCTAAATGAGTCAGAAAATTTGTAAGACCCTCATAAATGTGGATTGAGGTGTGGAAATTTTGTCATCTTTTCCTCTGTGGTATTGGTGCAGAAAACAAGCCAGCCTGCAGTCCCAGAAGCTGTTTACTGAAAAAGAAATGTATTCCGGGTAGCTGGTACACAGCTTCAACTGTGACCCAGACGCTGGTTTGAGTTTTGTGCCTCAGGTGCGTGGCAGGTGGGAAGCCGTGCGGTGGGTTCTGGTGAGTCACTGCGGAGCACAGCCGGCAGCGGTGCAGGGTGGGGACCTGCCTGCGGCTGGGGCAGCCACGCAGCCCTGACACCCCCACCCACCCTTAACCGCCTGCTTAATTGCCTGCACTTGGGGGTGGGGAGGGGCGGGAAATGCCTGCCTCTTCATTACAAAGGCGGAGTAGGAGCTGATCAAGTGATGCTGCTTCTTAGGTCATGCTCTTTGTTTTTGTTGTCCTTTAGAGAGCTGCTTAATTGTAGTTCTCGAGGAGAAGAATTTCCCCATCTGGTGTGGGTACGGATCTCTTCATCCGAGATGTCGGTTCAGCTTCGTGCCAGTCTCCAAAACCGAGGAGCTTTCTCGGATCCACGTGTGCCATGACCAAGATAATACCACGGTAAGCTCGCGGACGAGGCTTCTCAGGTCTCGCGCTCCGCAGCCCGCCAAAAATTCTTCACGCTTCTTAGAAATCTTGTGTATTCGGAAAATTTGTAAGACCCTCCCAGTTTTGGATGGAGGCATGGAAATTTTGTCTCCTTTCCCTTGTAAATCTCCGTGGTATTGTTGCAGAAAACAAGCCGGCCTGCAGTCCTACGCCTGCTTTTGTAACTCTGTACGCCATACCGGCGCTTTTGCCGCCGGCGCCGCTCTGCGAGAGCACCGAGAAGGGGCCGTGGGGCTCCTCGGTGGGCTGCGGGGTCCAGCGAGTGTGAGCCCGGCTCGGCCCAGGCGGGAGCGGCCCCCTGAGCCCAAGTGGGACAGGGGCAGCTTGTGATCGGCTTCCTTGTATCGTCAGAGGCTTTTCCTGGCCATGAATATTTACAAATAAAAGTAGAAATATTTTTAATATATGTACACATGCACATGATCTGATATTTAGTGACACACAGTGTTAAAATAGCATTCTTGGTGTA
>WUAM01000269.1:3894528-3928385 GCA_024336885.1 Actenoides hombroni | reverse complement strand
CAGCTTGTGATCGGCTTCCTTGTATCGTCAGAGGCTTTTCCTGCCCTTATTCTTGGAGGAAAATGGCTTTTGTGCCTGGTCGTTACCTCTCTAATCGTTACGATTCGCAGCTCCTCTAGGCATTTATCCTAAATACTTCTTCTTTTTTTTTTTTTCCCCTGCAAATCACCTCATCTGCTAACGTGTCACTGGTAGCCCTTCGGGAAAGCCGAGTCCCAGGAGGTTAGTTGAACCCTTGGGAGCCCTTTCCTTGTAATTAACTCCGCTGGGTGCCGGGTTTTCATTAGAACCCAATAATTGGTAAACTGAAGTATTGTAGGACGCTGCAATATTTTTATTGCTTGTGATTTATTTTCCTCTGAAGTGGTGGTCATGTTGTGTTTTTAGGTTATTTCTGTCAGGAATGACATAGCTGTGCTATAGGGAAGTGATTTACCAGTTATACAAGTGGTTGTAATACACTTCTGGCCTCTTTCTCATGTATGCTACATGTCATGAAAGTTTACTGTCGAGTGTTTAATACGCCATTGCATAGCAAGAGAGGATATGAGATTAACTACACTTGCAGAGTATATAAATCATGGCTTTGAGCTGCAGTTGTTCAAATGCAGACGCTACTTTATATGCTACTTCCAAGGGTGTCAGGTGAGCTGCTGCCTCCACTGCTCAGGTTTGTTGCTTTCTATAGAGATTAAGTACTCGCATTTCCCAGCTTTACTGAGGCTTCACAGCTTTAAAGTCTCCGGGGTAGAGACAGTACAAGGTGGTTCTAGCAAAATATACCATTAGGCCACTACAAAAACCGAAAACAAGACTAACGTTAAAATGCAGTCATGGAAGTTCGTGTGTGTGGTGGTGTGTTCTCGCAGTTACAGCCCTCTCCTTCTGCATTTCTTTCTGTGCGAGTTGCTTGCTTCATCTGACCTGTGCATTCGAAGTCTTGAGGGACACTTTGTGTTCAGCTGTACTTTTCCACCAGATTATGGTTTTTTTTGGTAGCTAGAATCTGTTCTTCCTTCTACGGACCTTGGGGTAAGCACTTCCTACTGCAGTTTCTTAGGTTCCTTTTCTCCTTTGCATTTCTTGAGACATTGAACAAAGCTGTATTGCTGTAAGCAGGGAACTTCAAAACACCTCTATATCCCTCTTTCCCTCGTTTTATCCCTTCAAGGATTATGTTAGTATTCCAAACTTTCTAGTACTCCTTTGATACTGAATTTAGATCACTCAAAGGGCCAGATAACAGGATTTAGTTCTGTGCTAGTGTCTTCCCAGATTCAGTGAGGAATCTTTCACTGGAGGAGGAGGGATGCTTTGGAAGTGAGAAAGAAGGCAGGCCTGTTCCTTAGTGCTTTGTTACACTTGTGAGTTGATCTCCGGTATGTTGCACGAACTGGCACACATGTCAGTTTATTTCTTAACAGTGTGTTACCAACTACATAAAACTGCATCATTTTGAAGACTTTGCATCTATGTATGCATTTCAGATTTGATGCAGGGCATGTATGCTGCTCAATTTACAGCTTCCCCTTGCTAACAAAAAGGTTTAACATGTTACTACATGAACTGTTGCCCTGGCCACTTCTTTATCAAATCAGAAAACTTTATGTAACCCATGTGCTTAGTTTTGCAAATAGCAAACACTCATAACTCCATGCTTGTACTATAGAACGCATGTTGTGACTAGATATAACCATGTGCACGGAGACCCTCAGGAGGACCTTTGTGTGCAAAAAAAAAAGGGGTCTAATTTCACTCTTGACAGCAGACAAGATGTTGGCCATTCTGTATACTGTGTATTCCTACTATGCTGTTCCTTTGCATCTGATTTAAACTCCTTTTCTTCCTTTTTTTTTTCCCTTCTAGAAAGACATCTATTTATGGCCCTTTTTACATTTCTATGACCAAAATATAGTTAGTGTGTAAGTGCTAGCAACTCCTTTAAATGAAGATTAAAAAAGATAGTAACAACCAGTATATGTTACGGGAAATTTCTTATGTGCCTCTATATTAAAGTCCCTGTGGCCTAGGCCATTAATACCAGAATTCTTTTTCTCGTTGGACTTGGTAGTATCATGTCTGAATTTTGCTAAACCACATTTGATTTTTTCAGAGATCTTTGTGCAGTGCTTCCCTAGAATTTGTCTAATATGAACCGTCAGACCCAATGTTACTGGTTTTGGTTGAGTTCTGAGAATAAAACCCCCACAAATGCGTAAACATATTCAGAACGAAGTCAAGCCATTCATGCAGTTGATATCAATGACATTAGTATGTTTAAGAGAATCTTGAAAATCTTTGAGGATAGTCACCTATCAAGGGGAAGAGTAGGATGTGAGCTGACTACCCAGTGTATAAACATTGCATAAAAGCTGTAGCTAGCACTTCCCCTTGGTGTATAATAATAAACTCTACCTACTTCTATGAATTTAAACTATTAACATAACTGAAATAGAACCTTTACCAGTGTCAAAACTGAGCATCTCTGGGGGAGATATTTGTTTGTTCTTGAACAAATAAATGAGTAAATCAAAAGTTCTTAATGATTGCCCAGAATGATTTGATCGTGGCTCAGGCCTGTGATTTCTTTTGACTAGTACAGTGATTTTTACAGTTGTGTTAAAAGAAAGTCTTCTTAGCCTCTCAGAATTATTTGCATTTAGAAAATATTTGGACTACTTTGAGGATGCTGTAGTATCTTTCAGGTATACATTTTGGTTTTCCACCTTGATGTGGATTTCTTCATGATGCTTGTGAAAATCTGCCCTCAGTTAGATACTGTGTAATGGGTTAATGCCACCACTTGACCCACATTGCCCTGTCTGCAGTCTGTGTGAATGTCCATACAAAATATGTGCATGCACAACTTCTTTAAGAGGTTAATTTTTGCAGGGTTTTTTTGGGGTGTATTACATACAGCAAATTATGCTGTTGTTTTAATGAATAATGAAGTGTAGAATTTTTATGCTGTTTAAACTTAGGAAAAAAATGGCATTAGATGTTTTGAAGGTTAGAACTATCTGTGTGGTGTTTCATATATGAGCCTGTGTAAGATATATTCTAGTGTTTATTCCTAGCTATGGTGGGCTCATCCTGGTGCTTTGGTATGAAGATGTGATGGTGTTCTGTGCTTGTGACTGTGCTTGCTGAAGTTTTTAATGCTTATCTGTGGCCTTAACTTGTAGAACCGTACATGTCCATGGGGTGGTATGTGAGTCCCTTACAGATTCAGATATGCTTCACTGCTTATGATTTTTTTAAAATTAAGATTATTCTTACCATTTTTCTGATCCAAAAATTGAACAAACAGCAGCCTCTTTTTTCTGAAATTACCTTGTTTTTGGTGACCCCTTTTGGTCTCAAATTAGCTTTTTGACAGGATGGTATTGGGTACTTCTGTGCAAATTTGTGTTTAACTACATTGTTTTGGATTTTTTCCAGACAAAACTCCTTTCTTGTTTGTTGTGACCCTTTCTGTTTCATCCAGTTTGCTTGCTTTACAATTTCCACTCTTCTCATGGAAGTGTTTGTGTTCTTCACTGCTATTGCTTCTTTCCAGTGTCACTGATTACAGAAGTTCTTTCATCTGTCAATATATGCTGTATCTATTATCCCTCAGTGTGACTTTCACTGTCTTATTTTCTTTCTATTGCTGATGACTTTGTCATTGTAATGATGTTGCTTGGTTTCCTGTTGTTAGCTGTTACTCAGGCTTCAAATTTGATTTCAAATCTGTCTACTTTCCTTTGAATTAAGGAAGAGAGTATGTTTTGGGGAGTTTCTAACTTACAGGAAAGACTATAAAAAAATTAATATGCCTAACATGCAATCAGTGCAGCAAAGGAGGATTGTTGTGCGGGGTTTTTTTAAACTTTTCTAAAATGTCACTTTTATTCATTTAAATGTTACAGTATGCTGACAGTACTTATGTAAAAAAAGTCAACACAGGATTGCTTTGTGTGTCTAATTAGGAATTTTACATGGAGAGAAAGGCCAGCTGTTCTTTTCTCATCAAAATATATTAGTTGATGTTTCATTGTTAGTAAGTAGGTGCCCTTCAACTCTAGTAGTAATAAGGAAATGATTAATAATTTCTTATACAGAGGAAACACAGTAGCTTGACTTGCTAGACTCTAGTATGTGTGTGTTCTTAGCAGAATTCAAGTGCTTCCTGAGGACAGCTGATGATAACAGCAGATGTGGAGCTGTGGAGAGATAAGCTTTTAAAAGGATATTTCAGAAGAGAAAAAAAAATAAGATTCCTAGAGGTAAAATACTCTTTGTTGGACAGTTTGTCTGACATATTCATAAAGTATCATTTACTCATAAAAGTTCCTTTAGGTTAGCATTGGAAGTTGCTTTATTTCCTTAATACTGCTCTTCAGAAAAAAACCCAACTTAATTATAAAGTGTTTTTTTTTTTTTAATACCTGAGTAGTACAGGATCAGAAGTTGCTTATATACTTCAGTAATACAAAAGCAGAGTTATGCTTATGCTTTACTTCTCCCCAAATTCTTCTCTGCCTACTTCAGTTTCTGTTAAGAGTGCATGTAAACGAGGCATATGTAGGATGCTTTCTAGGGAGAAACTCATAGGGACAAGTTTCTTATTTATATGTCACGAAGTATGATTTAATCATAATTTATTAAAATAATATTTTAAAGAAAAGCCTTAGTGCTAGCGTGCAATGTAGCAAAAAATCTGTTCTCTTGGTTTGAGAACTGATGCCTTTTTCATGAAGTGTATGGTTTAAAATATTCATCTGGTACTTAAAGAATTTTAGCTTTCTTGGCCTATAAACTCTCTGCCATTGCTCTAAGTACACCAATATTTCTTTGGAAGTGATGAACTTTCTTACGAATTACAATGAAATCTATATGAAAATTAAGTGAAGATGCTTGCTTTACCTTTTTTTTTCCTGTAGCAAACATTAAAAAAAAATCTGATAGAAGCCTATGCATTCAGACAATCAATGTTCATGATCTGTTACCTTATAGCAGCAATTGAATTCTGTTTTTTGACAGTTGATGACAGTCAGTTCTTTGGTTTTAGGGGTAATTACTCTATTTCAGTTCACCACAGTACATAGGTATAACCTGTAAATGTGAATTCATTTGGGTTATAGGAATGTCACATAATGAGGAACTTGCCATTTGATGATAGAGGACAATTTTAATACTCTTTATCCATCTTCCTCTTCTAAATCTCCAGATAGGTTCTTCACTGTCAGTCTTAAAATTATTCTTTCCCTCCTCCTGTATTGGATAAGTGGCTTTGTCTGTGAAATCTACCTTCTCTTTACTATGTTTGTAAATGCTTTTCCTCTCTTAAAAAAACCCCAACAGTTCAACACCACAAACAACCAATCCAAAGCCCCTACTGCCAACAAAACCCAACAAACCAAAACCACCCATCTACTAAAAGAACCACACACGTAACATCAACTTCTCCTTTGGCATGGTATTCTTGATGGAAGGTTGATGCTTGCCATTAAAAGGCAAGCAAAAGATTCTTATGATCCATCTGTAGTGCATGGACTTCAGAAGTTGCTTTCACTCTCAACTTTTTCCATTTGGCCAGTTATGAATAGCTGTATAGCACAGAAATATTCTATACTGGACATATGGGAAGGTCATGGATGTGTAGTCTTTGCTCAGGGAAGCAAAAATGCCAGCATTGCTGCTGTCAGTAGTCTTTTACTTCAAAATAAATCTTTGGTTCTACCACTCTGACACTTGAGCTTTGGTTTTCCAGTTTTATCTGAATTCGCCACTGACTCCGAGATATTTCTCCGATAAGGAGTGAACTCTGTATGACCACACTGTTTTCTGTTGCTGTAAAGTTCCTAATAAAATGTCAGATTGGAGCTTTTTTTTTAATAGGAGAAAGTATTGTTCAGTGTGATGAAGAATAGAAGCACCACCACTGGGAAGACAGTGGCACTGGAAAAGGAGGTCATGTTTGAATCGAAACAATCATAATGAATGCAAATAGGCATTTAGTGGAAATGAGGAGTCTTAGCTGTTCTGTGTTTGGGGTCTGTCCAACACTGGTGCAGGAAAATCATAAGGAATAGATTTTTTTTTTCCCCTTCTCCCTGCCCTACCAAAGTAACTACTGTAGTGTCACGTGTTAATAAAGGTATAATGTTAGAACTTTAAAGTTATCTTTTTATGTCTTTAATTTTCTTTTATCATATTTTCTTACTCTTGGTGCTGGAAAATTCTACAGTATGTCTTCAGACTCCTCTTAAGAGGTAACATTGATAACACTTGTGGTTGGGTGACACCCAGCAGTCAGTGAGCATAGTGATGTTGCTAACCTAATGTCACTCCATAGAGAGAATTCTTACAGTCTGTGTCATTTAGAGACAAGTTGTGTCTTCAGATGTGTTTACAAAGAATGCTGTAGTTGTATGCTGTGACTAAGTGACAAACACTTCACTGAAGTTTGTGCTTAACAACAGTTGAGATGGTAATAAGCAATAAGAAAAATCATAATCAGTTGTGCATAATTTACTAGTATTTTGTTGCAGTCATGTGCATGATATTGTGTTAGTTTCTTACATTAAAGCAAGTGCATTCACAGGAGTGCTTGCAGACCAGTCTTTGTGTCTAGTTTTACGAATGCCCTCATTCTTCCTATTAATTGTGCGTTCCTTGCATGTCTATCTTAAGCTATACAAAACAGTTGTATACTGAGATTTTAAGCCCTCTTGTGCTGTATTATTGGTATTGTTTTCATCCTTTAGGAGTTTTTATTTTAGGTCAGAGATAGTGTTATCTCAGTCAGTAGTTAGCCAGTCAATTTTTGGTGGGAAAAATGATTACGCAGACCAGAGGTCAGTCGTACAAAAGTATTGTAGATCATATTGCCCTGTCCCAGTCAATTGAATTATATTAGACAAACCACGGTTGTTGTAATGTTTTACTCAAGCATGTTTAGGGTGTAAAGAAAGTAGAACTTGGGACTGAAATGATGTGACTGTGATGGGAGAGATTATTCTGTGTTTTATTCAGGGGTGTTGAAAATGTAAGTAGATAGTCTACAGCAGGATGCAGTGGTAGTAATTGCACAAAGGTATTGGCCAAAGACTGGTAGTCCTGCCAATATGTCAGTGTGTCACTACTGACTGCGGTGGAATTCCTACAGATTTGCACTGGCATGAGTAAAGGGGAATTTGACCCACATTTCTTGGTTAGTTAACTAGGCTGTTACCTTAATACAGTTATCTGCCCTGTTGAAATCATTGCTGTTGCACAGCAGTAAGAACTGCTGTTATGTTTTGTTTCCTACAAGTCTTTAATGACTAGCTGCTTATTACTGCTGTTGGGTTTTAATCTACGGAGCACTGCAGTTAACTTCACAGCTGCCAAAGTGAAAATACTGCTTGCAAAAACAACTGAGGTTCATGCAGGCAGTCAATTCATTTAAAGATATTTAAATCTATTCACTTCAGTGTAGCTACATTCAGCTGAGAATTTGACTCATTGTTTTATTTGTGAAATTAGTATAAAAAGAGAATTGGTGCTGTAATACCACATCTCAGGTTAAAAGTAAGACATCCACTGGAAACTTGCTTGTAATATTCCTTGAAATATTGTAACAATATTGATTGTTTCTACTCTTCTGTCCTTTAAGAACCGCTTATTTCAAAGAGCTCTCTAAACTTTCTAATCTCCTTACATGGACAAACTTCATATTGCTTTACCTGATTTTTGTGTATAAAAGTAATTTAAAGCATACAAAAATAGAGGTTTGTTTCTTTAAGAATAGTGACCTTTTTTTTTTCAGGATCTGTTGTTTCACCAGTTTTAATACAGTCTATGCAACACTGTTTATTTCTTAAGCTGACTCATGTCTGCAGCAAGCACTTCTAAATGTAGATTGTCTAAGCTTTTCTCTGCTGGTATTTTCTTACACCTCTTTATATTCACTGCAATGTCTGACTTAGATTCAGATCTAGTAATTACCAGAGTTGAGAAAGTAGTCAGCTGGCTGTCAGTTTTACATGTGTGTTTGCTGAGGTTCGCTCTCAAAATGAAAACCAAGTTCTTTTCCAGATATCCTGCTTGATAGTAATTTACAGAAAAGTAAAATTAGATGACCTGTTTAGAAATGAAATAGTCCGGAGTTTGGCCTGGCTTTACAGACCAACATGCACATGGAGAATCTTTAGGCAAGCAGAATAACTTAAGTAAATGTGACTTCTTTGAATGGCTAAGCTTTACAAAATCTAATTAATTAGAACCACAGTGTGTTTTAATTTAATTTTATTTTTTTGGTGAGAATGGTTGCTATTTGTACCTTCAACAATGATACTGGCTCTAATCTCTTTCCCAGTTTGGTGATACCCGGGGACCCACTTAATTGTGTTGCTTTGTCAAGTTTGTACTTTAAATCAAACCTGTAGTGTGTACCCTTGCTTTTATTTGTAGTACCTTTGTTGCCAGTGTATGAGACATTACTTATATTATACTATTCTTGCCCCTGAAAGACAAAATCTATGAAAATTAAAACTGATGCCAACTTTGGCCTTTCATGGATAAGTTGAGTTGTTCGAAGTGTGCAAAGGAGGATCGTATACCAAATGGCCAAGCTGCCAGTTACTCTGTTCTTTGTTGGCTGCTCTGTGTCTGGGTTTCAGTATCTGTCAGAACAATCAGAGGTCTCTTAAACACGATTCTCCCCCCCCTGCTTTTTGTGGAAATGATGGGTAGTGTTTGCTGACTTGAGTTTCATATGGCATGTATCTTAAAATATAATTTCAAATTTAATGAGAAATATATTGAATGATAATACTTGTGAAATCAGCAGCTGTCTTAAATCTTAAGTCCACCCTGACTCTAAAGAGCCTGGTTTTCTTGGTTTGGGTTTACTTCAGGAGGGACGGGAGGCAGCATGATAAATGTGAACTCATCTGTTATTGGGGAGGGTGATTCCATGTTTTCTTTGAAACTACGTAACTTTCTTCTAAAATTTAAATTCTAAGCAGATGATATTTCTGTAGCTACCATTTGCTCTTGTTCCTACTATGTTTTCAGCATGTCAAGTGCTGAAAGAGATTCTAGCATGTTTTGGCCACAAGTGAAACAGACTAACCTAATTAGCAATGAGTGGTTTTGATTACTTGGATTATTCATATCTTCTACTTATTGTACAGATGTAAACATAAAAGCTTTTATGCGTAACATCTCTAATAAAAGGATCTGATTTAAGTAATATTTTTAAGATGAGGCCTGCACACTTATAAATGTATTCAAGGGTAAGAATTGCAGATTCTTTTCTAATATAATCTTTTCTAATTTTTTTTAATTTTTTTTTTCAAAAAAGAGTTAAGGTATAATCATGCAGGCAAATGTAGAGTATGCTGACATGTACATGAGGAACCCATTTACTGAGTCACTGTCATTTTAACAGCAGGGAGCTTGACTCCCTGAGGTGTCTCTAAAGCATTTCAGGCTCACTGAGTCAGGACTAAATAACACCCAGCTGGGTAAGAACAAACACCTGTCAGATAATCCAGCTAATAGCTGGTTTAGTTATCAGTGCCTTTCTCTACCTGCTTGCTCTTCCCCCTGCCTTTCTGAATGTATGATGCATTTTCCACAACATCATGTTTAAAAGCTTCAATAATCCTGTAATGGCAGCTGATGGAGACCTTTTATATGTTGATGCTTTTTTTTTCCTTGGTTTCAGAAAGACAGCAAAAGTTTGCATGATGAAACCTTGGTTAGAATGGCTCTTTTTGTGTGCAGAATGGGATTTCTAGTCTTTGAAGGAACGTAATTCTGTCAGTGTAATTGCTTCTAGAATAGATGTCATCTTTTTTCTCAGTGAGAATACAACTATGCAAACTGAATTCTGTGAGTATGCCCACTTCATAAATAATGCTTTTTCATAGTAGCATTAAGGTCAGTGATACAAAGGCTGACAAGTAAAAGTTGTAGAGTATAATTATGACCGAGGCAGACTTGTGAATATTCATATAAAACTTTATATATATATATTTTTTTCTGTCTCAACCAAAAACCTTGCCTATTGTTAAAGGTGTGCTTCCATAAGGAAATATTTCTGCTGCTTTTAATGGGAGATGGACCAAATCTCAAGACTGTTAAATAGCTGCTTTTTTCCTTATTAGTTAACACTAGTATAGTGTTTTAAAATCCATGTGTAGCTACGTAACTATAAAAATTTTATTATATGATTCTATACTCCAAATCAGATTTCTTCATCCTGAAAAGGAATTGTGCCTTTAAAGAGAAAAACCCAACCAAACAAAAATCAAGTTCAAAGATAAAAGATAAACTTGTAGCTTTAACCATAAAGATCTAGAATGAATGTATTCTACACATAATTAACTTTAATTACAGAAATGCCCCATAATTCAGTGAGAGGTTTTTTATTTCTTCCACTTTTTACTTAGACCATTGTGTTGTATGGTTAGCTTGGAAAGTTTAACTTAACAGGCTATGCTTCCATGGAGGATAACACTGATACTAAATTCCATATGACACTTTCTTTAATACAGAGCAAACCTAGTTAAATATTCAAATAACTGATGCTACAAGGGAACTTGGCCTATTTCTATTGATCTAAAGGTGATGAGACTCAGCTTTACAAACTGTTAATTTTGAAACCTTTAAAGGACTTTCTGGTCCCCTCAAAGGAGACAGAAGACTGTCTGCTATACTGTGGTATAGTATAGATAGGAGAATCTTAAGGAAACAACATTACATCACAATCTGTTTTTAGATATGTATTCTTTTTTTTAGATACAACTTGCTTTTGCCTTATTGTTTCTTTCAGCATTTTTCAAAAACCTTGAATACTGTTGGTGTCCACTTCACTATTCTGCTGCTGTCAGACCTATCAGTCTGTACAACTAATTATAGGCACTGTACTTGCTAGCCTCCAGGTATCTGACCAGTCCTGAACGTAAATGAAGACTACTTTTTCCTTTTAAGCCTGCCTTTGCAATTAGGGTGACTTTTGCATCTTTGCCATTGCCCAGGATACTGGCCAAACAGCTTATGATCAGCTTTTTTGGAAGTTCTCTCAAGTACGTTTCCTGTTTTCTAGGTATGTAGGCAACGCTAATTCTTCTACTTGCCAGGTTTTGAGTTAGTTTAGTATAGATCTCTGTGTAATACATTTATCTTTGCATTCTGTATATTTTACATTCTGCTGTATCTGGTTGCAAAAGGGTACTGTCAGCTTTGTCAGTTTGATCTTCAGTGTTGCTATAAAGCACTTAATTATTAGCTAATTTGATTGCTTAATTAGCTGAATATTCTTAATCTAGTAAATTTAAGCAGAGGGTTTGAAGCTACAAGCCATCCAGTGTAACTGTACTTAAGAAAATTGGCTTAATTTACTGTTAATCTTTCTTCTCAAAACTTAAGGCTGAAAATCTGTTGAGGTTTGGTCTGAATCAAATCAACACAGGTAAAGCTTAGGCTAGGCTACTTCTCTGCTCTGTTGTACTTAAATACTGTGCGAAGTTCTTGAATTTGCTGTCTGATTTGCAAAAGTGAAGAAAATGGCTTTGAGCAGACCATAGGCAAATGCACACAACAGTTGAAGGGAAGGCATACTTTGCTGTCATTCTGTAGAAATACCCTCTGGGAAATAAGAAAGTGGCGTTAATGAGTTCCAAGAGATATGATCAAACCATATTGTTCTGCTGGCAGAAAGGAGGTGGCAGTAGGAAAGATCAGATGGTGGGTGTAAGTTAAAATCTATCACATGACGTTTGACAGAGTGGAAGACATATGTTGTAGACTCATGGAAGCCAAGAGAGAAAAAGCAGTCAGGAATTCACTGTGTGTATATAATATTCTAGAAGTCTATGATGTTTGATGATCCCATTGAAATACCTTATATGCCTTCTGTGTAAGTCTTCTGTTGTATCTTTCCCATTAGAAGCAGGGCTTTTCCTTCATTGGCACTTTTTAGTCCTTCAGTCCTGACAAGTTTTTTGCTAGCTGGCCTCTTCATAGCTGAGTTCAAGACCGATTCTGTTCTTGTCTAATGCTTGTTGGTTATGTCTCAGCTCCTCAGAGGTATTTAGGTGTCTGCACTGCAGCTGGGCTCTGTTCCATATCTCTTGCATCAAATACATGTCAATAAGAGGGTTTGTATAGTTGTGTTTTGCTTATTGAAATCAGTCTTTAAATTTAAATCCTCCACAGAGGCTTATTCTGTAACAGTAGTAATGCAGAAAAGAATAAATGCATCTCTGTGGCAAACTCTGAAATCTGATAGGCAATCCCCTGGAAAAATGTCTTCAGTGCTTTTGGAATAAAATGTCGCCTTTACTGTGACAGAGCTGTGAACTTAGAACTGTAAGCAGAAATCAACTGAGTCTGTAGGACCTGGGAATTTCATTTCTTAATTCATGGTGACAAAGGAAGCAGAACTGGGTTTTCTGGGAGTCAGCGTGTTGTTAGCAGCTACAAGTTATTAATAAAAGGGCTTTAAAGAGGCAGCCTGCAGGAAATAAGGCTGATAGGAAAGTGGCTTTCATTTCCAGTATCATGGGGAGTCTAATTGGGTGGTTTTTGGGAAATCAGGCCAATAGTTATGCCTGTGATCATCTGTAGCTATTCTGCAGACACTGTAATGCTTTGGAGTTAGAATATTTTGTTCTGGTGGTATTGAAGTAAAAAGATTCCTCTTGTAGGGGGGGAGTCTGGGATGGATGGCTAGCTGTCGTAGGACCTTGTACCTTGTCCTGGCTCTGCTCCAAGTCACAGGATAATGATATGATATCAGTAAATTAGGAGCTATGAGATTCAGTGTCGTGGAGTTTGAGTGAAGTCGCTGACAATCCCACAGACAAGGTGAACTTTTTGTAAACAGCTAATCCTAACACAAATTACCTGGCATCTGCTGTAGTTGCCTGAGTACGCGTGTGAGCATTGACTCGCATGAGCAAGAAGTTGCAACATGTAAACATACTTGTGTTACTGTTGTTATGCCAATAAGAGTTCACAGTTCACCTTGCAAAAATCAGTTTATGTTAAGCATGTGCATACCCTTGAACTCTTCTGAATGGTACAAACTGAAGATATCTTCACTTCTTGAATGCTACTAGTTAAAGACATTATGCAGAAAGTGAGACACGAAGTTAATCTGGATCAAGACTCTGGGCTCATGTGTTCACCATGTTTGGTGAGAAACAATGTTTTTTTTGTTTTTTTTTTTTAACCATTTTCTTATATATTCTCTGTGACACATAATCATTGATTTGTCATCTGCTATCTTCAGGATTTAAAGATACATAGTGAATCTTAAGAAATAGGAAAATAGAGTTGAAGATGCTGCTTACATCAAATTTGGTATTTCACTGGTTGGTAATTCTGTACCTGAATTTCACTTTCAAGTGAGAGGCTGGTGCAAGGGCTATAGGCCACACCTCATTCTGAGTTGTAACAGTGCTTTTGGAATAGTCGTGTGTAAGATGTTACACTACGTTGCAGTGCTTCAGAAACAGGCTGAGAGGGATTGAGCAGGGGTGCACTGCTCTCCATAATACATGTGAAGAAAACTAGCGACAGGCTCTGAAGGTGTCTGTGCGTTAGGGAGGCATTTGCTTCCCAGGTGCTGTACCAGGTGGTATCATGTGGTAAAACCGTGATTGTGTTGTGCTGTGCCTAGGTGATGGTCAGAAGAAATGAGGAATTTCTCTGCTGACACAGTTGCTTTGCACAGGAGTTTAAAATAGTGGAGGCATCCTTTCAGTTTCAGGATGATGCTGTATCATTGTGCCCTCTGAATTTTGCTATGCAGTAGTGTCATTTTCTTTTACTTGATATTCTAGAGAAGTTAGATTTTTCTTGTTTTGCCTTAAAGGGTGATGTTGCTTTAAAATTAGCTGAAAAATAGAGGTGAAGAATTTAAACATGTGATTCTTTTATAATAAAGAACAGGAGTTTTTATTGGTTTAGTTAAGTATGACTTTTCAAGGAGATGACAAATCAGTAGTGCCTGTTGTGCATTGGGGTAGAAACCCATGCAGATGGCTCTCATTTCACCCTCCATTATGACTAACCCTAGGGTAAGTTTGAAAGCTTCAACCTCGCCTTGCACTTTTTGTAATCTTACATCAAAGTCTATTTCCAGCTGTGCTAAGTAATACTTTGTTTTATCCAGATATGAATCAGGCTTATTCATTGCCCTTATTTTCTATTCTGTCTTGACCTCTTTCAATTTCAGTCAGCAGCAGAATTATTGCCTACATGCTGATAGCTCTGTTGTCACTTTGCAATTGACTTTTTATTATTTTTTGTTAAAAAAGGACCAAACCCAGTCTTTTGTACTAAATTTCATTTTGAAGCCTTGTAGTATTTTCACAGGCTCTTTGAAGAGCTCATGTATAAAGTTTATCTATCAGACTGACTTCTTAAACCAAAACTAAGGGCTAGTTTTTGGGATCATCTGCTGCATGGATGGATATCCATGTGAGTTCACACACATTCTCCACAGCACTCTTACTACTGTTGCATGAACACAGGGACCAGGATGCTGTAGTTTTCAATATTATGCACCATCTTCCAGACTCAGAAAAGGCATTTATGTGCCCAGATACTGTTAGTGATCTGAATGTATCTGATATGCCTTTGGAGAATCTACCGAAGTTGCTGGCAGATGTCTTGGAAATTTCTTGCACTATAATTGAACCCAAGCCTTCCTAAACAATTCCTTTAGTCTGCAGCATCCATTCAGGAGCTGAAATTAACTTCTTTTATTTTTTTATTTATTTTGTCTTAGATTTCCTGCAGATCTTTCTAATTTTGTGGCTTTTTCATTTTAAGGCATCGATAAATTAGACTTTTGATACCAGAACACTTTCTTTGTGTGCAGTAAAGACCATGCATTAATAATTTTTTTCTAATTTTATTCATCTTTGCAGTTGAAGGCTGCTTGGCATTGCTGCTGATTGGCTCTAAGAAGCAGCCAAGGATTAAAAGTTCAGAGAAATTGATTCCTGTACGTAAGACTGAAGACATGTTGCCACAGTAGCATGTAGTATGGTCTGCTAAATATTTGGTGGTTTTGGGCTATTTTCCCTTTTACCAGTAGAAGACAGTACCTAGTAAACCTGTAACATGAGGCCCTGGGAGTTGTCTGGGCTTGTCTTGCCTGACCTGGTTGGGTCTTATTTTCCTGTGCCCAGCAGCATTGTGCCCATGGCCTCCTTGGTGTGTCTCAGCACTGGGGGGTTGATACGTGACAACCCACATCCTGGTGTTGGCTGAGGCTGGAGGAAATGTGGGCACATGACTGACTGTGGCTGGAATCCAGTGGGAAGGAAGCAGAGTGGGGTAAGAAAATATGTGAAAACAATCCCCATGTGGGCCAGACTGAGTAGGAAGGGATGTTCCCCACCAGTTCTGCCTTAGACAATTGGAAATGGTCAGCTGTAGGCTCAGGGACACACTGGGATGGTGAACGTACTAGGACGTCTTTGCATAACACATTTACCTGTATAAGCAATGAAGAATTTCTTAACAATACATTTTTAGCTCCCTTTGAATGTTGTTCCCTTTTACTGATAATAAGGTTTTTGTTAACTTTACAAATACCTCCTTAACTGCAGAATACTGAAGAAATAATCTGACTTAAACCCAATCCTGCTAAAACTCAGTAAAACTGTCTTGTTTAACTGATGCCAAGCTGCTCACAATGTCTGCTCTCTGCACATATCTGGTCTTTTGGCACCACAAGCTGTAGTTTAACTGCATTATTTCACTTGATTAATCACCTATTTTCTAGTTTCTAATAAAAAGGAGATTCTTCTATGTTTCTCTTTTTTGTTTGTTTCTTTTTTCTTTTTCTTTTCTTGAAACAAACTTCATATAGTTTAACTTTCTTCCAAATAGCTTTTATTGAAAGCTAATAGTTATCAGAGGAATAACAATTGTACATTGTCTCTTCAGGCTTTATTGTGAAATTATTTCGTTTACACAGTGCTGAACTCTTCATCCTTAACAGTTTTTATAATGAGATATATATATATATGTTTTAAAATTTTTTTTTTATTTCATGTATAATTATGAAAGCATAGATTTGAGGGAGGAATGTTACCATTTCTGTTGAACTAAATCTTTCTTAACCCTAAACCCCAAATGAGTTCTTGAAGGATTTAAAGATTTGGATTATCAGAATACAAAAGGATGAAAGACAGGGTGACAAATACCAAGGATAATAACAAAGAACTGCCATTTTAGCTTTTTAATCCAAGTCTCTTTTTAAGTACTTTATACATCCTGCTGTGAAACAGATACTGCTAGTGTATAATAAGTGTATTTAAAGAAAGACTTGCAAACTATTCTTTTCCTATCTATTGAAACATTTAAAGGTGACAGGATTTTTAATATTGGCGTAAGAATTTTGAGTGAGCTGCTGTGACAGGAAATTACAAAATATACTGTAGCCTTGAAGTTTTGCATTGTATGGATGGATCATTTAAACAAAGGTCTAATTCTCTTGTATAACAGGACCCTTTGTCTAGCTTTGAGCAGGAAGTCCAGATAGTCTGGTAGACATCGTGGCATCCCAGCTGTCCTTTACACATGTGTACATGTACAGAAAAGCTCTACACGGAGCACACAGCAGTGAAGAGTGTTGTTTAGACAGCATTCGTTACTGAGTGTGCTGATCTGGTGAGCTGCTTGTGCAGTTTATCCCTTGCATTCAAGAACTGTTGGTCTACCATTTTTGTGCAAAACAAACTTTGAGTGCCTCCAGGAAGTATTGACCTGCAAAATAGCTGTGAAGCTGATTTATCTGCTAATGCACAGGTCTGACAACTGAGATTTGTTCCACGTTCATACCTAATCTGTGCAGCCCATGTACGTGTTCTATATATCAACCTGTGGAAAGAGGTAAAATTGGAGCATCAGCAATACTCCAGTAATGCTCTGCTCATCTGTTCCTTTTGAGAGGTTCAACGCCAGTTTAGAAATACAACTCAGGAGTAATTTGCTACTGCACATACAATTTACTGTCAGAGTACAGCTAAACATAGTCATAACTCTTCATTCAAAAAACATATGAGAACTTGTTTTGATAGTAGCCAACGTTCACTGTCTTGCAAGTGCATGTTGGGGAGTGATGTTTGTTAGTAAGACTTTTTACCTATGGACTGAAAGAATGTCCAAAATCCATTTCTATGAATAGTCATTGTGTAACAATGCTTCTTCACTTCAGGCCTCTCAAATCACAGAATGGTGTAGGTCCTGTACACTGCTTTACATTATTGTTCTTTCCTTTTATCTGTAAATCTAAGTATTACTTGTGGAGTCTGTACCATGCATGGACTTGCGGCAAAGTTACCAAGCTACTGATTTTTTGTTGTTTTTGCTTGAAAATCACTGGTTCACAAGTGAAACTTGCTTTAATTTTAAGTAATCTCCAGTGATGTTTTTATTTTGTCTCAAAGATTATGAATCCTTTAACTGCGTTTCAGTGGATAATGGCAAGGTGATTTGTTGTGCTCCTGTTCTCTACCTTATTCTGGGTGTATTCACCCTATTGCTCTGAATTAAGAACAGTGTGGGAGAGCTGACAGCAATGCTGTGAGAGCATTGTGTAGTAATTGCACAGGGTTCTAGAAACTCTGCTGCGAGGTCTCCAAATGAGGAGGGCAGAGCTCTGTCTTGGTGATAAAATATGATCCCAAGTGGCACTTTCTGCAGTGGAAAACTCTTGTTCATTTCTTGTATGAGTAAATCATACAAATCAGTTTGTGAAGCCAAGATTTCTATATTGGGCTTGTTATCTAAAAACAAGGGGAAAACAAATGTGTTCTGATTAACTGTGTGCACTGCAGAATATGCTGTATATTCCTTTGATTTGAAAAGCTTTGGAGTGGCTGTGTTGCTACTTGGAAATGAGTAGCAGACCTCCTGGTGTTATGTTACTCTTTGTATTTTCTTTCTATTTTTAGTTTGGACAGTGCATGTCAGTTCCTCCTTCATTAGTTCCATAGCTTTCTCTAACTAAAGATGATAATAAAACCAATGTTTGTCACCAGCATCTGAGAGAATGATGTAAATGAGATTTAGTACCTCTCATGTATGCATATATGCAGGCTGGACAAAGGGGCTGACAGGAACCTCATGAATTTCAACAAGTGCAGAGTCCTGAGCCTAGGAAGGAATAGTCCCATGCACCAGTACATCCTGGGGCCCACGCAGCTGGAAAGCAGCTGGGCAGAAAAGGACCTGGAGGTCAGGCTGAGCATGAGCCAGCAATATGCGTTTGATGCACAGAAGGAGAATGGTATCCTGGGCTGCATTATGCAAAGCATTGCCAGCAGGTCAAGAATGGTGATCCTTCCCTTCTACTCAGCACTGATGAGGCCACACCTAGAGCACTGTGTCTAGCTCTGGGCTCCTCATTACAAGAGATACAGGGACATACTGTGGAGTCCAGTGAAGGGCCACAAAGATGATTAAGGGACCAGTATAAGGATGGGCTGATAAGGGCTGGGACAGTTGAGCCTAGAGAAGGATAAGGTGGAATCTTATTATTATACACCAATACCTGAAGGGAGAATGTAAAGGTAGAGCCAGGCTATTGTCAGTGGTGCCCATGGACAGGATGGGGGCAGTAATCACAAACTGAAACGTAAGTTTCATCTGAACATCAAGAAACACTTTTTTTTTTTTCCCCACTGTGAGGATAGCTGAGCATTTGAGCAGGCTGCCCAAGAGAGTTTGCAGACTCCATCCTTGAAGATACTTGAAAACAGTCTGAACATACTCATGGACAGCCTGCTTTAGGTGACTCTGTTTGGGCAGGGTGGTTGGACCACATGACCTCTAGAGGTCCCTTCCAACCTCAACCATTGTGTGATTCTGTGATATTAAGGCTCCTGAATAATGAGCGGTAGGCAGAGGTTTCCACTGTCATTTAATTTCTGGAAACGGATAACTGTTTTGTTAAATGTTCTAATCAAATGTTATTTGACATTTGAATTGGCAAATATCTGTAAGGATTATTAATTCTCCGCACGTGTATCTTGTTACATTTCTGACTGTATAATATATTTCA
This sequence comes from Actenoides hombroni, assembly GCA_024336885.1. Taxonomy (NCBI): domain Eukaryota; kingdom Metazoa; phylum Chordata; class Aves; order Coraciiformes; family Alcedinidae; genus Actenoides; species Actenoides hombroni. Next base: position 3,909,319 of record WUAM01000269.1, on the reverse strand, counting down.
GTTTTCAAACAAATGCTATATGAGCTGCAAATACATGACTTGGATATGTTTGCTAGGTTCTGAACCTCCAGATGATAGCAATAATTCCAAGTCCCTCAGGGGCAGTTATGCAAGTCTTATTAGGCGTGAACAGTAAAAGATGCTCTTAACGCATACAACCAAGCTGGAAAAGCTAAAAAAATTAATGCTGGGAATTCCTGCCTTCAGCTGATAAGAATGATTGCAGCTCCTTCATATATACATCTAAGTCAGATTTAGTTAAACTAAATTGATAATATTAGTTGCAGCACTGGGGATTCTCTACAGAATGCAAGGCCCTGACAAATATTTGGACACCTAGTTTGTGGTTCAAGCTGTTGTGATTAAACTACTGTCAGGAGTTCAACTGGCAGAAGTGGTTAACATTGACTTGTTGCAGCTATACCTTCTTCTATATACCATGTGCATTGTGTTTCCAGTCACCTTGAATTCCAGGTGGGCTATCTGACAGTTTAACCTGAAACAGCTCAAAAGAATCTAGAGGAGCCTAGAAACTGCAAAACAGACAAAACTGGAAAACAAATTGCAGAAGAGATTTAGGAGCCAAACTGTATAATGAGCTTTAACCCATGTTACTTTCATTCCAGTTATCATCTGTTGTCCAAGAACTACAGTCAAGCTTTTCTTGATTTAGGTATATTTCTTAGATGGAAAGATCTATGGGGAAAAAATATGGTGGTAGTTTCAAGGCTTATCAGCTTTTCAGCCTGAAGAATCATGGAAATGCTTTGCTTAAAACTTTGCGTGGGGCAGGGCATAGTATGCTTCAGGTCAGCTGCAAGCATCTTTAATTCTACTTATAATACAAATCAAACCTGAGAGTCCCCATCAGTTGCTAACTTGGGTTCAATGCATTCACCCTTAGGATGCGTTCAATCAAGGAGGATTTTTTACAACCCTGAAAAAAATTATACCAGTTAGATATTTAATTTTTTTATAGAAGGATTTCTGTTGGTTTAAATCTAAATTTTGGAGGTAAACAGTGCATTATTAGAGCTTCACGTTAGGCCTAATTATTTATGATAAATTTACAGTTTATATACCTACGTAAAAATAACAAATGAAAACAACCTTTCTCTGGCTCAGTCCTTAGACACTTACCTACCAAATGAGCATTTGTGAGGGTGGGAGTGGGGAGGGAAGGAAGTTTTTATTCACTAAATAGGACTTTTGCCATTATCACTTGATAATAGGGATAAAAAAGGATAAACAACAGGGCTTTAGCCATTAGTGTAGGCTTGTATTGTCCAAAAACTAACAAATCAACCCCAAAACAAACAAGTAAAACTAACCTCAAAACTAAACCTCCCATGTGGCCTAGGCTAGGAGGTGATGTTCCTCACTGGCTCTGCTTAAGGACAGATGAGACTCCAGCCTTTAACCCCAGACCTGGAGTGTGCAGTGGAGTAGCATAGCACCAGAAAATGAAGTATATGCTAGGAAGTCTATAATGAGTCGTCTGTATCAGTAATGAGGCTTTTTAATATTCATGTCAGCAACTAATTTAGTTAGATTCCTGCAATGAGGCTGCAGTTTGGACTACCAGGCTGATAAAACTGTTGAACTATCAGCATGTTCTTGGCTCTACTTAAAGAAAGCGTTGCCTGTTGCACGGTTCTGAGAGTAATGAAGTGCAAGAGGTTTATGACAACATACTGAGAAAACCTGTTCCTGGCTTGCACTCAGTGAAGCTTAGTATTTGTGACTGGCTTTTGCAGCATTTCCACAGGTATACGGAATAGCTAGTCCATACTTGAAAGGTCACTCTGCCCTGTTGTCATGTGTATTTTTAAATTGAAAAAGTAACTTTTTGTTTATAGATCCTTTCCACTTAGACTGGAAAATGAAAGCTAATATGCCATTTGTTTTTATTTATTCAAAACAAAACACTGTGAGCAGCATTTTTGTGAATAATTTACAGCAGTTGATTTGTATCAATTAGTATTTGTGACATTATTAGAAATTGTTAGTTTGTCTTTGCATTTGTAACAGATTACAGCTTTGTTTCTTACTCAGTAGGAATATATGTAACACTGCAGGTAACAAACATATTGTTTAGCCATGTTGCAAACTTTTAATATTTCAAGCCCCATTTTAAGCTTTCAGGGGGAATTAAACCCCCTGTTCCCACCAGCGTGAGCAAAGAGAAGTTAAGAATGTCTGTGTAAGAAATCTAGTGAGAGAATACTTAGGTCCTGATTTAGCATGACACCAATACATATGCTTGTTTGTAAGACTGCGCAGCAATGATCACATTGTCAAATTATGATAATTTGATGTATTAAACTTGCATGAATTGGTCTTTAGCTAAACATATAGCACTATTAAAAAAGACTTCGAAACTAAGTGTTCAAGCACTGCATTAGCAGCAACTGGACTGCTTGTAAGCTATCACATGTATTAATGGATCGCTGAGAGCAGATTTAAATTAATGTTTATAAAGCTCATTATTAGAAAATGAATTGAAGTTCTGTCACTCCTTACTTCCACTTATCATTCCCATCTGAGCAGCACCTTCTAGTCATGGGTTCTAGTATACTTTGCAAATGACAGCAAAATAACAGTGGCAATCTCTTACACTGCTTTAACCTTTACAGTGTATTTGTTTGGCGTAGGCAACCATTCCATTTCTCTGTTGCTTACAGAATATTAAGGTTTCAGACAGAGGAAATAAAAGGAATGACCAACAACTAAAATTTGAAAATTTTGAAAAGGTCAGAGTGGTGTGGTTTAGGACTGTCTGTATGTCTTCATTTCAGCGGATGACAACTGACCAAATACTAATAAACTACAAGCTGTATATATTTTTAAATATCAATACAAAAGTGTTTCGACAATCAGTGAAAATGACACTGTTTTTCTGTTAGGTTTCCAGTTGTTGATGCCCAGAAGTTACTAAATTTAATAAAGACATTTTGATTGCCACTGTAGGGTTTATTACTACTTCATTTGATTGGACATACATATTTTTATATGGCAAGTATGGTATTGTAGCAAAGACTTTTGGAGATTACTCTTAACAATATGCATGGAGATTCATTTAGTAGAAAGTAGAATGGAATTACATCTTTTGTTTACAAAGCATTGATTCTCAGAACAGGAAATCATCAGCAGGTTACTTGCCCACTCAAATACTGTGCTGCAGTTAGGCTCATATGAAATAAGCACTTGGTGTACATATTCAAGTAAACGTTTTAGTGGGATGTTTTTGTTGTTGTTGGTTATTTTTTTTAAGAAAAAAATCCCAAATGACTGGATTGTTATAAAATCAGTGGAAGATGAAACCGCCCTGAAGGTAACCACGTGCAGCAAGCTAGGGTCGGTTATGTCTAATGGATGCTGAAAACCCTCAAAGGCTGTGGATGCTGTAACCTCACTAAACAATCTGTCTGGTTACTTACCTATTTACTAAGATCACTATTTTTTTTCCTTGATACCTAATGTAAGTCTCTTGCAATATGGGTATATTTCCTGTTCTGTGCATGATGGCATGTGAAAACAATTTACTTTCTTCATCTTGGCAGTTACCTTTTGTCTTGTTTCCCCATGGTCTTCTCTCCTTCAGGTAAAATCTGTCCTGGAGCTGTATGTGTTTGTTTTCTAATGATTAAAGTGTGATCCCACTGAAGTTTAACATCTGAGACTTTAAATTCTAGTGTAGTCTGTCTTCCAGCCTCTTGTCTTGTTAACAGAAAGAAATAAGATGGGTTCAGGAGGTATTTTTTTGCATTTCTGTGGGTTTGCTGTCTCCTCATTGACTGCAGAAGTGGACTAAACCAGAGGCAACTTAATTCTTAAACTTTTTGAGATGATTATGCTTTTATTAGATGAATTCCTGTAATGTAGCTGGACGTGTATGGAGGTGGCATAGTAGGAAAGAAAGGAAGATGCTGATATGGACACCTTAAAGCTAATGGGTACAAAACACATTTGTAGACCCTTATATTTTTGTTGCTCCAGGTTCTTTTAAAGCTGGCAGCCTGAAACAATTATTAATTAGTGAATGTTACTCCTTTAGATGTCCCTTTTCTGAAAGACCCAGGAAGCATAATATGCTGTAATTAGTTCTATGCCACTTAATCAGTTTATAGCACAGCATATCTTGGGAAAGGGTTTATTGCTCCCTTCTATTTAGCAAAGCAGTCCTCTGACAATGTGAAGGGCTCTGATGCATGAAGAATGAATATATTCTTCCCAATGAACTGTATCCAACCTTGGTAAAATGCTGACTTTATTTTGGATGTGTGACCTTTTACCTTCTTCAGTGTCTGTTCACTTCTGTGTTGAGATGAAATGAGAACAAAACCCTAATAAGAGAAGGTCATGAAATGCAGATGGTCTTCTATTTTAATACGAACATCTAAGACAATAGCCCAGCTTTAACAGAGGAAAATCATGTTGTCAGGGAAGAGGTTACCTTGGCAACAAGGTCACCTGGCAGGGCCTGCAGTGTGAGGAGAGTGATGGGGCAGCACATGATGGGAGAGCCTCAAAGATGATGAAAGAGCATGAGGTCAATCCCTCACACTTCTCAGTGACTTCTATCAGCTCAAGGTGAGTTACTCCAGGAGTTTCATAAACTTGGCTTTCTGAATACAAATAGTCTGTGTGAATTGCCAAGGGCATGGAGGACCAGAGGAAAGGACTTTACATTCAGGAGATGGTTATCATCAAAGGCTTTATTTTTCACTGTGCTGCTGCTTCTTTTTTCTTTTTTTTTTTTTAATTTTATTTTAGTTTTTAGTGTCCTGCTGTTTTACATTTGTGAGGTGTGTGTTTGGGGTTTTTTTTATGGTGTTGGTTTTTTTGTTGGTTTGTTTGTTTGTTTTTACAGGGGAAAGAGTAGAAGTTCTTTGTGAAGCTCTTGTGTGGCTACTTGCTCAGAGCTGTTTTCCCAAAGAACTGAACTGAATGTTCCTTGAGAAGGGAGACTCAGGATGCAGCTCAGGGTGCTGGGAACAGATGAACTGACAGTGAGTTCCAGTTCGTAGCTGTTGGTGCTAGACAGGTGTCCTTTCAGGATTGTGTCTGCCACTCCTGAAATGACTTATAGCATAGGTGCTTGATAATTGATCAATCTCCTACAGAAGCTTTTGATAGCTGGAGGGAACTAGAATGCTCTTGAGGTTGGTCTGGCATGCAGTATGCTAGATGGACCCTAAGGCACAGAAATGCGAAGGCTGTGGAGGAGTTGCTAAGCACACCTGGTAGACCTAGTGACTTAGTCCTTATAGGATATAGAACACAGATACAGAAGAGATACCACAGTGATACAGTGGAGTGTTTAAAGGTATACAGGAAAATGAAAGGATTATCTAAGGAACAAAGGAGAAACACAAGAAAAGGTATAGAATATAAAGCATGTGGCTTGTAAACAGCAGTTTGCACTCTTCCATCTTTCTTTTTTCCATATTGCAAGAAAAAATAATAGGGAAATTAAAAGGCAGCCTATGTAAAGCAGATAAATACAGCACTGTAGTTAGCAGGTGGATCTTAATCACTCCCTATGTTTATCTTCAATTTTCTTCACCAAGCCATTAGGTTTGTCTGTTGCTGTTTGATTTCTGGGCTGTGTAAGAAATTCACTCCACTGCCATCTTTAAGGCACTTTTCTCTAGGTTAAGGATTTTCAGCGAGGTAGAGTTGTTGCATTCCATCTCTTCATAATTAGCATGCCTGCTAACTATGTCCACAGTCTAAACTAAATTGCTCTGTTGGAAGCAAATGAGACATCTTAGTGATGTTGTTCTGTATTCAGTGCTCATGGGTGGATCTGTTTTACAGTCAAAGAATTGCCAGCTGCTTCCCTTTCCAAAGCAACATTCTACAAATCTGTCAGTGACACAAACTCCTCTCTCATGTTGTGCAGAACTGCACATCTAACTGCAGTGAAGAGGGAATTGAACTTGTGACTTTGTTAGTGAGGAAGTGATGTTCTTGTTACTTTTCTCAATTCTTCTCACCTGAGGCGAAAGTAACCTATTTCTCCTCCACAGTCCTGGTGTTAAATGGACACACAGCGGAAAAGCACAACACTGATAATGGGGAAAAACAGTTTAGGAACTGCTAAATTATTCTAGATGGCTCTTAATTTTTAACCTCTGCTTCTCTTTAGTGTTGGAATTAGTGGTGTAGCTAAAAAATGTCCTCTCAGGATCTACATAACTAGTGCCATGAATATTTCTTTTTCAAGGATGTGGGAAGGTAATAGATCTTCTAAGTGAGCAGAAGGGGTCTTAAGTGAACTTCTGCTGTGTTTTAAAGGAACAAAGGAATTGTGATACCACCAAATGGATATTGGTTGATGCTCACTGGGATGGCTTTACTCTCTTATGTCCAAAGCTACATGTATTTTGCTATATTTACTCCACATTTGTTTCCTGAAAAATGTATCTGAAGATTCAGCTGTACTTGCTACGTGCACAGATACTCTACATGCACCGCTGGGTTCGTTGGTAAAGTAGAAAACATTGAGGAATGCTGTGAAGTTCACAAGGAAAAGGGGAATGCTGCAAGCAATAAAAGGGAAATTATTACTAAGGAAGTAGGAATTTAGGCTCAAATTCTCCAAGTTTTACTTTTGAGCTTTTTACCTCACCTTTCCATCTTGTATGTTTATACATGATAGTCTGATAAGAGAGCTCAGGCTGTAAGCATATTTAATAGCAGGATGATAAGAAGGCATTCAAATTTAGGCCAGTCAGTTTAACAACTGTCAGTTTACTGAGCGCTCTGTTGAAGACTGAGAAATTATTGGCTGAGGCTGTAATCCAAGGTCTCAGACACAACTTGTCCTGTATTTTTCCACTCTTAAGATTTCAAGGAAAATTAGTAATCAAAGAAGCAACAAGTACCATGCAAGTACCTGAAACTTGATTTTGTCTAAGTAGTATCTTCTGCCTCAGTTTGTGTGAAGATGAAAGGGTCATGAGTTGAAGAATTCAGTCTGAAAAAAGGTAAGTTGTGATTGCAGTTGCAGCAGCCTGTGTGCTACACTTTTAAGAGCCAGTCATTTCTTTTATGTAGGTGTAGAACTAGGCTGCTCTTTCTCCTAATGAGCTGCCGCTGTTATCCTGGCTATAAAGATGACAATATCTTAAATAGCATTTAGCAAAACTACTAGAGCAAGATCATAAGATGACAGTTTATTACTAAAATACTAATTGATATTTTGAAAAGCTGTAACTTCCTTGCTTAAGCACTTTTGTCAAATGCTAATTAAGTATGTAGACATTCTCTTGCAAATTTGATTTAATAACATCTATTGCTTTTCCAGTAATTGCTTGACTGTATTCTCCAATATACTATTCAACTGGAGTATATAACTTTCTAATAATCAACTGCTATGTTCTTGTGCAGTTGGACTAAATGAAGCATTGCATGAGAGGTTTTGTGTAAGCACCCAAATCATACAACTTGCAGGAAGATTGATAAGCAAATCCAGCTCTGAAGTTGCCACCATAACGAAAAGTCATCAATAGCATGCTCATTTATCCATCACCTGCTGCAGGCTTCCTGGTAATCTAAAATTGCAATAAGTAGTTTTTAATTTGAGCAAGAAAGAGTAATATAATTTCAAAGTACAAGTATTTAAAGTGGCCCAGCATCTCTTACCTGTAGCTTAATTTTCTCTGAAGCTTCTTGCATTTGGCCTATCTAGAAGTGCTAATCAAAATGACTAATCTTCCCATCCACATTACTGACCCTAACTTGGCTGTAACTTGGGCTTAAAGCATCTATACCACAGGTGTGAATTCAATACATTTTACAGAAGGCTAACTCACAGCTTGTGCTTCCTCTGGCTGTTTGAGTTGAACTTAAGTCTAGGCTGAGGTGTGTGAGAGGCTAGAGAGCTGCCTTTCCGTGTAGCTCTAGTACAGGTGACTTCTTAACACTTGCTTTAGGGCTTCAGCAGTGATGTTGGGTGGCACATTTGAGAGTAGGATCAGACATCTAGTTGCCTGATGGCAGTGACATGCTTTTTTTTAGGTGGTTAGGATCTTGGCCTTGCTGTAAGTGCGTGTATGTCTGTATGTACATGTGTCACATGGAGGAGATTTAAGAGAACGGTATCATGAAGACAAAAACCAAATATTTTATTTTTGTGGATGCATATAAAATGCAACTGTACAACTTGGATTTTGTAAATATATTTGCAATTAGAAATGGCTTTAATTGTTCTTATTGAATGAGTACTGTAAATAACTTGAAGCTTCAAATGTGCATTAGGCCATTTCCCATGGATTAGGAGAGGCTAGGAAGATATGGCCCTTTGAAGAGAAAGTATTTTTTGTATGCAACTGTTTAATATTGATTTCAAGTGTTGTTAGCTATACTTCCACTTTGTTTTTTGTTTGATTATTTTTGTTGTTGTGTTTTTGTAGGTTTTTTAAAAATTTTGTTGTTTTCTTTGTTTCTGTTTTTCTTTTTTTTGTTGTTTGTTTGGTTTTTTTACCTTAACATTCTCCATTTTCATAACTGTAGCTGTGGCTGATGCTTCAGTAGCAGAAATAAACTTGCTTCCTAAGCTCAGAGTCATATCTTTCCTGTTGACAATGAATTACTGTTCTGTCACTTGTGAGTGTTCTTTTCCCTGTTGCAAGGTAGTGCAGCGTCTTCATTCTTCAAAGACACCATTAATCTCCTGTTGAGAAGCAGGTTTGTGGCTGTTCGGGATCTCCTGAATCGTTCTAGCCTTCCCAGGGTTCTGGGAGACTCTGAATGCACAGGATAGGGCTGCAATGGCCCTGTGAAAGTGAACTGCATGGCTACAGGTTACCTACGTAGACTCTCATAATGTGCTTTGTGGAAGACTTTTATGAGATTGTTTTTTATTCCTCCTTATATCCCAAATTAAGACTTTTTTCTAATTCTTTCAGTCTTCTGAAGCCATATTTATCTGTTTAAAAAGTCCTCTTTTTCTCAGTTCAGGTTTTTTAATCTTACTGGAATCAACAGTCGGTAAAGATTTGGCCTTCAGATGATTAAAAACATTTGAATGCGAAATTATCCATAACGAGTCTGCTGTATGTAAGTTTCCGGATTATGATTGGAAGCAAAACCAAACATTACAAACATTTACTTTAACCAAAAGCTATTTTTCCTGCCCTCTCCCAGTTACGATCCCAGGTGGTTACTGATCCTGATTTAATTGCACAGAATGGAGCAATATTTTTCATTACGAATGCACTAACCAAAAGATTTAAGTAGTTGCTTGTGCTGTTTAGACTGCATTTAAGTTTTGGGGAAGAACAGGATACTAATATTGAAAATGAATAAATTTGTATGCAGACAGACTATGCAGAAATCTAATTAAAACAATATTACAATGATATATGTACATCAGGCTTTTTTCCTGCAGTTCACCATTGGGAAAAATCTCAAAATTACAAAACGGAACACACAAACTTACTCTAGAGCACTGTATATTGCAGACCTGTGCTCTAGGTGAATTCTCCATTAAGATCTCAGAATTTAGGTTATAATTGGAAAATAAGAACTGTTTGATTAAATATATACAGGTTAGGTTTTTGTTCATTATCCGCAGCTTGATTGATGTTTTGTGTACTACCAGAAACTAACACTGCCTGTCTTTGAGCTAAAACTGTAAAGCATTTAAATTGGTTCAACAGTATCTTTAGAGGAGGTGCTAGAAAGAAAGTCTATGCAAGTTAAATGTATATGTCTAACCTCAGTTTTGAGGGGGCAAATACAGTTCAGTGGTATTATAAAATGCAGTGCTATCCATTCTCAAACAAAGGACACAAGTCCTGTTTAGTTTGAAAAACTTTATCTGTGTAAGGGCAGAAGCTCTTGCAGGACCAGCCTATAAAACACCTTCCAAGAGAAGGGGGAAAACTTAACTCTCTTCCCTTTTGATCTGTTTTATAAATATAAAGGTCATTCTTTTCAAAATAAAATTCTGAAGTTACAGTACCAAAAGCCATATTTATGTCGTCTTTAAAAAGCATCCAGATTTTCAAAGAGATTCAGATCTTGACATCTGAGAGGCCAGAATTATTTTTAAAAATCAGTTCTTTTTGGTATGGAACTTAACAAAAGCATATGAGCGTCACAGGACTTTTAATAGTGAGTAATGTTTGACATACACGACAGCGTATTTCTTTTTTATTGTACATTTAATTTTTTCCTTGCCTGCTAGGGCTTGCAGACGTAAAAAATTGCCTACCTGATGAATCAGTTGCGTAGTAGCGTTGTTCAGTACTGTCTGTTTAAACTATATACAGCATTGGAAGTACACACAGAATAAGGTAAATTAAAGAGGGTACCATTAATGAGTTTTTCAGACCCTTCTATCTGACGCTTAACTGCCAAGCCTCTGCTCTTGCTGCCTTTGAATCCTGTCCTGTGAGCCAGTCCAAAATACTCTGTGTAGCACTGTCTCTGGCTAACAAAGCTGCTTGCAACTGAGCTACAGTTCACTGTTGCCCTTCAAGGAAAGCGTGGCTGTTCCATAGCACGCCCAGTTCCATAGCACTGGGGGCCCTGCAGTTTTCTATTTGGCTTCAATAAATCCTTCTGCAAATTTGTTTATTTTGGAGCATTTTGCGCTTATCTTTGTGAACACGAAGTAGTTTTTCTGCTTTCCCTTTTGCCTTCTATTCTAGTCCAGCTGTCAGTGCTTCCATTTCTGAGGCCGCAAATATCATAAGGTTTTTATTCTTCATGGATGCTGCAGCTGGAGGCTGTGCACTGGCTTGGTTTATGCGTTGGACATTGATGAAGGCTTAAACTGGGCTAGGAAGAGTGAATAGTAACTAATTTTAAGGAAAAGTGATATTTAGAAAAAAGTCAAATTAGTCTATGTTCAGTGTCTGTGCATGGGTGCATACATGCAGTGAACTAGCTTTTTTTAGCTTTCCTGATTTTGGGTGGTGGTCTAGGGCATGAGTTTTTGGAGCTGCATCTAGCTTAAAAGTTAACTTGAGCTGGCAAAGGTAAGTGAAGCGGCAGATGCAGGAAGTGGTTCATTCAGCCTGTGGTTTGACTTCACTGGTGATTTTTCTAAGTGTCTTTTTCCATTTGCTGTATATCAAGGCTATGGTAACTTCCTATTTACCTTAGACAACAAACTTTGTTAGGTCTTTTAGGCAGAACTAATTTTCCTACGTCAAGTCTGAAGCGTCTGGGTTTGTGCTCTAATCATAAAAAAAGAGGAGAATATGTGTGTGTGGATTGAAACAATTTAGGAAACTTGAAACAAAATTGCCTTAAACATCTCTCTGTGCTTTGTGTATAGCCCTGATTATTTTGTTTTGATTCAGCTAACCACATTTCCAACCATGATAACTAAAGATCACTACATTGGATTCCCTCTGATTGAATGTTAACTGCCTTATGGCATTTTAACTTTTGTGATATTACTTGATTGCTTCTTCATCATGTAATTTACTGATAGGGAAATAATTTTTCAGGCCAAACATCGTAACATAGTTGTGTACTTTTTACAAAGTTGTAAGAGTTTCAAAAGCAGTGATTATGTCAAAATTCAAATGGCTTATCACTCACAATTTTCAAAGGGTAAGTTTAAACTTCCAAAAGTAATGCCATTGGAAAGCCTTCAGAAGCTTTGAAATAGTCAATTTGAGGATTTCTAGCATTCAAAAACTGGTAGGAAAAAATCTGCACAAAACCTATATTGTCTCCTCTGGTGAAATGCAATAGTTGAGGAGCAGTAGAAGTTTCATCATCCTCTAATAAAAACCTTATCACCCAGATTGGTTTTCTTTAAATTGTTCTGCATTTCTATGTCTTAGTGTCCTTGAAACTTTTTAAAAGAACAGACACAGCTGCAATACCTTGACTTTTCATGTAAATCAGTTGCAAGACTTGTGGGACACAGTCAGAAATGCAAACTATTTGTTCAAGTTGTTAAACGAAATGTGCAAAGTGTTTAAAAACGAGGACAAATGCTCAAGGCATTGCATTTTCACCGCTTCTGAGCTGTGGACTTTATTGCTGTTAACCTTGAAGCTGACACTTCTGGAAGTAGTCTGTGTTTCTATTAAGGTGTTTTGGTTTTTTTAATTCCACTTTACCACAAAAGTTGTTTAGGGCTTGGGTTTGAAAATCCAGTGGCTGCATTGTTAAAGGACTAATTTTAATGTACTTTCTGGCACACAGACATGCAGGGTACATAAAATGACTCTCACAGCTGCCACACTGTGCATAAAGCTGGTGGACTAGGTTTGGTGCTTAAGCAGTATGAGCACTAAAATTATAAATCTAAGCTAAAGTACCTATGTAATTCTGTCTGTAACCCAACTAGGATTAATTACAGGACAGTCTCCTCTTAGTTCTGTCACATTGTTAGAACGCTTCAACAAAACTCTTGCTGCTTATGGCAATTCTGTACCTTTTTTGTAGAAAAAAAATAATACTGTGTTCAGAAGTTTCCTTCTACAATTTAGATATACTGAAGAAAGAAAAAGATAATAGCTTTTTATACTAAGTTAAGGCTTGAAAGAGCTTTTTTTATTTCAGACACTAAAACATGTGATTTCAAGCAAAACTGAGAGATTAAGTCCCTTGTCATTTGAACACTAGTTCATGCTTTATTTATGAGAAAATACAAACATGCTAACTAGAAGATTATTCAGCTTGGAATGAATATTTGATATCTAGAGTACCTTAGGACAGGCAAAACATTTCAACTGGAAAAATCACCCCAAAGTGATGGCCAGAAGTTTGAAGTTTGGTTATACTCAAATGTTTAAATCAAGTGTTTGTAAATTCTCTGAATTTCTATCAGTAAGGATTTTTGTCAGTTGTGCCATAGATTATAATTGAATGACTAGAAAGCAGTGATACTTTTTGTTACTTTAGACATCTGTGCTTCAAAATACAACTAGTAAGGAACAAGCATTCAGCTGTGAAGACAATGCAGGATGTAATTACTTCCTATTGGTCTTATTTCTTCCTGTATACATGTGGTGTACCACTTCTGGATGTGAAGGGCAAGTGGTTGCATTAGGCCAAAACAAAGCAGAAGATCCTTCACTAGGTGAGTGTGCGATTCTATGTGTTCTAGAACAAATACTCCTTTCCAAAGATTGAGACCAACTGCTGGTATCCCCATATTGATGAAATATACTTTGTACAGCTTTGCTTATTGGTAACTTTTTTTTGATCAGGAGAGACAGATTTTGGATTTGAGCATGTTCTTGCTGCTGGACTCCCAGATGCTTGTGTGCTGGTTTTGGTGCTTGCCAGGGCTGGAAATAAGAACTAAAACAAATCCATTAGTTCAAGGGCTGCTTTTACATTGCTTATTCACATAGTAGCATTTGATTTCTCAAAATATGTCATTGGACTTCTCTTCATGAAGCTATGTGTTACAGGACATGGAATCTTTTCGCCTGGTTTGAAAAGAACACAATGTTTTAATCTCATAGGCCCTAGAATAGAAAACTTTTATTTTCTATTTTGTTTTTGTGGGATTGTATCTGTTTGTGAACTGCAGTTTGAAAGATTAAGGTCTCATTTCTCGCCACTCTCCCTCCATTGCCTCCTAAATTGGTATCAAACAGCCCTCGTGTAGATGGTGCAGATTTCTGGTGCTGTGTATGAATGGCAGCTCTTCTATACCTTTCAGCTATCCAAGAATATTGTGTGTGAAAGGACAGAAGTTTGTGTATTTTAAGGAAAAAAAAATAGAAGATGATGCAATCAAGATAAATAAATTGTGTTCATATGTATTAATAAACTGTAACTGGATGAAGTTTGAATCCAAGCTGTTGTGCTTCTGAGACTTTTAACAGTTAAGCAAATAATTTATGGTGGATAATCTGATTAATTTTCTCTCTTTTCCTATTAACAAATCCTTTATGAAAGCATAATATATTTTCTCAGATGTATTTATTGTTTTAATTGATCTTTTGCATTCATTCTGGTTGTTGCTTTTGAGCCATAAATTGCTTGCAGATTATTAGTTTAAAATGCATTGATGAATCTTGATTGAACTTTGATATATGGAAGCATAATTTTTTTTGATGTCCAGATGGAGATGAAATTAGTTTCTTGTGTGAGCCTGTGATCTATAAGATCAGTTTTAGTGTGTGCTTTATCTTTTCAGTGTGGAAGAAACAGAAATGTGCATGAAATCTTTGGAGCCACTGGAAATGACGGCATAAAAAATAAATATGCAGCAGCCTTCTGCTTCATCTACTTGTCAATTGCTTCTAATCCTTTTCTTTAAATGTTTAGCATCACTGGAGCAAAAGATTACTGTACATTTCTGGATATCTTTCTATTGTTGGGGTTTTCCTCTGGCAAAAAAAATAAAATAAATAAAAGCATTACTTGTTCTAGGAGTTAGCCCAGTACCTGAGAGATGCAAAATAGAATAAGAAATCTTCTGTTTAGAAAATTTTATCAAGGGGCTTCTAAGAATTTCCTTTTCCTTTTGGTAGCACTCTGCACATTTCACTATTAGGGAACAAAATCTGATACTTCCTTTTAAAGTTGATTATGGATTCAGAAGTTTATTTGGTTCTAATGTTAGCAAAGACCCATTGCATTTAGAAAAATCACTGGACGGCAACGGAATGAAGTGAGAACTGCAGTGTATTGATTTCATCTGGTTAAGTGAAACAAAACCAACCAACACCCTGCTGCATATACCCCCCCCCCCCCCCCCCCCACAAAAAAAAAAAAAAAAAAAAAAAAAAAAAAAAAAAAAAACAAACAAAAAAAAACAACAACAAAAAAAAAAAAAAAAAAAAAAAAAAAA
>WUAM01000269.1:3861788-3882720 GCA_024336885.1 Actenoides hombroni | reverse complement strand
GAAATGGATAAACTAGCAAACAAAGTGTTTGCAAACACCACTTAAGTAGTGTTGAACTATTTCTACTGAACTGGAAATTCAGGTCTATGTACAACTGAGTTAGCTCCTAACAAGGGGGATGCTTTGACTTTAGGAGAGATAATAGCATACAGAGATTTTAACCTTCAGTTCACTTGTCTGAATACTGGCTGATTTACCATACATCAAAAGTCATTTGTATTATGATGGTTTCATTGGCCTGTGAGAAATGAGTTTATGACTTCAGTTTGCCTCACAGAGGAGAATTCTCCACATTGCAAGTGGCAAAAGCTGTTGATGGATCTTCCAGCAGAGATGTTAACGCTTGACTGTGAATGAAGGCAGATGCCTTTCTTCTCTGCAGGAAGGGCATAGACAAGGAAGAGTAGGGACGCTTGTACTGCTGATGTCTGATCCCAGAAACATAGAGGGAACACCAATGCTGCCATACTATTGAGACAAAAATGCATCTCTTACTTAAATTTGACAGAAGGAAAAATAGTGACTAAAATGACTAAATAAGGAGTAAATAATGACTACAGGGTAAGAGCGAAATTCTACCCTGGGCCGAACCTGTTATTTGTGCTACTCTGGGGGTCCTTGGAACCGTGAAACCAGACATGGACCTACATGGGCTCCTTGGGCTTAGAGAGGCTGTGAGTCCAGCACCCTGGTGCTCTGGGGCATTGTCTGTTCCTGATTCTGGTTTGCTTCCCACTCCTTCATCATCTGCAGCGGGTGGCTCTGCGGCTGTGCCCACTGTGCTAGCTAGCAGAGTATCGCAGCTCAGGTGACACTGCTTCTCACAGGTGCTACATCACGACTACTGTCTTTATCTAAAAACCTCTTTCACTCCTTTCTGGATCCCAGCTGAGGAACTGCCATTTGCTTATGCAGAATCACAATGGAAAATGTCAAGTCATTTTGAATTTACCAGGATCTGGGGAGGAAGGGAGAAAGCCCCATAACATAAATAGCTTTTATGAGGGTGAGCCAAGCCAAGCATTTAACTCCTCTTCATCGTATGGTGGTATTATGTAATGCTTTAAATGCAGAAGAGAGAGACAGGTGGCAGTCAAAGAGCAGGAGAGGACAGCAGCCACCAGAGAACAAGACTGTGTGGTCCCTAGTCAGTGAAGTTGAATAGGAGGGAAAGAATATAGACACAGATATTGCAACATTAATGGAGGCATAGAGGCCTGACCCAAAAACGAGATTGATACGAGAGCAGAAACAGGGTTCATACCATGTGATATCTTATTTCCCTTACTCTTTTCCGCTCTCTCCACTTTGTTTTGAATTTGTTTTTCTGTGTGTCTCCAGGACTGTTGTGACTTCTTTCACCCAGGGATTTGCTTTCTATTGCTTAGGCTACCACATAGCTCTCATTTTTGTTTTCGGTTTAATAGAGTCTAGGTATTGATGTAAAACAGCCTGAGATTGGTTGCATTATTCACAGGTCATAAACTCTTACATGTCCTGTTTATGGCAGTGATATTGATATGAGACTAGGGGTATTAGATAATTACAGACAAAATTATTTGGATTCTTGTTAATTCTGTAAATGTACAGAGTTATATAGCTATTCAGTAGGTCACAGGAACTAATTGTTTAGCACTTGATAAACAAGGAAAATAACAGGACTTTGACTTCCCCAGTTACATAGCTGGACAATCTGACCATGGAAATGCTGTTTCACTTTGGCAAAACATTCTTGTTTACAGCCCTACAAGTCTCAAAGTTGTCAGGTTTTAAAAAAGCAATGTTTCAACGGACTTTAGACATTTCTTTGTATTAGACCAGCTGACCTTCACCACCCAGCCACAAATAGCCAATTCCTCGAGTTCTTGCGATGAGGATTCTGGGACAATGCAGTTTATTTAGTCATGATAGTGGTAGTGATACAAGAAAAATAAGCTCATATAAGTCAGTCAGATATATGCCATTTCAACACATCGCCTTGAATCTGTTGCTAGCTGCCTCTGCGTTTTACTGTGTTCTTGGTGTTGAAAGTCTGTTTATTTCAGTGTGTTTTTCTTGTAAGGTTGTAATAAGGACTAAAGGACTTGGTTCTCCAAGTTATGTACCTCTTGTGTTTTGCTGAACACCCTCAATTCCTATTGCTTGAAGCACTCAAGACTTTGCTAGATCCTACCATTCTAGAAAGAGAAATGCACTCCAAGTGTTTTGCAATTTTCTGATGAAAGTCAGTATAGCCTATAGAAGTGCCAGGTACAATTGTTATTATTTAGGCATTGTACCAGTAGCATCTATTTTTGCATTGCGCTTACTCTTCAAAAATTTAGAGGAATGGTTCTCTGTCACCAAAGATGAGAAGGTTTTTAGCAAAAAAAGCCTACCTGAGTAATGCTAGTAGTAGTTGACTAGTCTCACCATAGATGGACTGTGAAATGTATTTGAGCTTTTCACAAGAAGTAGCCATGTTTGAAATTAACTTTCTGAAAATGATCTAAACATGGAAATTGTCTCTTGCTGTCTTTTGTAATACGTTTGGAGAAATTAGTTACCACTGTCAGGTCCAACTGCAAAGTCAGTTTCTTGACAAACTGAATGCTCTTATGCAAGGGACTTCCATACTGATCATCTTGCTCACTGCAAAATTGAGCCACTGCCCCAGGCTCTTTCTCTAGTCAGTAGAGGACAAGCAGCTCCATAGGGCAGTTCATCCCCTACAAAAGACCTATTTCAGGATGGAGTCAGTTTATCTATGGAGGCACTTCCTTTTCTTGAGTTTGGAGATGCATATATAATAAACCTAGACTAGACACCTGTGTTTCACTGTTAAAAAATAATGTGAGTTGATTCTTTCCCTAAAATCATGTATTATCATAACAGAGTAACGTGCTTTTGGCATCCAAGTTGAAGAGGACTGTAATTATTCATTATCTTTGAATCGTTATTCAAGCAAACCTTTAAGGGAATTGTTCCTGATTAATGATTTCAGGACCAAGATCTGTAAGAATCTCTGTTGAAGAGACTATGCTCTCTGTTGCTTTAATGAGTTTTAGTTCAGAAATTCATTACAGCTGAGTTGGCCTTGTGAGTGGCCCTGAAAAATGTTTTCTCTCAAAGTATGCTGCTAGCACTGAGCTGGATAAGTATTTGTAAGGGGCTCTTGCAAACATAGGGTTTTTTTGTGTGGTGTGTGTGTTTTGTTTGGTTTTTTGTGTGGTTTTTTGCTTTGTTGTTGTGGATTTTTTCCTGTTTTTTTTTTTTTCTTAAAATGGAGTCCACTTTTGTTTCTCTTAGCATACTTCTCTTGTAGAATGTGTGAGGAAACAGGGCCAGAAACATATGATTATTCTTGGTTATGTAAATCAGTGTAGCTTCACTGTCTGAAAATGGTGTCCTACTGTTTTATTAAAAGATAAAAACTGATTATTTGATGTTCTTCCCTTACGCTTGTATGTATGGTGCTCCAGTTCAAGGTATTTGTTCTTTTCACCTAATACCAAAAAAGGGGAATCCTATGTGCATCTGATTTCTACTATTGATACAGCTGAAGTAGCTATACCAAGATTATATATGAATAATAATTAGAAATATGAGATATTTGAATTGGAGGCAGCAGAGAATTTAATGTAAATTTAAAATTTATCTGTACTGTAAATGTAGTCAATCTAATAAAAGTATATATAACGAGTGGAGAAGGGATTAAGACAATTTTCTTAGGTAATGGTAGGTAGCTTTCTTATTTAAGGTTTTAACTTGTGACAAAGTCAGAACAAACCTTAATGGCAAGTTCTTGTATCTGAGATTTCATTCTCTTTATGTATTTCCTTTGCTTTTGCTGATAGATAGGTGCTTCAGCTCTCAGCAGTAGAGTCTCAAATATTAGTTATTGTTTCAGAAGCATTTGGTCTGGAATGTGATAAGACAGAGATCGCTGTAATTCTTTTTTCCCTCCCCCACCCCCAATTGTTTCTTTCCCATTCCATAGGAAGTGCCTCTCTTGAAAGGTCATTGTCTAGGAACTTACTGATTGTTGTTCTACAGTATGTAGTTTGACTGTTAGGTCTCTGATTCATGGCTGGTCAAACTTCAAATTTTCCTACCCATATTAGTTGAAAAGATTTCATTCTTGTGGGAAGACAATAAAATGAATCTTCACTTGCATGAATTACTAAATTAACAGAATGATACCAGAGGGAGAGTGTATATTAGCTAGTTAATAGGTGCTGGACAGAAAAAATTAATCTGAAGAACATTTAATAAAAAAAAATAAAAAATGACATCATACCCGCTAACCTCAAATGATACATGGGATAGAATTAATTGGATCTCTTTATTTCTATTTTTTTTAAATCATGTAATCTCTATACTATCAGTACTATATATAAGGTTATGTAGTACAATTGTAGTACAATGAAGGATGCCAGCTAATGTGTTTACATGAACACTCTGAGCTCAGGTTTGGATAGACTGTCATTGGTATTATTGTTTATTCACACTGGTATATGTTCTAATCTTAATTATGCTTATGCAAACACATCATAGAAAGAGACCAAATTCTGAATTTGAACTTGTTTTCTGCTTTCAAAATACAAGTTATTCATAGAAATATTTCAAAAGAACTCATGTTTCTCTCCTTTCACCGCACCTCTAGTGATAGTACATAATTTAGTGATAATCTGGAGAAACCTTGAAGCTGTCTGATGCTTCAGAGGGCAGATGGTCATCCTTTTGTCTGAGAGCCGTGCATTGCCATGAGGCAATCTTGAAAAGTCTGAATCTTTATTTAGATTAACAAGCAATTTGCAGTGTTTATGCAGTTGTGGCATAAAACTTTGTAAAACGAGGTATAGTTCACAAGATGTGAAGTGTGCAAAAGAACAGTATGACATGAAAGAATAAAAATGCTTGTATTTTGCAGTTCAGCTGTCTTCTAATGAGCAATTCAATTAAGCTTGGCCTTGTTAAATAGGTGCTTGAAAAATAAGTCAAGTGATGCAGTAACTAAGAGCATAGAAAAGCAAATCTCCCCCTCTTTTAAATAGCAATCAAAATATTTATGTGAATAAGTTGTTGTTGTGGAGCTTCTAATACATATCCCAAAATCATTAGGCAGCTAGGTCGAGAACAACTCAATGTGCAAAGACACAGGGTTGGGAGGATTGAGGAGGTATTTAATGCAAATCCATCAGTATCTCAGTTTCAAGACTCCACAGGGAAATGATTTAAAGAGTAAGTTCATAATAGAAACAAATTATACTTTTACCAAATTGTAAGCAAATTGAGTATTAAAAGGTGAATAATCACATTTCACACTAGGAATTTGTTTCCAATTAATACAGAAAACTTATTTAGCTCTAAAGTAAGAGTCATGTCTAACTTAGACATTAATAATGAAAACTGATTTTTGAACGGTGCATTGTACATCTGACCGTGAGAACATTGGCTTTAGTTAATTGACAACTTACTGAGTCCCCACCCATTGTCCCCCCCGCCCCCCTTTCATTTTACTGATGGTCAATGATTTTTTCTTTAGGACAGCAACATTAAGTTAAAGAGCGAGAGCAAAATTTAAGAAACACTGTCTACAGTGTTCTACGGAATGGCATTTGGGTTAACTTCAACAGTGTCACTGGAGTTGATAGCTCATTTACCCATTGCCATTTGGAATTTGTAAAGCAATCTGTAAACAACAGCTTCTGTCCATGTAACTTGTCCATTTTGTAAAATTCCACTTGCTTCAGCAATGTGAAAGTTGGTCTTTTGGTTTATCTCCCTTCGTTTTTCTTACTGTCACTAGTGGTCAGTATAGAATATGTCATTCAGCTTCATTCAAACTTCTAAATTCAGGTATGAACTTCATTCAAAACTCAGGTGTGCTTTTACCTGGCAAGGCACTGGGCTGCATGGTCAAGTGATCCTGGAATGAAACTGAAGAGCTCAGCTGAATGGGGCTGCAATCCAACCTGTGAGTTAAGACTCAGACTTCACTAGGGAAAATGAAGCATCAGTGCGAAGTTACCTTGAAAAGGAGAGGAGAGAGGAGGTGGGCTGGGTAGCTCTTTCACCCTGTCAGCTTTAGTGAGCATCACCTGTGAAAAATCTGAAGGTATGGCCTGGGATCCAGCTAAGTTATAAAGAAATATCAGCAGTTCTTCATTGAGCATCCTCCTGCCTCACACTGGGAAAAGCAGTGTACCACACCTTTTAATGCTGATTTACCTCAGGGAATAAATGATAAAGCCCATGCAGAGAAATGTGTAGTTGGAATGGCTTCAGGCAGTAATGCTAGACTGCAGCAGCAGAATCTACATATTTCAGTAAAAAATGTATTGATGCCACTAAGGGATTTTTGCCCTTCTGTCTTGCATGAAGTAGCATCTCTTTATTGTGAACATTGTAAACTAACATTCCTAACTTAGAAAGCAATTAAGACGGTGTAGCTGTAGTGCTCCTAAATACAATTTTCTTACAGATTAGTTCAATAGAATGAAAGATGAAGCATTACTGCTTCAAAAACAAAAACCAACAACTGACATTTCTGAGATATACCTTATGCTGTCTTGCCTCTGTTATGTGGTTTATCTGCATTTTGGCCATATCCAGCACTTTGGGATGTGCACAAACCTATTTTGAGAAACCCCTGCAGTAGATTCTAGTGCTGTAATGCTTGGAAGTCCCAGATGAGAATTGAAAATCTTCAGACTTAATGGGTGTATCTTCTCTGAGCAGAAAAGATGTGAAATGCTCAGGCAAATTCATTTGCACAGCAGCCTTATCAAAGCTACATTCACTAACTTAATGTCTAAATTATGACTGCTTTTTGCCTTTTAAGATGTGTGTGCATCATACGAGTACCATGTAATGGTATGTTAATAGAATGTATTCAAGAACCTCCAAGAGATGGGCAATAATTTTACAAAGGAATCACAGAGTGAGATAGGACAATCAGTGTTATTTAATCTTATATAAGTGTAAAGTTCAAATTTGTCCTGTAGCTGTAATTGTGACATAGGTGAGCACTGGAGTTCTGTGTGTGTGCCCATAATAATCAGTCCCATGGCGCTCTGCACAGATAGGAGAGTGTACTGGAGGTGGTCACAACTTACAGCCAGCTTCACAACAAAGCCCTTAACTTACGAATGCAGGAGCTTTACACATGAAAATATTGGGCAGTCACAGAGACTTCCTCAGGCATCTCCTTCTGTGTGTTGCCCAATTGGTAAGAACTGTTTTTGTGCTTAAATGTGATGATTAACATCCTGGGTGGAGATTCTGGCAGTTCCAGTGATTTCTTTGCAGCAGTAGCTGCCTGGAATTGACCAGACTGAACATAAATAATATTAAGTAGTCAGTAGAAACTGTTCTGTGCAGATGTGAGGTTAGAGGAAAATTAGAGATTAGAATTTAAAAGTAATGGTGACCAGTGGACAAAAAAAATCCCCCAAACAAAAAAAAGAGATGCAAACCCCACCCAAAATGCAACAGCTTGACATATGGAGAGTAAGGTCTTGTTGTTGAACCCCTTTGGGAATCATTGTGACAATGTGACAGAAAAGCTTGATTCATGTAGATGAGAGAAATGACTCAGGTGGCTTGAGTTAGTGTAGCACATGTTGTAGGTGCTGAACTTTGTGCCTTTTACTGACTCTTATCATTTCTCCTGATCTGTACTTATAGTAATCACCTTTTATGTTTTTTTTTTTTCCTCTGCAAATTGTTTCAGATTACTTAAGTTTTATGGTAGTTCTCTTTTTCAAACTTACTGTGTGTTATCACTGTGACTGTTGATTTCTGATCTTCTGGGAAGAAAATTACTTAATGTCTTATTAGCAACATTTAATTGACATTTTGTTCATATCATTTATTTCAATTGTGGGACTTGAATGTCATTTAAACAGCAATTATTTTCCCAATACTGCATGTTACCAACTACATAGGCAATACATCCTGCATTACAATGAGTTCATTTAAAGGATGATGATGTTGATCAGGGAAAGAGTGCTCGCAGAATAATTTGGTAGAGTGGGGCTTCCAAATGGATGGTGAGGTAGTTTGGGTGTTTCTGATCATGTGAAGTCAATGTAATGTTATTAAAATACTTAGGATAATCTGCACAAGAGACTTAATACGGAAATCATGTATGTCATGGGACTTAAATATAGCAGAGTCACTGACTGCTGTGCCAAAGTGTTTTGACATTACACTGAAGCATCAAATCCATTTGATTCTTGCTTGCTCTTCTGAAATTATTACGAAATACTATGAGTGATTATTTTTCTCTGAGCACTTTGTTGCTAGGCACTGCATTGAGCCTGATGGTAAGTTTCACATATATCATCAGATAGTTGAAATTAAAAAAAAATAAATATATAGTTCAATTTAAGCAAAATTACTGTGTAGACAGCGATCAGGAACTGGAAGTTTCACTGTTATTAGTTATGCTTTTCCATTTTATCTGTGGTGAGATTTTCATAGGTTCCTTTTCCACTGGGGAAGAAGAAAACTGGTTAGTGGAGAAAAAATGGAAAACTGCTTAATGGAATCTGGTTGTAAGGTTCAAAATTCATTGTAAGTTTCCTTAAAACATTTGTACAGTGACATATTTAATGGCAATCACAGCAATGACAGCAGTGATGTTAGAATAACGGAGGAAAAGTGAATAGTTTCTCCTCTTTTGTTTCCTTATGGGATTGAACAAGTAATGGAATTGTCATGCTTTTTAGGAATGAAAGGTGGAGGTACTGGCTTTTGCTGTGATGCATTGAGTAGTTTACCAAAAAAAAAAGAAGTGGTGGAGTGTCGTAGAATAGCTGGGATTGTTTCAAACTGTGCAGGCCTTGTGGAGCAGCCTTCACCTATGCAGGTGTGGTGGACAGCAGGTAAATAGTATTCTGCAGCCCTCAAAGAACTTGTCTGGTCACATTTGTAGTTGCTTATGTGTGTGGGATGGATAATCATACAGTTACATGTGGGTTATCCTTCGGCACAGCAATTATCTCTAGGCCCTGCACTAGTGACATAATTGTCATAGCTCTCTCAAAGGGAATGGTGGTGAAATGGCACCTTATTTTTAGATTTTCACACATGCAGTTTATGTGCAGTTGGTGAGGTATCTGACCAGACTGTCTTTTCCTGTCAATCTATGTTTTTATTTTTGGACTTTCTTGAACAAAATATGCTGAACTTTCTAAACCGATCAATTTTTCTTGTGAGTTATTACTGGAAGGAGGTGATAATTGTTTTATCAATAGAAGGCACAGTCAGTTGCATTTCAAATACCTTCAAAGCTGGTTATCTGATCACACTCTCAGGCAGCTTTGGTTATTGTTTGCGTTTGATTTTTGGCTCTTAGTGAGTTATAATAATAGCTGTGTAATACGGAATAACTTCCTCTGCTCAGGAGTGATAGGTCTTTCAGCCTGCCTCCCAGTGTGAGCCAGGCCGTGTTTTGGGCAGATATGGAGGAGAATTGCTGGGGAGGAGGATGACTGCCCCACAATATATGCCTGGCCTTGCAGCCAGCTCTGGGGTTTGTCTCACACAGCTGTTGTTGGAGAAGAAAATGAAAAGGTTGTCAAATACCTGGTACTCTGCCCTGTTTCCCTTACTCACCTGCTTTCATTGCAGGTTTGTGAACTTGGCAGAACCAAGTGTTTTTTCCTTTCCTAAGGTAAAAATAATCTTAAACTGTTTCTAGAGACTTGTCCCAACTGGGACAATGGTCAGGGACCCTTTTCTTAAGGGCTCTTGCTAGTTGGTATTTGGCCTTCTGAGGAGTGCCAAAACATTTGTCTCAAATCAGTCATTCTAACAGCAGCAAGTATGCTAGTGAAAGGAAAGCCTTCTATCCTTTGACTCAAAATCATGCTTTCTAAGGGCATAACCAATGAATCTCTGTTATCTGTCTATATGTTTGCACAAGCGAGAAGGTCTCTTGTAAACTGCTAGAGTATATATTTCATGTAGTAGGATAACAATATGTGTACTTTCACCTAGACAAATACACTTCCATGGTGATTCAAAGAGCAATTATGAATAGTAAACCTGTTCAAAGTAAATATGAAAGATTTAAAGCCACTTTGGAAGCTTAAGGAACTACTTTTTAACAGAAATAAGTACGAAAGGTTGCTTAAAAGACCAACCGGTTCCTCAGCACAAAATAATTTGAATTAGTGTCAGATAAGGTGTCAGGAAGTACTGGAAGACAATTCCCAGTGTAACAGCTCTCTTCTAGAAAGATCTAGATTTTGCCTTGTCACCTAAATTGCTGATTTGAGGTTGTGGTAGTTGTCAGGGATTTGGTGGAAGGAATTGTTTAGCATGCTCAGAGTGACAGAATGCAGCATTTTAAAAACAACACAAAGTAGTGCTCATTTGGCAGTGATGGGACTGTGTGCTGTAAGCATGGCTGACTAACCTTCTTCTCTGTTGTGCTCTATTGCTGTCAAGTCATTTGCTTTGGATCATCAAGGTACAGCTGTTAAAGCTTAAAAGAAAGTAATTTTTTAGTTTTGCAAAAACAAAAATTTTTATTAATCTACCAAATTTAAGATACATGATGCTTACTGACTTATCTTCAGGGCTGTGTTTTAGCAACCATGTAATAATGAATATATATGAAGAACCGTAAATTAAATGGCCTGTATTTGTCTCCGAGTGACTTTATATATAACTCTGACATGCCCTTCCTTGATTCCTTGCCTACACAATGCTTATTGCACTGCAGAGGGATGTTTAGTCTTTTAGACTGCTTTATAGATGTAATTAAATGCTTGTAAATTGTAATTACGATAACTTCATCCAGAAGATTTATGCGCCAATGGAAACTGATCTTTCTGGACATACTAATTTAAATGAAAATTTTGGTTTTAAAACATCTTCTATATTTCCAGCACTTAAATGTTGTATAATGTTTCTGAAAAAAAATGAATAACCTAAACTACAGTCTGGTAAAAATTAAACTATCTGAAACTGAGGACCGAGCTTGGCAAAACCATCGGTTTTTCTGTGCTTAGTCACTCCAGCCTTAGCTAAACTCTGAAAATAACAGTGTTACATTTTCAGTAGATGTCTTATGCTTTTCTTACTGTTCATGAAACAAGAAGGAGAACAGAGCAAACAGCCATCTAAAATAAAAGCATGGGATAGGGAAAGTTTGACCTGACTGTATTGTATAGTGTGTGTCTCAAGAATATCAGCAGCTATCAGCCTCTTGCTTCCAAAGCTTCAGCTCTTTCCATTTAAAAACTTATGAGCCATCTAGGAAAACATAAATTTCATTTCAGTAGTTGATGTAAGTCAGAGCTCATAATAAACCACTTTTGCAACGCAGGGTCACTTCCAAACAACTTACTGTGTGAATCGTAAAACACAGTTTTTGAAAGAATTCAGTTTTATTTTATCAAATGAAGCAAGATGTGCATAGTTATGTCTAAAATGAGTTTATGTAGCGAGTTTGTGGATTTTCCCAGAGGAAATATTGTGGTAGTTTCATATCAGAGCTTCATGCCGTATATAATGCCAACTTTTAGTACATCTCTCTATTCATTTTATAGTCTATTAGCTATTATTTTCAGGAGTATACAGAAAAATGTAATCCTCTCACTACTTAGAATGGTCTGATGGGTTATATTTCTGCTTTCTACATAGGAATAACTTTTATAACACTAAACATAGGAACATCTTATGTGTCTGGTTTTTATTGCATGTGTCCAAACAATTTAAATAATATATTAACTGTATACAATCTCTATACATGCAATCTATATACATGAACTAAAAGATATGCTTTGTTTCAGTAAGGGCTGGAACTTTGACTGAATGGAATCCATATATTTAATGAAAAGTACACAAGTTGGATGCTACTACACTAGTCATTTGTTTCATCTGTTTGTTTCACAAGAAATAATTACCATGACACAATCATAGATGTTAAGAA
The DNA here is from genome assembly GCA_024336885.1 of Actenoides hombroni. NCBI lineage: Eukaryota > Metazoa > Chordata > Aves > Coraciiformes > Alcedinidae > Actenoides > Actenoides hombroni. The sequence continues at coordinate 3,870,788 of WUAM01000269.1, read as the reverse complement.
CAAAGGAAACTTGTTCCTGGTTGAGGCTAGTAAACACCTGTGCCCCAGTGTGCTGGCTCCTGGAGTGGCATCAGGAAATGTTATTTGGTGTTTTATGCTGGACACTTTGTGCAGGCTATTTACCTCATACTCTCCCAGTATCCAGTAAACTGCTTTAACAGGAAGACTGAAAATCTGAACAACTTTTTCAGTTTTCCATGACCAGAAATCACCTTCCAGATACTTTTCAATCCCTTTCTCTGACAATGTATTTGACTTTTCATGGTCCTTCAATTTCATGTGAGTATGCTCCTTGTTTTCAGGGAGGGAGGAGACAATAGCTCTGGGGCTGTTTGTGCTGGCTAAGAGTTATCTCTTGTCAAGTTAACTATCAGTTTGTGCATTTTACTAAATCACTTAAAACATTACAGTATTAGTAGAGACTAGCTTCACTAATAAAGTAGTTAGATATTACATTTACTTAACTCTGTAACAAGAACAAAGAAGTGCAAAAGTTATCCCATTCTTTTCAAGTGGCTCAGTAAATGGAGGGACCAGCATTTCAGAGACATGAAACCATTAACCTGTTACTGTACTGAAGTGTAGCCAAATCCTTTGTGCTGGAATCATTTAGTACATCTGGATGGGTACAGATATGCATACATCTGCAGCAGAGAATGATGCTGTACAATGAGATAGAAATGGGAAGAACAATATAAAATATTGAATATTAAAAGAGTAGTATTAAATATGGGGTAAATCTTCCAGGAGCTGCTTGTTCTTCAGCAGATGGAATAAATGGACAAAGATAAGTTAGCTGCTTTTGAAAACTATCAGCTCACATCCCACTTTCTCTCTCAAAGAGTATTTTATTAATTTGCCTAGAAAAGTTTTCTACCAAGATGTAATGCTTAGGCTTTAATACACACTTGGGCTCCATAGCGTGGTACTTCCTTTTACTGACTGGGTCCTCCTAGTAGTAATGAATCAATGATTGAGAAGGCTGTGCAGGGTGTATTGTTTGTGTAGCTGAAGGCCTGAAAATAGTTTGGTGGGTTTTGTAGTTGTGCAGTGGGAATACAGGGTGCTCAAGAATGTGACTGGTAAATAGCCAGATAATAGACTAATGAGAAGAAAGTCAGAAATCCAACAAAAAGAAAACAAAGATTTACACTGGGTGTGTGCAGTCTCAAGTGAGAAGCAGCACAGAAAATATCCACACACGACATGAATATAAGCATGAATTGACCACATTGTGCTTTTAATGACTGGTGTGCATGTGCGTGCTCAGCTTCTAAGCAAAAATGACTTAATTTAAAGGTGCATAAGTGATAAGTTGTAGAAGATACAGTAGCAGGAGAAGGCTTTGATTAAAGAACAGATTACAACATATAAAGGTGAAGTGTGAGCTGGAGTCTTTAAATCTATGCACTGGATAGTTAATTTCACCCAAGAAGTACTGAATAACATCTACAAAGAATGCAGCCTGCTTTCTGTCACCATTAACATTTGGTTTAAGCATGATGTTGCTTTGGTCTGAAATCCTGACTGGCTTTCAAAAGTTAAAAGATGGGCATTAAACTTGATGATATTTTGATTTCTCTTCCTGTTTCTGTTACCCTACCTCTGCCTTGCTTGATGCTTTGAAATTGGGAAAGAGAAGGAGGAAACTGAATACCAGTGTCTACCCATTTCTGTTAGGCTGGAGTTCATCAGGTCCCAGCCCCCACCTTGAAGTATGGCCAAGTTTGAGGTTAGGTCAGGTTGCTCAGAGACAGTCACAAATATCTCAGAGGGTGGCTATTCCACCACGTTCCTTACCACCTGTTTCACTGTTCATCACAGGTATGTGTCTCGTAGTTGGTAAGCAGCATGAGAGAGATGCATCACTGTGGGTTCTCCTGGTGTGTTCCAGTAGTTTTCATTTTGTGGATCTCAAGGAACTCACTCCTGGGTAATTAGCATTGTTTGGAGTGTTTTATTTTGTTTACCCTTTTTACTAAATGTCTTCCCTAAACAGGTGTATCCCTATTACATATACCCTAAGAAATTAAAAAATCAGCTCATGCTGAAGTCATTTTTCACTGGCTTAGTTGGAGGGTGATTAAACAAACGAACATCCATTAAAATAGGATTTCCAGACTATTGATAAAACTTTGTAGTTATGCAAGCTAAGAGAAGGATAATCGAATTTCATACTTCATGCAATAAGCTTCTCACTACAGGAGTTCAGGAGAAAGTTTTCTCACATTTAAGCACTAAAGAACTTGTTCTTCAGTTTCGTTGTAGGCCTCGTGTTAGATTGCCAATAGATGAAAGCAGCTGGAATTGAACACTCTCATTAACCAAATCCTGGACCCTTTTTCTCATGTCCTTTGCTTGTTCAGAATAATAGGATGGAATTTTCAGGCCTTTGTTCAATTTGCTTTTACATTCTCTAGTAGACTGGTATCTATGTTTTTAATGAGCAATGTCAAGAACCTGCAGTAAGAAAGAAATTGAATACTATATGTAGTCTATGCAAATTTAAGATTCCTGTAGGTGGCTTTTTAGGTTTTATTTTAAGGCCGCACAAAGTTGCGTGAGTAAAATCTACAATAAACAACCTTAAACTGAATCCTTATTGAGTTTAGTCCGAGTGCTTTGATTATGTGGCAACGCAGGAAGCAGTACCAGGCTTCCAAATGCATTTGTGCACATACTTCTTTGGACTGGCCATGCCAGGCAAGATTGCAAGTGCTTTTCGTGCAGGTCTTCGAGAGGGTCCTTGTCTGCTTCCTGCCTGATATCAGGCATCACTGCATTCACTGAGATGACAGCACTGCTTCTTCAGTGGACTACTGAAGAACTAGCAGGTACTAGTGCATCTTCCAAATGCACGTCTCAAGGAGAGGGGAAGGAGATGGTTAAGGCACTATTCCATCTCTCTAGTGGGCAATGAACGTGTTCCATTCTAAGCGCAGAAGATAGACCTTGCAAAAATGGGTTCCCATGACACTTTGTATCACTGCATATCATGAACTGGTTGTTTGAGTTCAAACGACATCTTGAAACCTGTTCTGTTCTCTGAAACTGGAAGTGGCAAAACAATATTGATTGGGAATTGAAAATTCAATTGCAGATAGCTGGTGTCATTTCACTAGATGGTGCTGTAGAATCGTTTTGACTAGAAAGAGCAAAGACGTGCTTTGCGTGATGATTAATGGCTACTGTATTGGTCAGAAAAAGCTGAATTAGATGCTAGAAGTCAGGTCTGAAAAAGTTATGGGCTTTCTACTTAAAACTTTTTAATGCATAATTGAATCTGAACTGTAATAAATAATTTGAGCTAAGGAAAAGTTGAAGTAAGAACTAAAAAGAGTTGAATCATCATTGTATTATATATGTAAAATGCAAGTAATTCACGTTTTCAGAGCAGAGATTAGATAAAGTCAGACAAAATAAGAACAAAGAAAAGGCAGAGAAAGGTGAAACCACCCTTTCTGAGAGCAAATCTTTCCAAAATTTTCATGGGACTCATGGTGCTACATTTGCTATTGTGATGAGGGAGACTGACTTTTAAAAAATAATCTATCTTCTTATAGAATACTGTTGACTTTAAATTACATCTTGATGCATTGCTTTCTTCTGCATATTAATGGTAAAATTTAAAGAATGTTGTTCTTCATACACATTTAATTAACAAAATATTTATTTATATTGCTAGAAAATTTAGGACCATGAGACCTAGTTGAGAAACTGATGGCGGTTGATGACAACATGAGGATTCATTGTCCAAATTCGAAGTAGTCTCAATAAGTGCTAGGAATAGAAGCAGTATTCTGCATTGTTAATCCAAATTCCTATCCTTATTGTTCTCCATGGTGAGGTACAACTAATCAGCTGTTGCCTTAGGATGATATGGGGGAAGTGTTCTGTTGAAAACATACAAGATGAAATAACAGGTCTCTAGTTTAAACCAGATCTCTGCAAACCAAAGGAATCTGGTGCGATACTAAAAGGTCAATCGAGTACAGAGATGCGGAAAAAAATGTAGTGTTATTGCAATCATTTAGCTATCAGTAGTATCATCTGGACATGGCAGGGAGATCAAATAGCAAAACAAAATGTTTTTTAATGTAGGAAATAAATTCTCATGACTATACGTAGAATTTTGGCATGCATGGACAGAATAAGCAAAACCTGCCAAAAAGATTGAATGCGAAGAATAATGCGAGCAACTTCCATTGAAAATCCTTGATAAGGTATATCTCACACTGCATTCTGAATATAGCTACACTCACAATTAGACGTGGTTTATACCTTTGAGAAGGATTGCTGCTATGAATGCTTAGCATACAGCACAGTCTAGACTGTGGGTTAGTGACCTCTATGAACCAGGGAGCAATCTGAGGTCCCACTGACTTAAACATGCGAACTATTCATTGTGTTGCAAATAGTAATTGGTGTACTGTCCTGTAGTCAATTCCTCAGACCACCATAAAACCATTAAGTATAGAAGAGCAGAACTGGGCAAGTAATGGATATTTAGCTTCATTGCTGAAGCAGAAGGTAAGAACAAATTGAAAAAAAAAAAAAAAAAAATTTTTTTTAGAAGCACTTTGAATAATACCACCTGGGGGGGGGAGATTTAGTAATACTTGACTAAAAATAATTCTTTTTGACTCTAATTTTTATAAAGTTAAATTTGATTTTAATATGCTATTTGAAAGTGAAAAGTTTTGAAGTTTTGTCTTAGAAGTATATAAAATGGCTGGGATTTCCACAGTTTATCATTTGAAAATACATTACATGCTTCATATAAACAAGTGACATTTTTACAGATAATTCTTGCCCTTGCAAGAAGTTTCAGCCCTGTCTTATAGTGAATATTATATTCATTAATGGAAATAGAGACAGAAGTCAGAATCTGAAACCGGCTATTTGAGATAAAATTGCCAATAGATGGCTAACAAACTCGTCTTATCTTCCATTATTAGGACTACTTCATCTTGCTTTTATGGCTTATGCACATTGATGCATGACGTTATTTCTGTGATGACAGAAAGGCAGAAGTTATTTGTGTAAATGGTGTAATCTTATTGTTTCGTACATAGCTTTCCTCTCTCAAATACCGCTCTGTAAAACCAGCACAATTTTTATTGAATAGTTTAAAGCTGCACTTAGTGTTATTGCTGTTGTCAGAAATCATAACTATTTTGAGTTAAATATGAGGTTTCTGTTTATTTCAGTTAATATGATGTTCCTTTTTAATCATCCTTTAACAAATAACCTTGCTCTTTTTTTTCTTTTTTTTTTCTTTCTTTTTTTAATTCTTCCCCCCCCCGTGAATGAAGAACAGCTATTCTCAGGGGAGATTGTTTTGATCTATATGTTTGGCATATTATGCCTAAAATATTTGGGTTTGAGCAGAATTTATTGAAAGTATTGGACTTTAGCTAGAAGCCAAAGCTGCCCTGAATTTCAATTCCATTCTAGGGCAGAAAATGAGTAAAATTGGATAGTAGCCTTTACCTAGTTTAATCACTGAGGCTAGATTGAGAGTGGTATTCAGTGGTCCAGGTATTAGGCTTTGTGTTGCTCTGCCTTGAGAAATCCTTGTCTAGCCTGCATAGGTGCTCTGACAGAATATATCCTCTGCTGGAGGGGAAAAAGGATCCCAGCAGGGGAGAATAACCTGGGCTTGTGACAGCTCATGTTATATGTCTTTCTAGGTTTGATCTGTCCAACCTCAGCGAACCCAACTGCTGAGATCCAAGCCCCAGTCCGGTGTGGGGGCTGCGCTGCTTCCAGCACTGCCACCCCAGACAGGTGCCGGAGCTTGTTTCTGTGTGTAGCAGACATGCCAGCCTGGGTGGAAGGATGAGCGTAAGCCTTGATTTCTTACATAGGTAGATTGCTGACTGTAAAAATGTGGAGAGCTGAGGAGAACATTGAAATTTAGTCTGGAGGTAGGCCAACCTGTATTTGGTGCCTGAAGGGAGCATGCCCACTGCATGCCAGAAATGACCCCAAGCTCAGAATTTCACTACAGGTTCCAATTTTAAGGTGAATTGCATGCCTTCAAAACCCTCTCAAGTCACAATTTCTTCTCTCCACAGCCAAATTATCAAGATAATGATTCCAAGTGAGGAAGATTTAGCTTAGTTGCTATGGTAAAAGTAGAGAGGACACAAAGCTGATACAAAAACTCTTGTCACCTTCAGCATCTATGCCAGCTTTTTCTTTTTTTCTCTTTTTTTTCCTCAACCCAGGGAAAAATAGACAGAGGGGAAGAAGGGATTATATATCCTTCTTCTGTTACATACGTTTTCGTAGCATGATACAATATATACACACTGGCATTTTATACAATTTAATAGACTTCTAGAGAATTAATTTCCATTATGAGATTTACTCATAATGATTGCCAATTTGGCAGCTTCCTGCAGTGCTTAGTATTACATCTGCTTAACAGGCCAGATGATAATATCACAAACTGTACTCAGATTATTTGCTGAACCATGGAGCAAGTGGCTGTGAAAAAAAATATTACCAAAAAGGAATTGCAATACTTTCCATTGGATGTAAAATCCCCTATCTTCCAGTTTATCACTCCACCTGTGAGTGGGAGGCATTCCATATGTAATACCTGAATAGTTCTTTATTATGATGAAAGGGTGTCTTCCGGGGAAAATTTCACAATTTTTCTAAAATACCTATCTTTCTGAAATAATGAAAACAAAAGCAGTAATTTTTCAGCAGTTCTGTGAGTAAAACGCACCTCTAGTAGAGCAAAACTGAAGGTAAAACTCTATTGCAAATCCCCTAATATCATACTGGGTTTGGAGAGCCTGTCTTTCTGATGCGTCCCTCACATTCAGTGCAAAATGCCTAAAGAAGGGCATTTAAACTCTGTCCAAACCCTGGTTTATACCTCCTTTCTTGGCCATTATGGACATTGTTACTGTATTTTTCACTGACAATTCTATCCTGGGGTGTTAGATTTGTCTTAGAGCTCTCATTTGAGTTTTGAGTTGCTTCTAACACTTGAAATTCTCATGTATGGTTTTAGGCCATTGTTTTACTTTCCACACAGGACACTTTCAAAAACACTTTTAGGGCTAGTAAGAAAAGAATCAAATCTATTCAGAAAATTATTGAAATACAGGAGGTAGAGATGCTTGCTTGAAACCTGCAGAAATTATGGTCATGAGTTTCAACAGCACAGATATGTAACGATGGTCATTTTTGTGTCTTCCCTTGTCCTAGACCATTGACTTCTGAGCTGCCCTTCGAAATGTGCCAAATATTATCTGCTGTATTTACCAGTGATATGGAGAAAGACTGTGGAAGTAGTCAAAAGTAAAAATGCTTTTCCTTGATTTCAACCAAAAAATGTTGAGATATCTTTTACTGTAAATGTTCATTTAAAAAAAAATAAATCTTTTTTAGATGCAATATAGAAATCTTTATGAATACTTCAATATTTGGATAAAGGTTACTTTTTAATGGGAATGTTGTTTCTTGCTTCCAGCAATCATAATGGTACAAAACTCAGTTAAAAAAACCAAGCAAACACAATGAAAAGCAGCACTTAAAGAGTTATTAATAGTTAGGTATTTATTTGCTCCTGAACTCCTCTGTTTTTTCTGTAGAGCCAGTACCAGCTAGAGGGACTGAATGCTGAGTGTAGCTGATCAGAACCTGCTATTCAGTCTCCTTTGATAGGGGTTCTTTATGGTCCAGTGACTGAAGAAAACTTTGTCTTGGGGAGTGTAGAGAAAATTTGGCAAAGTTCATGGAGTAGTTTGACACAGCATCAGTGCTCAAAGGGTCATGGAGATGAGTGCAATATGGTAGAGACAAAAGAGCAATGTGATTCTATTAAATTGCATTTGCCTAAAACTCAAATCAGAAAGAAATGAAGGAATATAGTCTCAGCAGCAATAAGTTGTGGTTTGTTTTATTTTGCCTATTATCTTCTTTGGAGCTCATCAGTCAGAAATTCAGCTATAGGGAGGGATGTGGGTTCCTTGAAGAAAAAAATGATTATTTTACTCACGTTGTGTCATTGAAGTGGAGCCAGATAAAGCAAAGAATTGAGAAACAACACAGAATAATTTTTGAAGTCCTCCATAATACATTTTCACAGAATGGTTGAGGTTGGAAGGGACCTCTGGAGGTCATCTTGGTCAACTGCCCTGCTCAGGCAGGACCACTGAGAACACAGCTTTTGAATATCTGCACAGAGGGAGACTCTACAACCTGTCTGTTTTCTATTACTTGTAGTTTGTTTGTTTGACTTGGCTTGTTTACCTGTCTTCACAGGGGAAAAAAACCAACCCTAACAAAGCCAAACCAAAATCATGCAGATTTTAACTTACATTCTCATTTGCAGCAATAACAGAAGTACATGGTTTAAGACAAACAAACAAATTTATTTTTTTTTCTCCCAAAGTGCATTATTTGTATTTCTAAAGCACTTGTTGCAATATTTCAAAAATTTGTCCCAGGTGAAGCTACATCCTGGCATCACAGCCTTCATTCCATTGATTAAGCTATAAGTGAGAAATCCCAGAAGGTTACCTGGCTGAGAGTTCCGAATGGTTGATAAGCAGGAAAGCCCTGCGGTATCTGGTTTCTGATGAAGTAGTTGCATTTGTGATCACCTAGTCCAGAAGGAATGATTCTCCCTGGCTTTGAGCTACAGATTGCATCAATCAAGGAAGCTGATTGACTTGTCATGTGAATAGGTCCTCTGAGCTAAGCAAAAGGAAACTTCTAGCAATTAAGTTTTGTACCGTTGTTTAAGGAAAATTGTGTTCTTTATATAAGAAAAATCTCAAATCTTAGTTGCTTTTGTGAATCTTTAGGGATTTTCTTGTTCTTCATTCTAGATCTTCCTTACAGTAGAGACGACCAGAGTATGAGGCATGACTTATTCTTTCTGTTACGTGTCACTCCCATTTTTTACATTCTTGGGGGTTTTTTTAAGACACTCTCATTAGCCTTTTGAAATCATAAGTTTGTTTTATACTT
>WUAM01000269.1:3825761-3846208 GCA_024336885.1 Actenoides hombroni | reverse complement strand
TTTTTTTTTTTCTTTTTTTTTCTTTTTTTTTTAAATAGGAGAATGTCTGTTAAATTTTAATGCCTAAGATTGTTTATGGAAATGTAGTTTCTTAGATTGCAAATGTTTGCCTGAAGGAAGCTGGATTTGTTTTCAGCTGCACACAGAATATAATCATGAAAATATAATCAAGAGTTAATGAATGTGCAACATATTAAAGAGATCAAAGAATAGTGTGGTGAAATGAATTTTTTGGATAATTTTTATTCTGTTTTTTCAGCTGATTATTTGTGAAGGTAGTTAACACACAAAGGAAGAACCACTGCATAATTAATTTATAACTGTAATACTGCATATACCCTAAATAAAACTGTAAAATTAGAATATTAATATATGCACTGGTGATTATGTCAAATTCCTTTTTTTTTCCCCCAAACCATGTAATTATTTAATGCAATGTTTAGCTGTGACTAACAGTATGAAAGAAAAATAGAATATCTGAGGTTTTTAAAGTGTTTATAAATACATGCCTCTGATTTTTTTTTTTTTAGAAACTGTATTAACCCGAGATGATTTTAGGAAGCCTGTTTAATTCTTGGTAAACTCTTTGTTATTTATTTTATGTCTTTCCAATGATAGTATGTCATGAGGGTAAAAAAAAATTGCAGGGGTTGTGGGTTTTTTTGGTATGTTTGTTCTTTAGAAATTTTTGCTGTTTGTATTGGGTGTTTTGGTTTTTTTCTGTGGGTATGGTTTTTGTTTTTTCTTTTTGTTGTTTGGGTTTCTTTAATAAACAAGTCTTGCACTTTTCAGGTTTCCATGTCCAGTTTTCATTTACTGCCATTTAAATTCCCCTGTAAATTTTTATTAATTATTTCTATCAAGATGAATCAAAGTGAAAACAAGAAGTCAATCCATTAATTTTGTGCTGACTGCAGCTCTGGGTAGAAAGCAAAGTGAGGGTAGGGAGGAGCGTGTGTTACATGTGAGCTTCAATTCTTGCAGATAAAAGCAAGTCATAGATAATAGTAGGATGTTTAAATAAAATGTGTTGAGTAATTTTTTCCAAGGTGTCTAGTAACAATGGACCAATATCCAGTTTTTGTGAAGGGAAAGCTTGAAGGTAGAGCACCTGTCACAGAAAAGCCACAACATTTCAGTCTTTTCTTCCTACGTTAGTGAGGAGAGAGATGCAGTTTTAGTTATGGGAATATTTCAAATGCAGATATAGTGAGAAATGAAAAAGCAACTATCTGGTTTCTTCCTCAGCTTAATGGAACAGATAAGGTTTCTCAAGGTCCCCCATTTCCTACCTTCTGTGAACTCTGTGCTCATCAGTATGTGCAGTAGATTGTCAAGGGCCTGTGCTCACTTGTGCCTCTCTGCCACCCAGCCACATGCGCTAAGGTCACCCACAACCTTGCTTACTAATGTCCTCAGCAAACAATGAGTAGTGGGATTGTGAATTAAGACCAAAGGCCAGAAATTAAATATGGAAGGAAGCATGGGGATATGCTTTGAGGAAGATCTTCAAGATCTTACAGATTAGGCTCTTCCTCTTGTTTACTCATGCTTCCTTGCCAGGCTGGCAGAGTTTTGTTTTTCGCAACCCTGAAGCACATGGGAAAAGTCCTTTGTGCCTGGATAGGCCTTCTGACTGGAATAGGTATGACAAGCAGAAAGTGCAGCCTTCTCTGTAACTCAGCTGTTCCTAGGACATGATCGTGACTTCCTTGCAATAGCTGAAAACTTGTCATATTCCAGCACAGAGATAATCTAAACAATCATTTTGATAGCTCGAGGGGTTTATCTTAAAAAATTGCAACGGCTTAACAAGAAAGAGTTAGAATAGTCATAACTCTTCAATTAATTTAAGCTTTTCTGGTTTTCTACACACACATCTTGGATACCCTGCAGTAATACTGGGTTGGTGGTGCTTTTAACAGTTGTCTTGAAATAAGTGCAGAAATAACCAAATACAACAGACAAGCACACAAATTTGAATCTGTACTCATAATATGAAGCAAAAGAAGAGCTTTTCTTAGGAAGAATGTTTTGAACTTCATATATATACTTCAGTGGTGACTTTGCTCACCAGTCCTACAATGTCTCAACTTTTAAACTTTCAAACACTGGTTTTACCAAGGGGTTCCTGTCATGTTCTTCACAATCCAATTAACCTGATCAAGGTACCTTGAAAGAGGACTCCCAGACTGTTAAGGAAAGCTTGAATTAATTGCAAGACCTGTCTAATTAGAATGTATTATTTCTATTTTGACTTCTTTTTTCAAGTATTTGCAATGTAAATGTTCTAAATTGCTCTCTATACATCACATCATAAATATTCAGATCATGATTTGACACCTATTGCTAGTTTATACTCTACAAAGTGATTGTAAAGTGCTGAAGCATTTTCCTCATCCCAGTGGACGACAAAACAAAAAATAGCATAACTCTTTTTCAGAAAGGTGTGAAGGAAAAGACTCCAAGGATTTTCAAGAAGATCTAATTAATTCTGGTGCATGTAATATTGCAAAATGCACTGTATAAGACTTCCTTTAGCAAATTAGGTTTTAGTTTTGATGTGTAAATATGATGATGCATGCAAATTATCTCTCCAATAGTAATTAATTACTCTGGGATGTTCTTAACATTTAAATACTAAATTATGAAATAGCTCGGAGAATAAGGGAGAATTTGCCATACTTTTGCCTGTAGCTCTGGTTTTGTGAGCTTCAATAAAACTATTGTTCAAGGGCTACAAAGATTATAAAGTGTGAATACCAATGCAAATTATTTGCTTTTCTTGTCTAAAGGAGAGGTTTCTGTTGTTAATAGCTTAAGAGCTTTTTACTCTATACCTTCCCACTCACTGGAGAAAGATGAGTACAGTCTCCAGCTGAGGCTTATTATGAGTTAAGTAAGTAATCAGAGGACTATCTAAGATCAAGAGCTTTGCAGTAAAGAGAGTCCAGCAAAGTTCATACCTTGAAACAGAGGCATTTAACTCAGAGAACTGTTTTTAATCAAGTTCCTATTTACTGCTGCCACCTCTGCTGTGATGTGTGTGTCTGCTTCCTGGTCTTTTTCATGATTAAACTGCATATCCATTTCTACAGGATTTTGAGGAGCACCAAGCTGCTGTTGCAACTGAATGTATGGGATTACAAGTTTTGCTACTTGGATGCTTCCTGTGTGCATATTATTCCTTCATTGGTGACTGCCTTGTACGGGTACTCATGGACAATTGTCTGGCCTATGATTATATTATTTTACAATATTACATCCTTGATCAATTATCAGTTGAACAAAACAGCAAAAAAATTTGTCTGCAGTTCAGGTTGCACATCTGTGCCAAGTAGTCTCAGAACCTGTCTTTCAGAAGTCTGTGCTGCTTCAGGTGGAGTGCTTCTGAACTAATTCTTCTTGTTAAGTAGCTGAATGTATGTGCAGGCTCCACAGCAGGTCAGAGCAAACATTGCAATATCAGGGTACTTCTTAATTTGCTTATCTGTTTTGGTGGTCTTACTTTGATGAAGGGTGTTTCATCTCTTAATAGATAGGTAATAGTGTTTCAAAGAATAAAGTAATGAAATTAGCAATCACTGTAAAACTGACATAGACAAATAATGTTTAATTTTAAAGTTTGTATGGTATGATTTAAGAAGTTCAGTACAGCACTGGGTAGGTGCCTATGTCTCATAGTCCTAAATGCGTAAATATTTTTCATCACTTCCTTGGAGGAGAATATCTAAAAAAACCCCAAGATTTATGTGTTGAAAATTACAGTTAGTTTCTGAAATTGTTGAACTCTGAAAGACTAGTTAAAAAAAAAAAAAGCCAAAACCAGTATAAAAAAACCCAAACCACAACAAAACAAAAACAACAAATGAAAAAACAGAAAAAAACCCAATACTTGGCCCCCCCACCCTCTGCCCGAAAAAAATTAGTTTTATTTCATTCTCTGTGTTGTATATCTTACTATGCAGTCTGATGTTTCAGGAACTCATTACCACTATCCAAAGGTTTGGTCAGAGAATGTTAACTTGGAAACTGCAAAAAGCCATGAAGAGTATATAATCATAGACTGTCTATGGAAGGTATCTATAAGGACCATCAACAATTCTTAGCACCTTGCAGGACTATCTTAAACTAAATCATGTGTTTAAGAGCATCCTCCAGATGCTCCTTGGACTCTTGACAGGCTTGGTACTGTGATCACTTCCCTGTGGACCCTGTTCCACTGAACAGTCACTCTTTCAGTGAAGAACCTTTTCTTAGTTTCCAATATGATCTTCTTCTGATGCAGCTTCATTCCATTTCCCTGTGTCCTGTCACTGGTCATCAGAAAGGAAAGATCAGCACCTCTCCCTCCACTGTTCCCCTTGAGGAAGCTGTAGACTTTGATGAGGACACCCTTCAGCCTTCTTTTTTCCAAGCTGAACAAATCACGTGTGCTTAGCTGCTCCTTGTATGTCATGCCTTTCACCGTCATGGTCACCATCCTCTGGACACACTCTAATAGTTTGATGTCCTTTTTATACTGATGGGCCCAAAACTGCAGGTGCTACTCTGAGTTAGGGCCACAACAGTGCAGATTTGAATTTGTTCAAGTGGAGTACAGTTGACTTCAGCTCAGTGAAAATGCTGAGGGATTTTTATGCTTTTTCCCCCATAACATAAAAGAAAAAGTAGTTTGTGTGAACCTGGTATGATGAGCCAGTTCAGTGGATCCAACTCCATGCAGGAGCAGGGCCTCATCACTGCAGGTTTGGCTGGGATTTGAAAAGATATTTCAGGACTGTAATTCTTGAACAGATAAATGTTGTTTATCCCTGTATCTTACTGTGATAATGACTGCTTTGCTGTTACTGAGTTAGGAAAAATGTAGGGCAACAATTGACTCTTACTATTTCTGATAACTCACTGGAATGTTTTGTTTTTGTTTTTTTTAACAAACCAGTGATCATTTAAATATTTTAAAAAGATTTGTGTGCATTTTTCTAAGTAAACAGATATTATTATCTGCCTTTAAAAGTTGCTGCTGCAGAAGAGCATCAGATAGGGTTCTGGAGAAGTGCCACAGTAGACTTGTCGTGTCATTGAGCTTTTCATCAGACACTTGCTGTTTACCACTATGGAAAATTATTGACAAAACTAGTAATATTTTTTTTGTTGGTAAAACCCTTTTTTTTTAAAAATCAGAATTTTCAGTGGCCTCATAATTTTTATGTAACTTGTAAATTTTTACTTTGATTTTAACACTACTGTGAAACTCTTAAAAATTTTAAATTGGTAAATTTTGAAGAATGAGAAAAGACAGATCCAAAGAAAGAGAACCTGAAAATCCTAAAGCTTTTCTTGTACTGGGAATGGATTGCCTGAAAAGTGAAGAGATTAATTTCAACTTAAATGCTGATACATAAAACAGGACATAAACCGGAAAGGTTCAGACAATAAAACAAATTGATTCCAGAGAGAAAAATTAACTAAATGAGGAACATTGCTCTTGGGGATTATCAAAGTGAGTGTTTCATCATGGGACTATATAATTGAGAAGGCGGTGGCATCTTCCGAACATATACCAAATGTTACACTGAACATACTTCTGTGTTAAAAGGATTCCCACCCACATTTGTAGGAATTTGAGAGGATTAAATTTTGTAAGAGCAGGATGTGTCAGAGGCAGAAATATCCTATTTGGTTTTCTTTCTGTGAAGGGAAAATTGCGTCCTCAAACACTTTTACCGGAGTGAGGTAAATTCATGGAACACCTTTTAACGAGGATGATATAATGGGAACAGCAGGATTTACAATATTCAAATTATCATTCTAGCATATTATAAAAATATATATGTTTAGTTCTAGAATTTAAGTATGTATGCAAGCTCACAAAGTTTTGTTCTTCTTTCATGAAGTTGAGGATAAAGATTTTGGTATTCTTTTTTTAAAACCAAAATATATTTAATTGGTGATGTTATTCTATTAATTGCATTTATATTCAAACAGTTCCTTCTCCTCCCTTAAAGGAGACAGTATTGCTTCTTTAAATATTAAGCAATTATTTGCTGAACATTTACAGTATGAAATCTGAACAAATTAATACATTTTACTGGACCCTATCCTAAAAGTCTGATTTCTGTAATATTTTAAGTAGACGAGAAGTTTCATTCTACAGATCAAGAGATTTTTGTAATGTAGCCCTTTACTTTGTTGAGTACAAGAAAACTTCAGTTTCTGCATTATTAACTTTACAAATCTGATTTTGTTCTTATTCATTGTTTGTACCTCAGGTTTGTTTTTTTCTTTGATATTTGAAGTACTGGTTTAGTTTTCATCAAAGTCAAGTGGAAATATGACCTGAACTTCAAAATGGCAGAGAGTCAGCTCTTAAACAAGGAAAGCATTAAAGTAAATGTGTATTTAAAATGTCATACAAATTTCAGCTGTTTTCTCTTACTATTGTGAAGATTTTTTTCCTTGTCAGTAAACATTTATTTATATAACTTTAACTTAAGCCAGTTAAAATACAGTTTGAGTGTTCTAATGGACTTAAAGCAAGAACTTACATTTCTTTATCAAGATGAATCTTAAGAGGTCATCTTCACACCTAGGTTTTTTTGTTTTTTTTTTCATACTACAGCTTTATGTAGTTATGTCTGCACGTATGTGTAAAAATTTGTTGTAAAACGTGTTCTTTCAAGGTTAATTTTTATTTTGCTGTCTCAGAACATTTTTAAAGTACTTGGAACAGCTCTTCCAACCCTCACAGCCCTGAAACACTGTCTTAAATTTATAACAGATTCTGGAAATCACATTTGAGAGTTTTCTTTGTGTTTAAAGAATATTATCCATGTATGCTTGTCCATTGTACATGTGTTCCTCCTCAGCCAGAGAGATCCAAAAATTCTATTTGGAGTGAGATGGTGGTGCAGTAATCCATCTCTGTCATTTCCATAGGGCTTCAAAATCAACTTTTGATGGAGTATGAATGCTAGCAGGTGAATGATTTTCAGATATGTAGTTTATTTAGGTTTGGAAAAACATGTGATAGAAGTTGCCCTGGACCCTTCTTGGATGATTCATTGTGACTCTTGCTATTTTTAGATCTGGTTTCAGAGGGTGAACATGACTGACGTATTGTTGTCAGGTCCTGCATAGTTTACAGCTACTGAGGAAGAGAAAAATGAGAAAATACTTGCAGACTGTCAGACCTCTCACTAGGGTCAAAGACTAATTTTGCACTTCTGAATACCAGGAGGCAGAGCGGTAGGCCTGGATGGAAGGGTGGATTAGTCTATAAACACAGGCCTGCTCCATGTTTGCACAATGAAATTTAGTGAGAGACTTTAGTATCTCCCTCCAAAAGGGACAGGATGCAATGCCCTTGAACCCACGTGCTAGACACAGAAATGTCTGAAGATTTGTACCTAAATGCATGTAAATGCACGATTGTCTGTCATTGAGTCCTTTTTACATATTCATGTCATCCTTCACCTGTGTGATCAAAGCAATATTCAGATGTCCAGGAGTTGTTTCTGTTATAGGTGAAATCCCTATATTCATAACCAGCATTGAGCAGATCTAAGAATTTGATGACTGAAGCTTGATTGTGAATGGCACTGGCTTTGTAATATTCTTCTCAGAACGCTTGAAATGCAGTGGGTGGCTGTAGAAGTGATTTTCAGTGATCATTGCCCCCCTTATTCTTACTATCAGTTTAGCACTCACGTTCTTTCTCACTATTTCCTCCCCATAGCACATGCCTACCACACTGTGGATTACTGAATGAGTTGTTCTGTTTGATAGACACTGGTCATTATTTAGCGCAGACTTAGTTAGAAATATGTTCTGGATTTTTTTACTGAAATATCTTTAAAAGTGATAAAACCTGTGGTGAAACTGAAGTCTTCCTAATACCTAGGTTACTATCTGAAGAAATTATTGTACTAAGCAATAATTTTCCTCTTGCTAATAAAATATTTTTCAAACTAACAGCTACTCCTTGCAGATGTAATCACATTGTAGAGGATGACAGCAGTGATAGTCAACAGTGAAAGTAGAACAGGTATTTTTCTCTTGCTTTAGCTGGCGTCTATTTATTTGCCCTAGCGGGATATGCTCCTCACACTTTCTTGTAGGTGATACCTGAAATGGTTCAAACTGTAGAAAACCTTGTGGATTAACTTGTGAAGAATGAGAAGTGATCAGATCATTTTGTGGTTGAGGGTGGTCGTTTCTGGGTGCTTCTGTGTTAGCATTTCAGCTCACACCAGTACTGCTCCTCTGCGGTGAATTTTTTTGCTATTCCTCACTACCTTCATGTGGTTCATGTTGTAGGGCAGCCCTGGAGCGTTCTGAAAGGGACTTCTTCCTGATGACACTAACCCAGAAGATCACTGCAGGGTTTCACCACTGGTGGCAGGTCAGCAGCAGGTCAGCACTAGTCTGAGATGTATGCTGGGTGGACATTACCTCCTTAGCAGCAGTATTTCAATCTACAGAACTGCTCTTGTAGCACAGGGCTGCTTGGCAATGCAGATTTGACTGCTCCATGAAGTTGTGGGTTTTTTTTTTGTTTGATGGGTTGTTTTTTTAAACTGTTGTTGTCTGCAATTGAAGGCAGGCTAAAAGTCAGTTCTGCTATAACGTCAGTGAAGTTAGCTGTGAAACAAAAAGCCTCTTGTGGAAATGGAAAGCCCAAACCCTTGCAATGACAGACCCTCATGTTTTCATTTATGTTGTGTCGTCTTTTTGCAAATTGCATACAAGGATATTTACAAGGAAATTAATATGCATTATATGAATGGAGCTATGTGTAGCTTCATTTACAGTCTCTTCCATCTCATGAATGGAATGCGCACGCCACGTGAAATGGGAAATACTGGTAACTAATGTGTATTTTTATAGAATAGCAGAATGAATAGGCACATAAAACTTTGCAGTGGTTACTGCTGCCTTTCAGCTATAGTGACTCACTGGGGCACACTTTCAAAGAGAAATGTTGGGTCCAGAAGCAAGCACACAAAATCTTTATATGTTTGTAGAATTACCATGATTATTTATTTATTTATTTTCCCTGGAATGCTATTTAACTTGCTTCATTGTGGAAACTCCTTTTTTTTTTTCTTCTCTCCAAGAAGAAAAATATTCTGAATTTGCAGACTCTTGGTTTACACATATTTTCAAGACCTTTGATTTCCTAACCACTTGTTTCTAAGTCTCATACTCAACTGATTACCATAGCTATCCAGAAATAAACGCTATCCAATTCCAGTGTTTTTTGGTATATTTTAATTTAGATGGTGGTGGGGAATGGAGAAGATGAAAAATCTGCATTTTATAGTTTTCCAGATTTAATAATCAATACATACCTTATCTCAGTTTGCAAAGAAAGAGATATTGCTAAGAACATTTTCCTTTGATTCTAGTCCAAGATTTAGAGAGAAGGGCAAGTTATTAGCAAGAAATATATTGCATAATGGTTAAAAATGTTTGCTTAAGAAATTCAATATACCAAAATGTCATTCTTGTCTCTAGAAATAAGCATGACTTAGGATAAAACTTGCTGCTGTGCTCTGGTGTCATATCCTACACACCATGTCTACAGAACCACCTGAATTCATTTATACAGTTAGTGTGATGAGAGAAGGGTTTGTGATAGAAAAATAGTTATAAAAATCACTGTTAATAATCACTTTGTGTGAAACTGCTAACTACTTTTGGGTGTATCTTAAGAAAGGCATTTCCTCTTTCTTCAAGTGCATGGAAGCAAAAATGTCACTTTAAGGGAGTTCTTCTCTTTATTGCAGCCAGCATGTAATCCAATTAAATATCTGAGCTTTGAAGAGGCTGTCTTTGTACCACATCCATTTACATGTGACTTATTTCCTGTTACTTTTTTTTTTAGTTTATGACTTCCTTTCAAGGTAGTTCTCTGAATGGACATTTTATTGCTTTTAGAGCAAAATTTCCTGTATAGTTTTAGGGAGATTTTATTTCAGGACAAACTGATGAGAAGGGCTGACTTGTACTTGAGTTCTCCTTTAGTCATAAGCTCCATACAGAGCAGGAATGGAGTACCACAGAAAAATAGGGAGAGCAGGCTGCATTTTTCAAAAAACTGGTGCAACTTCAAGGCCATAAGACAGTGGTCCCTCTTCAACACTGACTTAATTCATGAAGCCTCATTGGGAGAAGCTTGCAAGCTAAAATCTTGTTTCTGCTGATTATTTGTTAAGAGGTAGTGTTTCATGGGTGAAGCTCTGTGGAGGTGTGCATTTCTTGTTGGACATTGCTCTCAATAGTTCTTTCACAGTTTTAACAAGAGTGATCATTTACTGTGGGGACCTGGAACAGAACTGGTTGATGTGGGTTGTGTAGACAATGTATGTGTGTGTACATATGCATGTTATAGGTAAAGAAGTCTGGCTGATAGTTGCTTTTCTAATTTGTTAGTACTACAGATACCATGGCATGCAGTCATGTTTTTAGTTTTATGCTTTTAAGCACTGAACTGGGACTTCTAACAGTGCTTAAAATAGCTTGTTATTAACTCTCTTTATTTTCCTGTTTGGTTTCATTGACAATTCTGTCAGTCACGACTTTCTGAAATAGTGGCAATTTTCTGTCAGTTGGAAGATGGTACGTTTTAGAGCAACACACAAATACATATTTTGAAAAACAATAATTTGAAAATAGTCTTGAAGGATGCATCCCATTAAATACCATTGATTTCACAGTAAAAAAGCCTCTCTCTTCTAACAGTAACAGCAGAATCCTGAAGGATCTGCACATGTGTAAAAGATTTTCTGGGAGTTTCTACTGTGTTCAGTTCAAAGAAACATAAGTAGAGTGGTTTAGAGTTTGGAGCTTGGAGTGACAGCAGGAATACTGTTTACAATATGTGTAATTGTGTATCTTGAAAAAAAAGGGCACAGATTAAAAAAAAAATAAATTCTATCTCCTTAGTGCAAAAATAAAGTACATGTGAATTTTTCTCATAATAAAGGCAGTCAGTGGTGCTCTAGTTTGCATATAAACTCAAATGAGTGGCGAAGTGCTGTTACATGTTTACATGAATACCAAACTGCTTCTGCTAACTTTTTTTAGATGAACAGTTTTCATCAAACCTAACTGCACAGGATTCCTCTAGTAAGAAGCATTTCTTCTCCATTTTCACAATTGTAGGTATTTTGAAATTTTCATAGAGATAAAAAGCTAAAGGTAGCAGATGAATTATGTTAAAAGAAAAAAATAATAGAAAAATTCAACTGGTGTTGAAATACCTTCAACATTACAGCTGCATTTGTAATGTGGTTGTTGCTATTAAAGATGGCCTCTTTTGATAAGGTGTATATTTTGATTAAATTACATGAAATTTCAGATGTCTGAAAATAGGTGTAAATTGTGGGTATTTTTGCGACTGCTCATTATGTTCTTATTTATGTTTACAGATCTTTTCCATTACAATCAAAATGTGTTTTAAAAAACCATGGTTTTGTTAACAAGAACACTCAAGAAAGAAGGGTGAAAATTCTGCATTGCAAATAAATGCTACGTGAGAATATTTTACCCTATCTGCTTTTAATAAATTCTACTTTTTAAGCTCAGAGGAAAGAAAAGTGGAGTGGGGCAGTGGAAGAGATGTGTTAAAATTGTATGTGCTATGATGACTGGTATTTGTTCAGGGGATAAAAAGTGGCTCACAATTAAAAAGGAATGATAGATTAGATAAATTATTTGTACACTGAATTTGTAACTGTTTTTATTTTACCTTCATTCACTGCCTGCTATTTTGACTTTTGAGGAAACATTGCATGGGTAATACTTGAGAAATGCTGCCATTGGTACAAAAAATTATTTGCAGCAGAATAACAGCACAGACATTGTGCTTGACCTGCCCATGCTGATTCTGTGATTCTTGCTGCCAATTTAGCTGTAAATAGGGAGATACATCTGCAAGCAGAAGTGGACATGGTGAACGTGTAGCTGGGTGTTATTTAGGAGGAAAACAACCTCCTAGCATGGGGACAGTTTAGGTGATAGGTGTGATGCGAAAATGAAACAAGTGAATGGGGCCCATGCAGTGATATTCCTGGAGGACTGTATATGGTTTTTCACTTTTGAGCAGCAATTATTTGTTTTACTTGGAATTTTTCACTTTTAAAAAATGAGATATTAGTGTTGAGTAGTAGTGTTTTTATGATAAGTATTATCTGGCTGTACTTACTGGCTGTTACTTATAAGGGACCTTCCGGTATTGGCCTTTGGAATCTATTCATTTTGAATGGTGTAGATTCGAACAAAACTGTATTCGAACTGCTACCAGTGTAGCTTACGATGTCTGATGTCCAATTTGCTTAGTTTCTCAAGCCTGATGTAATATGCTGGAGTTTGATATTGGCTATATAGCTTTCTTTGAAAATGTTTAGCAGTATTCAAAGAAGCAGCTATCTATCTATAACTCAGCAGTTTAATTTTAAGGACTGCAGTTGGTTTTTTTGGTCAGTATGTTTTTTCTTCTACGACTTGTTGTGATGAAGCATTGTAGTTACTGTCACAGTAAGATGAACTGAGGAAAGTAACCATTTCTGCTAGTGTTACAAAGTCAGTTTCATGAAAGCTATTACTGATGAGTGTTTTTTGTTTACAGGTTTTTTTTTAATTAATAACTACTTGGAGATCTGGAACTTTGTTTAAATGATTTGTTGATAGGCAGTAGAAAGTTTCAGAGTTCTAGTAAAATGCCAATTGTAAACATTATTGAACTTTTTAACAAAGACACTATCATTGTTTCCGATTTTTCTTTCTTTTCAGTCATTATTTCTCAATATTGTTTTGAATTCAGACAAACAAATGTACTGTTAAGTATGAAAATAATTCATGTGGGGCATGGTGATACCAGGTTGGACAGCTTTTGTGCGATGTGTTTTTAGTCACAAAGAATTACAGCTAGGAAATAGTCATGCACTGTAAATGTAGTACTGCATGATAATTGTATGGTTGTTTCATATACATTTTATTATAGTGTCTGCAGTCTGAAGAAACCTTTTCTAGCATCTGATGAAGCCTTCTGTCATTTATCATGAATAGATATGGATTCCTATGATGTTGTCATCTCAGCAGAGAGGTGTCTGGGCCTGACTTGGCATGTTGTTGCTTGTGTCACAAGAGCTGTTGAGTATCAGGGCCCCAAGCACACAGGAAGCCTCTATAAGCCTGAATTGCTCTGAGCAATCTCACCGAGGTCCTGCACTCCTGTTTAACCTCAGGTTCAAGCCCCAGTCATTGTCCAGGCTGTGCTGTAGGTACATCTGTCTCCTGCTGGCTTCTAGAGAATTCATGGCAGGTGTCCTGCCTTCCCCAGGAGGGGGCTGCAGCCACTATGCCAGGTCGACAGGAACTCCCAGATGAGTCTCTCTCCTTACAGAGAGTAGTGAGAAGAGAACATGATGGCTGAGGAGCAGCAGTTGGGCAGTCATCCTCTCTGTGCTAGTAGGAACTTTCTTGGGGTGGATACTTGGTGCAGAGTCTACTCCCCTGTAAAACAATTATATAAGTCGCCCCTCACCTACCTCCTCAACATTTTGCTAGGTTGGTTGGGATTTCTGTGTGCGTGCTTTTTGCTTTTGTTTGGTTTCTACAAGCTACCATTTGCACTCCTGGATAATTATAGGAGCTGGGTAGATACCACCAAAGGGTATAATTCAATTTAAAGAAAAAAAATATGCTCAGGCTCCTACGTTGCAGATGGTCATGCTGGGCTGCTGAAGGCCTCTGTGGCATTATGTGGGCTATTCTAATGTGGAAGCCAAACATTGTTACTGATTTGAGAGCTAAATGATTATTTAAATTTAAACTGAAGAAGAGATTAATTTCTCTTTAAAGTATACTGTCAGAATTAGTGCAGTTTCATTCTTTTCTCTGGTGTGCTTTCTTGTTGGAGAAGACCATCTGTTGGTCAAGGGAAGTCATAAAATAATATTCGACATGAGATTTACACTGAAATCCTGATATCTAGTAACTGCAGTTATGAAAACAATTATCTATAATGTGCCTAATTCATTTATATTTTAATTTAATCCATCAGTGTCAGATAAAATAAGTTATTTTTACTTCTATTCCTGGGTGGCACCTATAATCGCTTAATGGTGTCTGAATAGTAAAATGGTAAGTTTTGAAGACCTGCTGCTAGCCAAGAGCCTTTTTTGTTGACAAGGGCTGCCCACATGAAAGCTGTTTTTAGAAATAATTAAGCTTCATGTTTCTGTAGTTAATGATTGTATTTCATGTCTTTAAAATGATTTGCCTATCACAGTTTTTGGAAGTCATGTGAAAGGAATATGAATTAAGGATAAAGCAAAAGCAGGTTAAAAATGCTGTTTGGATATGAGGACAGGGAAGAGAGTTGAGAAGAAACAGATTCTTTTGGCTTATCCAATTGAGACAGTTTCCTTTGTATATTGCAAAATTGGTAAAATACATGAAAAAATAACAAAGGAATTGTGCGCTCTTCCAGGTTTTCTAATTTGATTCATCCCATTAAATTGGTGATTGCACTGTTCTTTCAAAAAGTATGTATGTACCTCAGTTCTTTATTTGCCAACATTTACTACCAACCTTTGAAAATACATGGCTCAGATCCCTAGGTTTACGAGGCACCCCTAAATTCTTTAAGCATTTCTTAAGGAATTTCTATAATGTGGGCTTCTGGTGACTTGCAGAAAAGATGTTGTTTTCTTAAGGTCAGGGAGCAGGTTTAAGAAGAATCCAAGTTATCTTCTTGTAGCAAGAGTGAAACACCAGAAAACAGTGTCTCTTGCATGATCGTGGGTTGGGGCAATCAGAAGCACAAATAAAGGCTGGGCAATGAGTGGATTGAGAGCAGCCCTGTGGAGAGGGACTTGGGCATATTGGTGGATGAGAAATGCATATGAGCTAGCAATGTGCACTAGCCCAGAAACCAGTCACATCCTGGTTGCATCGAGAGAAATGTGGCCAGCAGGTTGAGGGAGGTGCTTCTCCCTTCTACTCCACTCTCATGAGACCCCACATGGAGTACTGTATTCAGCTCTGGGGCCCGCAGCATAAGAAAGACATGGACCTGCTCAAGCAGTTTCAGAGGAGGGCCATGAAGATGATCAAGGGAATGGGGCAGCTCTCCTATGAGGACAGGCTGAGAGAGTTGGAGCTGTTCAGCCTAGAGAACAGAAGCCTCTGGGGAGACATTCTTGTGGCCTTCCAGTACTTCAAGGGGGTCTACAGGAAAGATGGTGAGAGACCCTTTATCAGGGAGTGTACTGATGGGACGAGAGGTAACAGTTTCAAATTGAAAGAGAGTAGATTTAGATTTGTTACTGGGAAGAAATTCTTTACTGTGAGGGTGGTGAGACACAGAGAAGTTGTGGATGTCCCCTCCCTGGAAGCACTCAAGGCCAGCTTGGAAGGGCCTTTGAGCAGCCTGGTCTAGTGGAAGATGTCCCTGCCCCTGGTTTAAGTAATGACATCATACCGTTCTCTACGATGGTTTGTACAATGATATCTTAGTAAATTTTATTTTAAGCTGCTATCCCACTAGCCTTTGTTCATCTGAGTCTGTTGGCCCTGCCAAATAGCAACAGAGACACATGTATTCATGCACTTTTGCCCATAATAAAACATCAGGATTCTAACTCAAGTTTCTAGAAATAAGAACCTACAGAGCTTATCTCTTTAAGTAGTATCTTCATATCTTAAACTAATTTTGCCATAAAGTTCCCAAAGGGTATGCTATATGTTTTTTCATAGTCTCCTAGATAAAAAGTGACAAAAATATATGAAGTTCATGGTCCATTATTGTATAAGCCCATCTTTTAAATGTTTTCTTACATAACAAAGTGAAAATTGACCCTTTTATTGCCACAGAAATTGCAGATACAATTAACTATTTCTAGAATGTAACACTGCTTAAAGCTCCCATATGAACTCCAGTTATTTTTCCAAATCAAGACTTGACTCCTCAAAAGGGCATACTTTCCATTAATCTCATTATCAGCCTAAACACCTTTGAAGGTGTTGGCCCAATTGTTTTTACCATTTGCAAAACTGCTTTGCGTATATGTGAAAGAACCTGTCCATTTCAGGCTAAGCTGGGTATGATTTAGGCCTTCAGCAGTTCCCAAGGAGTCATGAATAAACAGGCCTGAAGTGATAAACAGGGAAACAAAAGAATCCTGCTTTGTTTCATGTCTGCTTTTGATCTACTATTGACAGAATAAAGGAATGTATTGTAACCATATTCTGTTTTAGACAGTAAATGAAAATATGACAGCTACATCACATAGATTAATTCAAGAACTTTTAATTGGTGAAACACTTTTCTTTCTATTCTTCAGTCTCAGGTGTTTTCTTCATAACGCCAAAGGTTTTACGCAATTTTATTTTTATAGAATATTCAATGACAAATCCTTTAATCTGAAAGCTTGGTTTATGGAGGACTGTTTATTCCATTTCATTAATTTGCACTATGCAAACCCAGAGGTTCTGACTTCTGTTGTACAAGAAGAAAGAGAAGTGTATTTTATCTGTTGGTGGGCTAAGCTTCTTTTCTCCACTTGTCGCTTTACTGAGAATAATGCAGCTATTCTTCCTGTAAAATATCCTTGTGTAACTAGGAAGCAAGTGTGTGGCAAGCAGCTTTCTTCTGAGGTGCTGAAAATGTGTTTGATTTTCAATAGACGGCTAATTTGACTATGAGTGTACTAAAGCTCTTCATATAGATATGGTCAACCTAGAAAAAAAAGTGTGATGAATTCAGAGTTTTGCAGTTCTAACTTTCTGGCTTTCATGTGCACAAGCAAAGACTGTTTTCCATGCAGCTTGAAGATAAGCATAGCTGATAGCAAGACTTAGGACAGACAGGCCATAGGTATTCAGTGCATCATACCATGATGCACTGGTCATTCTGGTCAGTGCAGCTGCCTCCTTTCCTTTCTGTGGAAGAGGAGAGACCTGGTGCTCATTTGTGTCTCCCTCTGAGGTGGACTTGGGAGTGTATCAAGGCACACACCTGGTGTGGGTGTAGAAAGACTGGAATTTGGCTTTGATACTGGTTTCTATTCTACCAAGGAACAATAAAGTTGGTAGTTTCTTGAATATTCAGACAATCACTTCTCATATGTTGTTCTACACTATTGTCAAGAATGAAAAGAGTTTATTTCAAAAACCTGCAAGACAACTGTTACTCTCTTTTAGGACTTCAGATAACTTTTACAATGCCTTGGCATCCTGGTTTTGCTGGGACAGATTCCTAGGCCAGCCATGGTTGGCAGGCTGTTAGTCTGAAGTCAGCCAGGGCAGCTGACCTGAGTTGGCTCACAGGTGTATCCCAGCCCATAAATGTCCCCCTTTATAGGGAGAAGTTTGCTGAGGAGAGGGCCTCTTCCTTCTTCTTTTTCTCTCCACCCTTGGAAAGACTTACCATTTGGCTTGTGAGGCCTGCCTTCCCATTCATTGTGACTGCTGTACATTTGCTAGGCTGTGTATAACTTTGTATACTTTATATTAGTATTAACATTAGTTTTGCTGTTTCATTAAATCTATTTTCATTTGAACCCCCAGGTCTCCTCTCTCTCCTTTTCCCAATTCCCTCTTCTCTGCTGGGGAGGGGTCATCTGGTAATAGAGCAATGGCTATAGTTTAGTACTGGATGCAGGCTAAATGTAGACACATGGCAGTCTGAAAAACCCATGAGCAGAAATGCAGCTTAATTGTTGAGAGTATGATTCTATAGTGGGGTGCTGTTTCTCATCACACTCATCAGGACTTTATCCTCATTCTCTCTTAAGCTCCACAGAGTAAACCCCAGCTCACTACCTAAATTTCGTTATTCAGTAACATATTCCTTCTAGCACTAAATGCCAAATTTTCAACAATTGTTCTCAAAAAAATACCCCCAATTCTGTCATCAAATTGGAAAATACCTACTGTGTAGCTGAACCTATAGCTATGACGGAAATAAAGATATTTTGGAAAATGGATGCAGACTGCTGTAGAGAAGGGGGTGCCAAATACATGTTTTGTCAATTATTTCCCTCCAAATAAAAAAAGGAAAACCAAACCAGAACAACAACAAAAAACCAGAACAAAAACACAAACAAAACCAAAACAAATGAACAAACAAAAAAACCCCAAACCAAACAAAACCCAAAACCCAAACCAAACCTGAAGATTGTTTACTTGTATTTCTTTAGGTCAGAAAGAAAATATAATAATCTTTTCCAAAAGGCACAATAAAAGTCCTGTCTGTTTCTTGGTCTGCTTTTTATGTACTGTTGGCAAAACGAAAGTATGTGAAATAATTTCTTCTGACAAACATCAAGACACCAGTCTTAGCTATATCATGCATATAAAATGGAGAACTGATATTCTCAATAGAAGTCTGATCTTTGCATTCCCTGAAAAGAAATGTTATTTTCCATTGTATTACCTGTTGCTTTGTTTCTACCATTTCAAGAGCCAAACCTCTGAGTCCAATAGTTCAGTTTAACTAGACCTAAGTTTGAACCTGGACTGTTTTGGGGTTTTTTTGGTAGTGTTTTTCTCCCATTTCAATGTATTTCTTCTGTGTGCAATCCGTATTATTAAACTATGTTAAGCAATCCAAACTGCAGTGAATTATTCTATTTTAAAAAGTCAATAAACTAAGTAGCGTTATCTGTACCCGCTGTAAGCTGCTTTTCTTTGTGTTTTGCTGAGAGAAATCCCTACATTGTGTCTAGAAAAGATTTTCAAATACTGTGATATTCACTAGATACTTCTTATGTTCTGGTCTTCCTTCCTACTGTTTTTCTATTTAGACTGTAAAAACTGTAAGGGCAGACCACTCCTGGTATGCATTTTTTCAGTTTCTGACATGGTGAACCAGTTTCGGTTGCAGTCTGTAAATTTCACTGTAATCAGCTAATTACCCACACACGCATACACAATCCATTAAATGTAAATAACTAGCAGATAAAAATAACTCAATCATTTCCTCCTTTTAATGCAAAGTACATAGGCAATCTAATCATAGACATTTTTCTTCATACAGATTCTGTCCCCATGCTTTTACCATTCATAGAAGGATGTTTACTTGGCCATTGTGTTTAGTTCTGCATACTCTGGTGTCCCCAAAACCATAGTTTGACATGCTAGTGATGTGGCTTTTTGTAATCTTTTTTCACATCAAAGGAGAAGGCTGGTAGATTATTGTCTCCGCTTTGTGGTAAGGAGTCTTAGGGGAATGGTTCTGCTGCACTCAAGATGTTACTGTGTTGTAGTTTTGGTGGTGACCCTTCTTGGTTTTGCTGCATTCACTAGCATTGAGAAACATCATATTCGTTATGTGATCAAAAAATCAGAAAGTTGTTGCGGTATTCCTATTTTCTTGGAGACTTTCTCTTTTACCACCTCTATTTCTACTTTTTCTCTTGCTTATCCATGTGTTTGTATCTTACAATGCATTGGGGTGCATAGCACAGATCTGAGACAGCATGAGGTAAAATACTGGACCACCTGTTAAAAAATAATTCGTAGATGTCTTGAGGCATTTCTAACATACATAGGTCAACAGATAAGTAAAGCTTGTTTTGCTTTGTATCTAAATCTTCATTTTCCTGTAATTTGCTGACAAATTTTTCTATGGTCCTGTTGTGAATTTCAGACAAAATTGTGTTTCATTATTATGTTTCAGTAACCTTTCTTTCACTCTACTATTCCCCCAATATGCAACTGTTACTACAGTATCTGATACTACATCTTATTGAAAAAGAAGCTTAAGTCTAAAACATCAGGGTGTGAGATTTATGAATGCCATCTTTGTCACAGTATCATCAGGGCTGCTGCTGTAGTTTCTACTGAACAATATAGGAAAAAGTCTCTGCAGAAATGGCTATCACATAGATAAAAAGTGGGGATAATGAATTGTTAAGTACTTATTTCTTTGAGATAAAGTAAATTAACCCTAGGACCCATTGAAAAATTTGAGTAAAATTAGGTGAGTAAACTTCAATAGCACAAGCCAGTCTGTTGCTTGTACCACTAAGCCAATATATGTAATGGAAGATCTGAATTTTTTACTTTCTTCCTCTATCTCAAGTCTAGTAGAATATTTTGGAATGGGGTGTGAACTTTGTTATCCATAGATTATGATTTAAAAAAAAGTGCGTGTTGACTTTCAGCTTGGCTTTCACATCTCACTCTCACTGCATACCTAAACACCACCACTTTTCTCTTCTTCTGTGAGAACCAATGTGTTGCTGAAGGGAGTTTTGTGTATAATGTGAATTTTTCAAACTTCAATAATGTCAGATTATTTTCTTCAGCACAAGTCAGAGCTCAAAGTATTCCTTGCTTCTTTATCCAGTCTTGGTTTAGAATCCAGTGATAATAACAGTAGAATCTTCCAACTGATCGGTTTATTTGGGGGTTTTTTTTAGTTTTATTTT
>WUAM01000269.1:3772855-3816291 GCA_024336885.1 Actenoides hombroni | reverse complement strand
AAATAATAAAAAATATATATATTTGAGACACTCAAATCTAATCTAACTTTAATCTCCTAATTAAATATCTAACTTTAATAATTCCAGTGTGTGCACAGAACAAGTAGCTGTAGACAGCCCTGTGATTCTAGATGGGAAATGTGTTGCTCTAGTTAGGTCTAAGAGACAGTCCATGGAAATTTAGGACTAGTCCGTAGAAGATTAGCTTATATTAGCCTAAAATGGCATGAGATAGTATTTGCAACTATAAGAGTTACTAATAAGATTAAATAATGCACTTCCAAAAAGCTTGTTAAAGTAAATGTGCATAAAATGCAAAACATGTAGTCTCATGTATTCTAAACTATGTAATGCTGGCCTCGTTCTTAGCTATGTTATGCTCTATTTAAATATATAAGATGAACGAAGTATTTTTCCCTTTTCTAAAGCAGAAATATATGTCTATTTTCATTTGTTGTGAGTTGTTTTTTTTTTTTGTGGGGTTTGTTCTGTGTTTTTCCTGTTGATGTTGATACTTTTTTTTTTTTTCCTTAATAAGGGAAATCTTACTGTTCATCACAAAAAAGGAAGTACTTCTTTACATTGAGGGTGGTAGAACAGTGGAATGGGCTGCCCAGCGAGGTGGTTGAGGACCCATCCCTGGAGATATTCAAGGTGAGGTTGGACAAGGCTCTGAGCAGCCTGGTGTAGTTGAGGGTATCCCTGCTCACTGCAGGGTGGCTGGACTAGAGGACCTTCGGAGGTCCCTTCCAGCCCTAGCCATTCTATGATTCTATGAAAAAAAAAACCAAACCAAAACTAGGACGTACATGTCCTTTACAGTTAAAAACTGAGAAAATCCTATGAGTGGAGACACTGTTTCTTGCATTAAAATGTGGCGGAGTGGTAATTTAAATTATGAAGGAGGGCAAGTTCCCACTGAAGCCTATCTAAGCAGAATTTAACTTACCTGTCATAGTACATTTCATTTTCAGAAGCATTATACATCTGCTGCTTCCCAAAAGGTAGTCTTGAAAAACCAGCTTGTGTCAATATTTGACTTACATATTTGAAACTTCTGTCCTGTCCTAACCACTACACAGGCTGATTTAGATATACTGAGTTATATCCATGTGGCATCTGCGTGTTTTGGGTGATAAAAGTAAAGATTGTCTGAATATATGGCTGGAAAATTTCTCAGAAGAAAAATGTGATATGCTAGATCCTCCCTAAGGTATTTTGTTTTGTTATCACAAAACTAAAATAAAGATTAATTAGACCTTATTTACATATTAAATTAGAGTATCTTTGTAGTTGATTTGAATATCCCAGTGTTGATGGGAAATTCTTAACCTATATTGCTCTGTCTGTATGTAACTATATATGGTTGTATTTTTGACAGTTATAGAAAATACTGTTTTTCTTTAGGGGGAAATTTTGAGTGCTGGCTCATGGGAAGCACTTCAGACCTGAGATAACTTTTCCTTTGTAACATGTTAAGACAGATTTATACTTTTGATATTCCAGGCATGCAGTCAAATTTCCTATTTTTCCCAAATCATATATCATATATGGTCAAAAGCAGCAGCTGACTCTGCTTAAAGCAGTTGAGAATATGCCAGATAAACCTTTATTTAAATCAGTTTTAGAATGTACATCTAATATAGTTCTTCCTACATACTTGTAGGTTCCTGCAGCCTTAATACTGATGAAAGTGATTCTTAGGAGTTCTGGTGAAGAGCAACCACAGTTTCCATGCTGCAAGACTATGCTTGTTCCTTAATGTCTGTGCTCTTAGCCGATAGCAGCTGTAAACTGTAGAAATAATAGATCAGCTTTTCCATCCCTTTTCCAGAATCTTATCAGTCATTAAATCCTCGTCTTTGCACCTCTTTGTTCT
Organism: Actenoides hombroni; assembly: GCA_024336885.1. Classification (NCBI taxonomy): domain Eukaryota; kingdom Metazoa; phylum Chordata; class Aves; order Coraciiformes; family Alcedinidae; genus Actenoides; species Actenoides hombroni. The sequence goes on along the minus strand of WUAM01000269.1, from coordinate 3,814,412 downwards.
TGGTGTCAGGGAAGTTAAAGCCTGGTGTTAAGCCTCCTACCCCAAATTCTCTCCCGTCGTTTGTGCCAAGCTAAACAAATGTACAAAACACAGATCTACAGTACCAGTTAATTTTCCTCTTTCCTACCTTCTATATGTTACTTATTTTTTTATATATATAAAAAAGACAGGCAGTTCTCAGTACTACACAGGCTTATGTCTTTATGCAGTTTTTACATAATATTAGTAGCTGTATCCATGAATACTGTTATTTTTAATTGCTGTGAATTAACCCTTTGATTAACCCTTGATCTTAGTTGGAAACCTTTTCTGATTGTTAAATGGAATTTATTGCAGTTGTATCACTTGTTATATCAAGGCAATTATTACTTTCCCTATAAAAGCCATTAACTGTTCCATATCAGAATGGCCTTACATCACTCAGGTTTCAAAATTATTTGCTTCACATGATTACAACAGTCATTACAGTTTGAGGAGATATGAATTTCTGCCATTACAGATGGTAATTGGTATTGATGGCTTTTTCAGTGAAAAAGATAGGAAGCTTCTAAATTTCTTTTCTTCCAAAAGTCATGCCTTCCCACTCAACTTTATTCCCACCTGGTAGCAAAGGCAAATTTTCCAAAAGTTACTCTCTGTCTTGTGCCAAAAGAAGTGGCCACATTTTAGCAAAAGTTTAGTTTAATGGGAAACTCACCTTCATTTTCAGTGTAACGATTTAAAAATCTCTCTGAACATTTTTGGACAAAAGCTGTTGCCTGGGATTTTTGATTTTGTTTTCATCATGACCCAAGGAGTTGGCATCCAGGTAGTTTGGGATTTCAGCTGCCTGTGGGCAGCCAAGAGGAGTGACTGTATCAGTGCAACTCATATGGCAGCAAGGCAAAGCTGCTGTAGGCTGCGACTCGAGTATTGTTATTTGCAGTAGGGGAAATTACAGGCTGTATAAACTCAGATGGTCTATAGTAAGATTCTACAATTTGCAGCAGTGCTTGCTTGCTCTTGCCTCTTATTAGGGAAGTTCCTCAATGGAGATCATGCCCTAGCTTTGAACATGCTAACTGATGAGGTCCGAGATGTTTTATCTTTCTAGTATTCAGTCTTTAAGTTACAATTTTGGCAACAAAATGTTGTATTTATCCCAAGGGAATCAGAGCCCTGTTTCTCAGGGTAGTGATACTGCCGGTGCTATTTATTAGACTAAAGGAAATCTGACCACTTTGCTATATTGATCGATTAATGTAATTTACTACTACAGATGTTTAACCTTGAACATTTGACTTATTAGCATGAATAATTGTTTAATATTGACATCTGTAGGGGCTAATATAATTTTCAAAAAGCTGAGCTGTACTATTGTTGTAAACAAATTTCAAGTGCAAAGCAGCAATAGGAGAGTTTCTGCAATGTGGTTTTCATTCAGAGAGAACAAATACATTTGTGTCTGTTCCCAGAATATACTGGACAGGAAAATGCTGCAGAATCAGGCGATAAATGAAGGTGCTGTATATTATAACAAGGGTTCAAAAATCCTAAGGTACTTGGAAAAGTAGCTGTAATGTTAAAATTGGACTTCTAGGGGCTGACTGGTGTCTTCAACCAATGCATGAGTGCAGTGATATGCATTGCCTACTTGATTTTTCTTTAGGGTGCAGGCATAGTCATGGTTCGGATCTTACAGAATATGCCAAAATCTATTTGCTAAAGGACATTGTATAATAGGCAGCAGAAAGAATAAACACACTGGGTTTTTCTGGAATAACCTGATGCATAAGGTAGGAAAGAGAGATTTTCTTGGTTTAAAATTTGATCAACAGAAAAAAAAAATTCACAGAAGAAAGGCAAAAAAATATTTAGAATGGTGAGAAGGGGTCTAGAGTTAAGAGAACAAAACGTCTCTCCCAGCCTGAGATGACAGTAGAACACAATAAAATGGTTAGAAGTGATAATTCACAACTGAGCAGTTTTCAAAAATATTTTTTATCACCCTCTTTGTTTTCTCAAATATTCCTAGAAACTGAATCCTTATTCTATTCTTTATAAGATTTTTGTAACAGTATAGCTTACATGATCAAACTGACTAGGCTTCCAGTATTTTTCTCCCCATCCTTGTGATCTGTGATAACTCCAGTGAGATCAAATTATTTTGTTTCATTTACGTGCATGTAGTGCTGCTAAGTTCTGTGGAGAAACATTCATGCAAAACTAATGTAATAAAGTGATGAATGAGGTTCTGAAAGTTAAATTACTGTGTTACTCTATTCTAAGCAAGTCTTCCTAACATAAAGGACACAGCACTGGAAATCTTCACATTAAAACAAACAAAGATGCAACCCAAAGAGCTAGCAAATGGGTTGGCAGTTATGAGGTGGTGAATCAATAGCTTTAACCTGTTCAACCCAGTAATCTCACAGCCGTTCTTGTCAGCGTTTATTCTTTCATATCCTTCTCTACAAATACAACCCAGGAATTAAAATATATACTGTACACGCTAAGAGTGAGTATGCAAGTAATGCTGGAGAGAAAGTAGCCATTCTTAGTAATCAGCTTTAATCAGTGATTGATTTTTTTTTTATGGTGTGATTATTCCATTTATTTTAGTCTATTAACTGCTGATAAGTATTTTATTTAAATAATGTTAATGAAAGAAAGCTAAAACAATATGAATTCTCTTATCGTATTCACTGTTTTGGTTAACTTTGCTGTTAAGTAGGACCAACACTTCTTTTGAACAAGGATATCACTACATCAGTAATGACACTTTCTAATATAAAAAATATATTCTGCCAAGCAGAATATCTGTGTTTATCATCTACTCCAGGGGTTATGTGATACTGATGATGAGCTTTATCAGTATTGTTTGTCTTGGAAAGTAGAGTGAGATCTCTGTGTGGAGTTATACTATAAAAGCAGTTTCCTATTCAGTGTGCACATGTTTAACGTAGTCAAAAGCCTCATGCTGAGTTAGGAGTTTTGGTTTCACTTGCAGGTCTTCACCAGAATCATCTGTTTGGCAAATGCCAGTAGCTGCTTGTTGATGGTGGTGCTGGTGGGATAATTGTGCTACTTTTGTACACCATAACTGTGTTTATTTTGTGCTGATCTTTCGAGAGTCAAGTTAATTACAAGACCTGATTACAAGCATACTCATCATGCATCCCGGTAAGTTCAAAGTTGTATGTACTTCATTGGTATAGTCCACCACTGAATGGGGAACTCACCCTCTGCATGGGTTGGAGGCTGAATACATGTCTAGGGATGAACTGCACAGCTACCACTTGAGCAACATAAGTGCCTGGAAATTTGTGGAGCAGTTGTCTCTGCAGTGAGCATCTTCATGGACTTTTGGTAACAAGTCATGTGTGGCAAGACTACAGTTAGAAAAAACGACTGTATAATCTTACCATGGTTAAGACCTGACTTTGGATTTTGAAGCAGTCTTGTTTAAGCGCAATTTACAATAGTGTTGAGTAGACAATTTTTTGTTTATGATATTGAATACAAAGATGATGTGGATGGGTTTTCAGAATACTCACTGGTTTAGTGTGTTGTTCTACTCATCTGTGAAGATACTACATACTCTGTCTAGAGCAATCAGCAAATGTAATTGTCTTAATTTCCATACTAAAATAAGTATCAGCACCAAAAATTTCATTTCTGTGTTGCAAATATTAAGGGCTATCTGGAACTGAATGGATGAGTCTGTCTCTGCTGGCTACCTGCAAGAAGAACCATTGCAAAATTTTGTTTAACCTCTGAACTTTCTCACTGTTTTTCATGCAACTTCACTGCAGTGATTAATTGTCCCATAGCAAAGAACAGGAAAAAAATGTTCTGTAACAGTTCCATACATTTCTTCCCTGCACCATTTTCATGGTGAGGAAATGATGTCTAAAGAGTTACTGAAAAGAGGAAAGGACACTCCTGGAGCTGGTGTCTTCAATTTTGCATTTATTTTTTATATATTCTGGTAATATAAAAATTTATTTCTCATAGGAATTAAATTTTAATCAGGAAAAAAAAAAAGTACTAAAAACCTGCCAAAATTCTTTAGTCCTTGAATTAGGAAAACACATAAGACAGAAGTCTTAAAAATTAATGGGCGTATGGCAGTGTGGGTGGATCTCTGAACTTACAAAGGAGCATCACTGAAGTCAGGTGTAGGATCAGAACAACTTTATGAATGCAATCATTCCCACTCTTAACAGCAACATCTTAAAATTATGTAGGATTTCCCTCCCACATACTTCCAGTGGTATTTAAGATTTAATTTTATTTTTTTTCTAAAATAATTAAAATACTAAGGAATCAAAGTGGCTGGAATCAAGTCCTGTTGTGTAAAGAGGTTTAAGTCAAATGATACTGCATGGTTTCAAATTGCATTGTAGACCCATCAGAAATTGCTTCAGAAATGTATTCCTTATTCATTGCTAACAGATGGCCAACAATTTAGAATTTCCTTTTAATGAATCCTTAGCCAGAACACCCATACTGATGAATTTGCTATCAAAAGTAGTGCCTACTATGTTTGACTTTTCTTAGTACACTGAACTTTTATCTATTTCTTCCCCTTAAAACTGAATTAAATGATCCGTTGAATTCAGCCAGCTGTTAGCCAGCCTCCTTTGAATCCTAAATGCCATGAACTAATTTTTCTCTCTTAATTGTTGAAATTTGTGAGACCACAGATCTCAGCTGAACATGACTCCCAGTGGCCAACATTTTAAAAAGTAACCAGCATGAATACCAGCTCTGTTTTGGTTTTTTTTGTCATTAGGAACTAGCACTGCTGCAGTTGACATGATGACAGAACAATCACAAAACCGATTCTTCAGGAATGTTTGCAGCTTTAACATATATAATTCTTCAGTCTCCTGAAAGAATGTCCCTAATTAATTCACTACCATATATGTGGGTGGACCTCCCAATACAATCTCTAAGAGAACTGCATCTCATGGTGGTCCATTAAATACATGCTTTAATAAATGTCTTCAAAGGACTTGCAGAAATAGAACGAGATGTTTAACCCCCATTTAAATTAGATGGAAGATCTTGGTTATTTATGTATTATTTATGTACTGCAATGACCGTGTTTGGAGTAAGAGATTCAGCAGGATTTGAAATTGAGGATTTCCCCTCCCCTTGTTGGAGAGGAACACTTGAGGCGTGAGCAAGGAGATTTTCAACCATACCTCTGCCTTATTCTGCCTGCATTATTCTCTGACTGTAGTAGGGTAATTTCTTTTCTATTGCCATTTTGACCTCTCTGCTTGTCTGTAAGTTCCTGATATTGTGCTACATTGTGTTTGTCTTCCTCATTTTCTCTTGTTCTGCCTCTGCAACACCTTTAGCTTTAATTTCTCTCTAGTTACTAGCTAAGTACTTATTTTATGTTATTATTATTAATCTTCTTGATATCTGGACAAAGTATAGCTTTTCCGCTTGTTTGCAATAAATATATGTTTCAACTAATCTATATTTCTCCCTGTTGTTCCTGTTTTCTGTCTTGTGCTATTTCAATTGTGGTTTAATTTTGAAGGGGTGGGGGTGGGGAATAAAAATAAAAAAAGCAAGTTTGGTGACAAAAATTAAGATCTCTTTGGTCACTATTGTTGCTCTCGGTTTCTGCCCCATTGTTTCTGTAGTCTTTAATACTGAAGCTCTGGACAGAGATAATGGTGGTCTGTTCATGCAGCACTCTTCAGTTTGAGCAGAATACTCCGTTGTAGAGGAATAAGGTCTTAGTATTTCACAACGAACTGTATAGCTGCTTTAACCCCTGGAATATACTTTCATAGTTCTGCATATCCATTTCTCTTCCTTCTTACTTCAAGTGCAGTAAAATTAAGTTTTTCCATTATCATCCTTTGTTATATCTTCCTTTTTTTTTTTTTTTTTCCCCGCAGTTAAAATGGTCAAGTTGTCCAGTTAAGAACACTGAGTGATCAGGTCAGTGGTGTTATACCACAAGTGATAGAAGTTCCTTCCCTTCAGAACCTGCTATCTGTCCTATAGTGAAGGCTTTCAGGGGGTACCAATATTTCTTAGAGTTGTGCTTTTAATCACTAAGCTTCAGGTGAAGCTTTCTCAGTACTTGATGAGCCTCAGACATCTGGAGAACTTTGAAGACCCCCAGCACTAAAGGTCTAGGGTGCAATATTAGTGAGATGTATTCTCTGCTAATGAAAAAATTACTACAATCTTCTACATTGAAACTATTTCAAGAGATATTCAGAACAATAGAGCATGTTTGTTTGTTTGCTTTTAAATGTAATAACTTTGTCCTAAGCATTTCTGCTTTCAAACATATAATAAAAACAGGATAGCGTTGAGTGAAAAATGTTATAAAAATACGGAGATTTCTCATGTCTAGATCATAGTATTATTTCATAAGAAATTAATATAAGCCTCCAAAATTAATATCCTATTGTGTCACTGAAGGCAAATTAAATGCAAATGATACTCCTCAAATGAACGCATAATGCTTACTGCGTTGAGGTTTCAAAACACATTTGGGATGCTGAGTAGAAAAAATCAAACTTACATTGAATGTACTGTGCAAATGCAAATGTCATCATCCATTTCTTTTTATGATTTTCTGGTTTGTGTTCTTTGTTTTGCAAATATGGTAATTGTAATGCAATTGTATTAAAATTGGAAGAAGTCATCAAAATTCAGCCAGCAAGCACACTATTCTTCTGATGTTATTTGTCTCAAAAGTGTAAAATGGATTTGAAATTTTAAATCACCAGTTTTAAACCTTATCATGTTATGTTTATATATATATATTCTACTACTGCATGAATGAGATCAGAGATATTGACACAATAGTGTGGAAATGCAAAAAGAAAAACAAAATCCAAAGGGTGTGTTAATGTGCAATTACTTTTTTTTAAAGGGAAGGCTGCCTGATGACAGTTTTTTGTTTTGTCAAGACAAATGTTTTATTGTAAATACTGAGGCCTTTACTAAAACTTTGGATGGTGTGCCTATGTTCCCATATTAAGTTTTTTCCTTCCAGTATTTTAATTTCAAGGATTACATTAATATGTCAGTTTCTCCATATAAATCCTGTAGGAAATAAATTTTAATCAAAGGATTACCTTTGATTTCATGCATTTTACAGTTCCATTTATCCATATCCAGTGACAGTGTGACAGTGCTGGAAGGAGCTCTTGTGTTTGCTATGCCACCACTGGCTGCAGTGATTTGTGATGCAAACTCAAGGAGTTGAAGAATCTTTCTCTGATACAGTTAAGTTTGCTCCACAAATTAACATGCATGATACTAGGTGTTTTAATCTAATGTTAGTTGTGACTTTGAAATTTGCCATTGTGATTTGTGGGTAAGGAACATTCAAAATCACACTATTACTAACACCATGTACTGGTGACTTGCTGGTCATCAATCAGAGTATTGTAACAAGCTGACAAGACCAAGGCAGTTGGGATGATTCCACAGCAGAAGATATCCTTAACTTTGTCAAATTCAAAAATAAAAACAAGTTTGGAAAAAACCCCACTAAAATCCCAGAGCTCTGACAGGTCATAATTAGGGACAAGGCAGGTGGCCCACAAAGCTTGGATAGAAGGCTTTGGAAACAATGATTATTGTGTAACTAAACAAGAAGCACAAGAATTCATTTCATGAACAATATCTGTTGAACAAGCAAAGTGGAAAAGCTTTAGGGAACTGATTGTCAGAAAAAACCCCAAGGGATAATGAAAGTTCAAACATTGTATGGGAGATTGAAGTTACACCCTGTGGTGTAACAGGCATGCAGTCAAAGAAAAATACTGGTGTATTTTCATTTTGCAGCATAGATGCAAAATCTGTTTTGATCTCATTTGTCTTGTTAAATGTTTCAACCAACTCTGTATATATAATCTTTATATCCTGTAAGAAACAGGTTGAATTCCTGCATCCTATTTGTCAGATCTGAAGATGTAAAGCAGTGCTCTTGGAGGCATATCAACTTTAGTTAACCACAGCGGTGTTATGGTATGTTTTTGAGAGGCTGATTGAATATTATAAGGCAAAGCAGATCTTCAGTGATGTGGCATTTGATTAGTGGGGAACTGAAAAAAAAAAGGGGGGGGGGGAACCCCACGACATTTTGTAGTTGCAACATTTTCACATTTGTTATCAGAACCTATGAGTAGAAGGAGATTGTCTCCTTAATGCACACAGGTACTAGGAGAAAGTTAGTTTTGTAACAGTACAAGCTACATCTGTGGGTCTGGAATCAGTCTGATTACTTGGAAAGGAAGAAGATTATGTTCAGTTTATGGGAGTCTCCACCATCATTTGCAGAGGATTTTGGCATTACTGTTGTTCTTGGATAGACGAGGTATAAGGAGCTATTTCTGTGTCTGTGTGTATTAGCTAGGGTTAAAACCTCAGTGTGTGTATAAACAAATACAATTTTGACACTTCATTGTAATGTTTTAGTTGTGTACTCCAGTCTGTTATGAATTTGTTTTAGCTACTGACAATCCCAAATGCTAAATCTTTGTTCATCATATGCTCGCTTCAAAAAACATCTGTAACTCTGATGGCATAGGAACACAAATGCCTCTGAATGTCCATGATACTGAGGAGCGTAAATTTTACATAATACTGATTGACACAATTGTTATAAAATACTTAATCATATTTGACCATGAAGTAAAATGTGAGTATATGTGATCAGCCTCTCAACTTATGCAAATGCAAATTAGGATAATACTGTGAATCAATAGAGTTGTGCTTGTTTGACCAAGAGGACTTGGCAGAAAATCTGTAAAAGTTGATGTAATTTTTGATCTATGTTTTTGTTTGATGGTTTTAAATGGGGGGGTTGTTGCTATGTGCCACTGATTATAGCAAACACCAAAAATGTTTATAAATGAAGTGGTTTCAGGTGCTCCTTACACAGTGGTGCTTAAAACTCACAATGTCTTTCATAACAAGTTTCATCATCAAGCGTGCCAGCTGAATCAACATCAACAAGTAAAATCATTGCCTAGCAAACCCAGGTGATGGCCACAAAACAGGAAAAAGTCTGATGCTATGCATGCTATGTGCAGGAGAAGAGTGCACTGGCAAATACAGTGTTTGCACAATCACAGGCTTATGGTTTTCAAGAATTCGAGTGAGGTCCCTGTGTGACTATTTGCTTTCAATAATGTCTTTGATTTTTGACTCTGTTCCTTAGACTTCTGTTTATGCACATGTCTCTTTCTTAATGAGTCTGTGCATGTGAGGTCTGTAAAAATACATTCTAGTTACATGAATTAAGGGAACTAAATACAGCTGGCTGTTTTTTCAGTATGGGTTGTAATCACTAAAATAAATGACTGCTGCAGGTAGCAGTTCTTCAGTAGATGAAGTTTTTTCTCTAAGTCACTGTGGGTAAATCAGTTTTCCAGCATGGTGGATCATAATCGAACCATGATTCTGCTGTCTTTAAAGGTGTTTTCATTCAGTTGAGATTTAAACATGAGGGGAGTTCACTAAAAGATTTACTACATAGCTTTCCTCTCAGCGTTTGTTGGTTTTGGTTGTTTTTAGTGCATATATGAATGGACTAGAGCTGTTTGCAAATAAGTTAATATAAATATAGAAATTAATGAGTTTCTTCTATCCAGTATAAGCAGGAAAAGTTAAGAGCTTTCAGTTTTGTCTGTTCTTAATGCTACTGTATTTTTCCAAATCTATTTTTAAGGCCTAAATTATATGAAATGTGCTAGATTGGGTTGGTAGGTGCAATTAATTTCAGCAATATTCCTTTTCAGGTCTAGCTGAATCCATAATTTTTCCTTGTTTTTTTTTTTGTTAATCAATACTTTATTCATTTTTCCAGCACTAAATCTGAAGTTCAAATTAGTAGCATTTAAGAACACTCAATAGGCAAAAGTGTGAACCAGGCTTTATTTAGGGAATTCAAGCCTTGTTTTGCAGATGTGTCAACGTTTGTGAAACGATCAAACTTTGATCATATTGGTTAATCCAATTTAAAGTTTTTTACAATTCTTGTTTAACTTTCAGCTTGAGATAACCACTGGTGATAGTTTCAGAGAGAAGGAGTGATAGCATATTCGTGAGAAATACCGTATGTGAGCATTTGCAGCTATTACCATTTAAATAGCCTGTGTCAACCTAAAAAATACACAAGGGTTTGAATGATATTTTGGGGGGGGATTTGATTCCAAGGATCTTTACGCTATAAGTGCATTATCCAAAATGACATATTATGAAGATATTCTCAACTGGAACAAGCACAGATCTCAAGCAACGAGTGATGGGCAAAACTGCATCCCAACACAGAAGGAACAAGAAATAACAAATAGATGGAAAGCACTTCATACTGTCCTCCAATATGTACATCAGTGTATTGTGACATTCATTGCAGAAATCTCATCTTCCCAAGCTTTTTCCAATTTTCTGCAATCTGTTTGAATAGGTCTACTTCTATTAGGGCCATATTTAATAGACAAGTAGAGTTTTTGTTCTAGCTGCGTAGTACAGCTGGAAGAATATCTGTACAAATTGTGAACCCTGAGTTCCTTGATCTGGAAATACCATACATTTGCTTACATTGCTTACGTTGCTCTCATTAAGGTTAGTGTTTCAAATACAACTAGGAAAGAATTTTCAGGATTGAGGATTAGGGAAAGTTTTTCGTTGTTGTTTTCTTTATTGCTTTTATTGCATAAAGATCTTCAGTGGATTTTTATGAGAACCTCCCGGAGAATATATAATATAAATAAACCAAGGTCTGGAAAATATAAGGTCCAGGAAGCCTCAGAGTTACAAAATGGACTTGGAATGCAAGGCAGGAAGAAAGAATGCTTGCAACCTACTCCTGCAGTGCTGGGGTGCAGAGAGCTGCGAGCACAGGGCTGGAGGAGTGTTAATGCCTACCAGAGACAAGCAGGGGCAAATCAAGAGGGAGAATACAACTTTTGATATCAGAATCTTCTGTCTAGGTTGATTTTTAGAATGCTGAGTTTGTGTTAAATTACAGCTTAACTCTTAATTGTGTAAGTGTGATACTTTCATAATAAACACCGGCTGCCTGGGTTCATCTGAAAACAATCTTACATGTTTGGTTCATTTTATACATGGGGACATTTTTTATGTCATCTGCTGAGTGGGTTTGGTGCTTTTCCCCCTTTTTTTCCAAATCTAGCTTTGAGTGCTTGCAAGGAAAAAAGAAAAACAGACACCAAGAGGAACTGAAGTTCTTCACTGAGGAAATGTGCCTACAAAATTTGTCTTAAAACTTTAAGTATTTTATTTTTGTTAAAAAAAAAAAAAGTCTCAAAGATGGAGGAACCAGATATTTCTGGCTCTATTTTTTATCTGCAAAGTTGTCTAGATTCTTTGCTTAAAAAGATTTGTTCTTTTTTAATAAATTAACAGGAACGGATTGATCAATACTAACATTTAAGAGACAGTTTTTGTTTGCAAGCAGATTTTTACTTAATGCTGCAGTCATATGAAAGGTGATGTGTGGCACAAAGTAGTACAGACATGATAATGTTGACCTTACATTCAGAATACCATAGAAGACATAGCGCGACTGACAATGTTGATAATGTTATGATATTATTGTTACTAATTTCTGTAGATATACTCTAAAGTGATCTATGCCTTGGAATCTCCCTGGTTTACTATATTACTGGTACTTTGTTTAACAGGGCTATATGTTGTTGATATACTTTGTTACCTGTTTGTGTTCTTTGTATAGCTGTCAGTTCATTCCTTGCCTGAGAAGTACTGTGTGAAAAACATTTCCTTACTTTTCCTTTTCTTTTCTTGTTCAGTATTATCTATGGTGAGATGACATATGGAGAGATATGTATGTGTGCATACATATATACACATATATACAGGCATATGCACAGTATGTCTGCATGTGTGTTGCCCATGAGGGTTTTTCACACTTCAGTTACTTCCTATAAACTGATTACAATTTTAAAAGCTCATTGTAATATGAAATATGGTTATGATGGTCTTCCAGTTGAAAGCTAGTCTGATGTGTACTGATATCTTGCTAATAGATGGTGTATGACACATGTTCAAACAAAAAAAAGTACCATTTAAAAAATGGCACTCAACTTTACTGACAATGTTAAATCATGCAACCCCATCAGTTTTGAATCAAGTTAGACTTTATCATCATTTATAATTCATTTGAATTCCTCTTTAACTCTGCTTCAAGCATCTCCTAGGTGTTTAGACTGCAGAAAGATAAAATGCATAGATGTATATTGCTGCCTAATAAATCTCTTTCATGTTTTTCACTTGCAGAGACAGAGTAGCCTGACCTTGGAAAAGGGCTCTAATCTAGTGTCTTTATAGAGATGAGGAAGCAGCTTTGACAAGTAGAAATTAAACCCTAGATGGTCCAGGACTATCTAGCCATTGCTTAATCTTCTTAATATGGTAAGACAAATCCCATTCTTCATTTTTATATTAACATATTTCAATTTTATTATAGTTTTTAACTCTTAAGCAGAGCTGCAGGAGCTTGGATAGAAATGCCAGGCAAGCACACACATTAAAAAGAAAAAGAACTCCTCAGCTCACCAAGCTCACAAGTTTCAAAAAGCTTATTTTAAAGGGCTGTGAGTGAGGAAAAATTAGGGCATTGAACAAACCCACGTAACTACTGCAGAGACAATATAATAAGGAGTATAAGATGAGAATTAATTACTATTAACAATAAAGTACATTTATTCTGTGTAGGACTTGCTGTCAAGATGGGATTTGTAAGTGGGCACAGACTTAGAAACATCCATTTCTGATCATTACCTGCATCATCAGCAAGTTTCATAGTTTTGGGGGCAGGATATGATTATCCTCAGTTGTTTCTGAAAAGGAATGTGCAATGTCAAGTTTAATCTTTTGTGAGGTGACTGCCTGTTGTTTTAGTCTGTTACAGTGCACAGAGACTGACCAGAAGAAATTAACTTAGAAAACTATTTCTGGAACTGCAGCTCTCTTTATTCCCACATGTCCTTTTCGTTTCTCTCTCTCAATCTAGCATAATAGATATTATTCTGTATTTGGAGAAATTCTTTGCCACTGAGTGGATTATATATGCCATTAAAGCAGTTAAATAACTGAGTTGTGGTTGAAGTTGGCCAAATTAATGAAGGACATGAGTAATATTTTCAACAACCCATACCTTTTATTTGAAGAACTGTTATATATTTTATGGCTAACTTTAAAACGTTGTCACTGCTTTTGCAAATGTATAGACAGACAGTCTGATGTCTGCTCAGTGTACACTTTGGATATTTGAAATTTGTTATTTGAGCTACGGTTGTCTCTCTATGTTACTGTTTGTGATTGCTATCATTAGATTATATGACATTTTCTAGGAAACTTGTCCACTTCTGAGTTAATTTCTTCAGTAATAATTGTTTGTCTTCTGTAAAAAAAAAACCACAACCAAATCTACTAATAACCCAAAATTCAATATTTGCAAAGATTTGTGTGAAAATTCACACGAGTAATATATCATAAGCAGTCCGAAATAAAATTGCTTCTGCTCAAGTTGTTCTGAAAACATTTCCCGTGTTTCACTATCTCTAACATTTACAGTTTCACATGGAATAAATGTTTAGAAAGTGAAAGTTTTGCAATCCAAGTCTAAACACCCCAGATTAAACTTTGTACCTTCACTGTAAGGGTTGCAGTGATATTCGGGAACCTGAATTTTGAAAGGAGGATTTTCAGTCGAGCTGCTCAGGTATTGAATCTGTTCAGCATGCTTGTAAATAACCTTGGAAAGAGGTGATTAGTTGTGAGATACAGGCTGCTGATTGATTAAGTATTTTTGAATACTCAAAAGTAAATCTGATTCTGAAGAGGTAAAACATGATTTTTATGAAGCTGAATGACAGCTGAAATTCAATTTTGGTAAATGCAAAGGATTGCAGATTGATTAGTTCAATAAAACTGTCGCCTCGATGCTAGTTAAAGAGGAAAATACAGTTTTACAAAAAAAGCAAGAAAAAATAAGAAAAAAAAAAAATTAGTACAATCCTTTTGAAATCTAGTTGTATTGTTAGTTTGAATAATACAGACAAGGCTGGTCAAAGTCCCCAGAAGCTACAAAGAACAAGAATAATAAAGGCATGGAAGGGTTTCTTGCTGAGGACTAATTAAATGGCTATATACTGTTTTGGAGAAGGGAGGACTAGGACTGTGGTAAAGGTCTAATGACAAATGGTGTGGGAAATGTAACATTTTTTATTATATTCTTATAAAGTACAGATGAAGATGTACTGAATAACATAATCGCTCAGCAGTTTTAAAATGAACTCAAGGAAATATTTGTTTGATAAACGCGTAATTAAATTGTGGAATTCTCTGTTAGAGTGTATGATGGAGATTTGAAATGTGAATAGGCTTAAATGGGATTTGATTATCTTTGTGGTTTAATGAATAGGCCTAATTTTGTGGATTTTAAAGAATATGCAATTTTCAGATACAATTCCTGCCTCTGCTTTGAGATATAATATCCTCCTGGAAGAACACACCAATGCAGTATTTTCCTAGTTTCTTATGGTATTTCCCAACTGTAGACCTTTACTCGAACAAACTATGGCTGTTCTTGTGATCTTCAGAATAGAATTAATTTTATCACTACAAACAGTTTCTCTATGAAGTGTGATATTAAATGCTTGCATATGTTTACACTTTAATCTTGTGAAGTGCACCTGCAAGACATCCATGGTAAAATGTACTGTGCTTGAAAAGAACTCATCGATGGTCCATGTGCCTTCTCAGTTTGTTCACGTATATGAGCTGTGCTTCACACTGTCAGTATTTTTGGCAGGCATGCGTGACCGTAAGGACAAAACTGCAGGTGCAGATTTAGGGACTGGGTTTTGCTGCTGTGTGGTTGTTTTTGCTTTTGTTTGGAAAATTTGCTTCTGATAATGTGCTCGTATCAGCTGTCATCTTGAACTTTGGGCTAACAATTTTATATGGATGGAAAGGAAAACCAAAGAAAGAATAGCACGGAGCTTCTCTTTTCCTGCCTGGGCTCCTGTACCCTTTGCAGCATTCTGTTACTGAATTGCAGATCAGTCCTCAATCAGGAGCTGAAATTTACCCCCTTTTGTGCACCCATGTGTTTTCCTTTCTTCTGAGGAAGCAATTTAAATTATTTTTATGACGCATGTGCTGCTCGTGTCTTTTGGAGTGGCGTGTAGCCTGTTTTCATTCTATTTACTAATCAATTTCAGGAGCAATTAATTATTTAAAGTTCATATTTTTTGTTCTTTGCTTTTGTGATTCATAATAGATGTTCTGTTTCTTTATGGTAAATAATGCAAGTTTGTTGATATATGTCATGCCTCTAAGTTTACAGGGTTCCTTTTCTTGTCTGAAGGATTCCCAGGGAATGGAGGAAAATGGGCTAAGAAAGAAATAAGGTAACAAAAACAGAAGGATAAGAAAATAAATTCACTGGAATTTTGAAATAGCCTCCATGAGAGAATGTGTTGTCAGCAAATTCTACAAACCTTTTTTTTGGTACAGAATGAGGAAGAAACGTATTTCAGAATAAATGCACTCTGATTACCTTAAAGCCTCTCCTTTCTGCTATAGCCTAAATTTGACATGGCTGGCATGTCTTCCTCATAGCAAAAAAATCCTGGAAAGCCAAGAATTGTGCAGCTGGTGTCCGACTAGCTCATTACTAAGAGGAAATCCTAATTAAAGCCTTTTTCATTATGTATTACTGTGTCCTTGGAAAGGATCAGATGTTACATAGAACATTCCATGTCAAGGACAGCTTCAGAGAACTGTGGGGAGGAAGGGAATACAAGTTCTCTTGAGAATGAGGTGTTTTTGAAATAGATTATGATATGCAGAAGTAGCGTTTTGGATAATTTGGCCTTTGGTTTGGATTTGCAATGGTTTGGGTGCTCTGCTTGTAACCGTACAATCACATCCTGGAATTTCTGCCAGTCACCTGCCACCTGATGTGATAACATCTAGACATGCTTCTTGCCAAGTCCCACAGGACTCCTTGTCGCTCTATGCTCAAAGATTTAAACCAGATTAAAAAGCAAGCATAAGAACCAGAGCATGAAAAGAACCCTTAAATATCTGGGAAGCATGCACTTTTCTCTAACAAGTCACAGCACTCTTTGGCATCATAGAAATGACATAAGTGCCAGCGGGTTTCAGCTTAGAGCAAGAACAAGCTGGTCATACATACTTCAGACAGCTTCTGTGGAACACTCTGGCTTGGTTGATAGTTTAAGCAAAATGTTGCGTTGACTCAGAATATTTTGTAGTATTGTAACTGCAGTATTTCAAGCTGGGATAATTCTACTTGAAATTTATATATAATTTTAATTTTCCCCATGGGAAAGTGAAAAAATGTTGAACAAACCATTCCCTCACATAGAATACTGAAACTGCACTTTTTAGTAAGTGGTTTAATAGAGAAATGCTCAACTTCATATCTGGGAGATTGAGATTAATATCCTTGACTACAAATTGTCTTCTCATTCAAGCAAAAATTCTTTTGCTCTTAAGTCTCTTGCAGGCTATTTGCATTGTCTCAGGCATAGGTGTGTTGATATAAATGAAGAGTGTTTTTATAGGCTTCTGAATTTATAAACCATTGATTTATATGGGTAAAAGAACTCACCTTTCATAAGAAAATCATAGGAGTGAAGAGCTTTCAGTGAAGTGTGTCATATTTTGCTAGAGGAGTTTTACGAAGTGTTCACTCGTAGATTTAACTCAAAGGATTTGTAGTAAGCAGAAATGTTTGACCCTTCTGTTTCCTTTTGTGGGTACAGTCTCAGCTATTTCTTAAATCTTATAGCTAACCTATTTGTAAAATTTATCTCATTCTGATATAAGACACGGCCAATTAAATCACACAATGCATCTGTTAGGAGCACTAAGCGAAGAGACGATTTTATTTTATATTACTCCAGATACCATTGTCTCATGCTGAGAAACAAGTGAGTCTAGCTAAATACATAAACAGATGATGTTATTTCTGTGGTGTTTGTTAATGGTATCTGTTGGAATATTTTGCTTCTATTTTAGAAATAAGAAATGTGCAGTCATTCTCAGGACTATTTCAGTAGATGTTCTGTAGCTCAATGAAACAAAACCTGCAGTATTTCCATCTGTTTTTTAATTAATATGTCCATGTCTCCGTAAAAAAACAAATGCAGTGGGATCTTACAGACACTACTAACTCTTGTGAGAGTATGCTTCATATCAGCAAACTCAAAGGGAATTGGAGAGAGAAAATAGTTACATTTTTAATTTATACAGATAAATTATTTATCAGTTTTATCAGTTTGGCAGTGCATTAAAATATTTTTCCATTTTCCTCTTGGAAATGTTTGCACATTTGAATACATGTACCTGCTTAGATATAAGTAGCTTATTGTCTTTTATTGTAGCTTGTCTTTAGCTTATTCTCAGTATTTCCATGGTCAAACCAACAGCAACATTGAAGAACTCCAGAACTGCATTCTGAGTTGAGCCTCAGCAGTGTGCACCTATGATAAGACACGACACTTCGGTGTTTTTGAGAACATATTCTATCTGAATATGACTTCTGTTATTACACCAAATCCAGTTTTGTATGTTAAAAAAGAAAAAGAAAAAAATTAACAAGCTCAACCTACTTTAGAACCTTCATTTAAGAAAAAATTCATTAAAAAGAAATTCCACAGAATAAATCCTACTGGTATTTCAGGCACAGATCATAACTGAAAAATGCTTTTATATACAGATTTATACCAACAACTTTCTGTCCAGCAGGTGACTTTCTACATTAAAAGGTTTGTAGAAGTGGAGATTGTAATAGGATGAACAACCTTGATAAAACACTTTGATTCTTATCTTTGAAATTTTTTTACCTGTCACATTTGGTGCTGTTGCAGTTAAGGGGGATATCAATGCTCCCACTGTAAACTCCTTTCACAGGAGTTTATGGTAAAAACATGACTTCATGGTAAAAAATAGTTTTTTTCTGAAATACAGCAGAATTTAATTTCTTTTTCAATAACTCTCTTTTCAGTTAAATAGTGGATGTTAACTTGAAAAAACACATTTATTGTAAATAAAAGGGCAATCTTCAGCTTAGTAATATCACCACAGATTAATAAAAATGACAGTATTTTAAAAATCCAATTTTATTTTCTCAGTTAAGGTTGTTTGCTTGATTACCTTTTTTGCATTGCATTTTGATTAGACAGGGAAAATCAATGAAGTTAGTTTCAGTGTGCTGGTAATCATTTTCACTCTCAGGTTGTTAGTACCACAATACTTAAGATGCAATAGCTGCAAGGTAAGTTTGAGGAAAACACCTGCATATATTGGAATTTTCTGAAAAGCTATAATGTTATACCCATCAATTTTTGGTTACATCTATGTGTCACAGTCCAGCAGCGTTCCCTTGCTCAGCTCTAATTTCTACCCTCTTGCCTGTGAGTCTTGCTGCAAAGAGCCCAGCTTTCAAAGATGCTGTCTGCAGTTCCTTCTTTCTCCCGATTCTGAGGGGCTCTTTGCACAAACAAGAGCTGGAAGATGAACAAGCCAGGAATTCAGAAGGGTGAGCTCCTTTCCCTGCCCTCCTTGTCTTGTTTCCTTGCAAGCCCAGGCTTTGCCCTTTCTTGTTGCCTGACTTGTGACAATGCACCTGACTTGTTTGTTGAGTTCTCCTGACTTTTGGGTTTGTTCTAAGCAGTGACTTTGCTGTCGTGTAGCTTGGCAAAAATATGTTGTAATGGAAATGTCAGTCAGTTCTATCACAGCAGCCTTGGTGCTGTAACAAATAACCTTCTGTGCAGAGGTATGAGTTCAGTGTTAACAGGTTTTATTTGGCATAGCTATAAGAGAATGGTGATGCTTTCTTTTTAAATCCTGGGGTTTTGAAAGTGCTTTTGTTGTTGGGTGCAGGGCTAACTGAGGCATCGGGTTTTAAAAGCTTTTTCTTGGGAACCTACTATAAGAAAGCAGGACTTAGGAAAAGACAAGTCAGAGGCGCAGTGGCAACTTGAAGGTCTTTGGGCAGTGAAATACAGCTCCCTTGTGGAACAGGTTAGCATATGGAGGGGTTTACTCTTCCAGTGAATGCTGGGAAACTGATACCTTTTTTTTCTCATTGATAAAAATACAGCATAACAAAGGCCCATGTTTATTCTGTCTTTAAAACACTGCAACTCAGATCTTCAATGTCCTGTGAGTTCATTATTTTTCTTTATGTGCTAGGTTATGCAAGGTATGTACTGTGAAATACAGGAATGAGCAGCTAAAAACTTAGTAATTTGTTACTAAATAAGTACCTTACTCTTTGTTATACTGTTTTTCCCTTGTTTACAAGGAACTACCAAATTCCTTTCTCCATTGGAGAAGACCCTGTCAAATGGTAATAGTGGTAGTATAAGGAATAGCCTGCAAGCACTTGCAAAGACAGCACCAAATACAGCATGAAATTGTGTCACTACTATTGCTGGCAAACAAAACCCATTCAATTTGACTGTGAATTGTTTTTAAATGTGCAAATCCTTTAAGAAGAGATTTTCAAAATTGCTATCTCAGTTTATTGAAAACTACACTCATTTGAAACTTGTAGACTGAATATATTACTTTTGTAATTCAAAACAGAAGACAAATTTGTTTTGTTTTAGGAAATATTAGAACCATACAAAAGTGATATGAAACCTTTAGCTAGATAAGATTTAGATTTGTGATGCAAATGAATTAATGAAAATGATCCACTCACAGTAGATGAATAATAGAGCTAAGTTATTGGAAAGTAAAGATAATAGTATCTCTGGGATCTCATTGTTCAAAAACTGCCTATAAATACAGTGCATCATTGCTCAAGCATTACCAGCTTATCTCCATATTGCTCAAATTTATATGAAAGACTTTTCCATATCTGTGGAAAAATGCTATAAGAAGACCTGGCTATCTTGACTTTTAGTCATTCGTGTTTACCATGTACAATGCAGACTTAAAAAAAAATAAAATCAGAGTTGCATTGCTAGAGTCAAGTAACATGGTTATCTAAAAATGAGCTTGAGACAGGATTTCTTTGTTGTTCATTCCTTTAAAAATTATTGTAATTAATCAGAAAATTCGATTCAGCTGTGAAATGAAGAGAGAGAGAAACCGGCTTTGTATGTAGCCTCTGCAATCCCTAACATCCCGCTGACCTCTTGATATTACTTAAGTGAAAACTATTCTTTCATTTACAAACCCTACTCCTTCCACCTTCATTTTAAAGGAAAGGTTGAAGAGCATGTTGTGGCCAAGTACAGTCAGGAGGAACTGTGACAGTAGCCAGGAGTGAGAGTCTCAAAGCACAGGAGTTGTCCCTCTTGCCTTCACCTGAAGAGGAACAGCTGGGACACTATTCCTCTTGCAGTGGTTGCTCTCTGAAAAATAATTTTTACTAGAGGCTGAGATACTCATACATGCAGATAAATATCCTAACCACTTTTCTTTCCTGTAGCTCATAAGTTCTAAATTTCTCTCTTGTGCAGTGGGATGATTGCAGTACAATTGTCTATAACCAGTGACATCCTATAACTTGGGTGGTCATGATTTTCTTTTCCTGATAAAAGAGACAGTACTAACTTCTTCAGCAGAGAAAGAAAATGCACATTAATATTCTATACTCATTTGTATGATCATTTTATCTATAGAGTTTTTGGCCAGAAGAGTGCTTAATAAACCCTCTTCTCATTTATATGGGTGATTTGTTTTTGTTGTTTTTAACATAAGTTTTGCTTAGTTTTTTGGAGAGAGGCTGCTTTCAGAGAGGCACTTCAGACATACTGCAAATGAAGCCTCTCCTCAGCCGTTAATGAAGCATGGTTGAGGACCCATGTGATTTCAGCCTTTCCCTTTTGCCAGGTTTCTTATGTTGACTGCAGGCAGCTCTGCTCACTGTGCTGTACTGGGTGCTTTTCTGTGTGGTATGGGCCATTGTGACAAACTAGGTTTGGATTTAATGAGAGATGGCACTTAACAGTTAGTAGTAACATAATTTATTTTTATATATACTTTTCTTTTTCAGTATAGCACTATATGGCAAGGGCATTTGTTCGTTCCGGGTATGATTAGGTGACTTCTCCATCTTTTGTGAGGCTGAAACTGCAGATATTTTAGGCTATGTATGTAAGCCTGTATTCTTTAGGGAATAAAGTAGAAGAGTCTGTAAAAACTCCAGCTAATGAGAAGTAAATTTATCTGGCAAGTTATTGTCCTTTTTCCTTGGTTTATTCTTAGGCTACAAAACTTAGTTGAGGCTATGAATTGAGAAGAACAGATTCTCTTGACTCTCATGCACCATCTCCATGCTTCTCTGTGATACAGAAGGGTTAGCATTGCATATAGTTTTCCCTGTTTCAGAATAAAATATTGGCCAGTCTGTCATCAGGGAAAGCATCATAGAGCATGTGAGAGTTTCTTTAATAATTTTGCTCTAGTATGTGTCTGTGCAAAAAGAGCAGTTTTGAGGCACGCTGGTATTCTCCAGCTCCCGAAGTTTTACTGGTATCAGCCATCAGTAAAGTCAACACTTATTGAATCTCTAGTAATGCTCCACATTCTAGTCTTATTTCTGATTTTCAAGGACTTAATTGTCCTGAAACAATTCAGAGGTTGATGTGGGTGGATGTTTTCTTTTTCAGCCTGCAAGAGAATTAACAATATAACAAAACTATTAGAGTGAGGGAATGCCTTCATTCATCAGGTGAAAGTGTTGCAACAGTATGGAGTGCATGCAAGAGAAAGTGAACATAACATAGAATCATAGAATCGTTTTGGCTGGAAGAGACCTTTAAGATCGAGTCCAACTGCCAGGCTACCACTAAACCATGTCCCTCACCACAACATCTGTGTGCCCTTTAAATCCTTCCAGGGATGGTGACTTCATCACCTCCTTAGGCAGTCTGTTCCAGTGCTTTACAACTCTTTTGGTGAAGAAGTTATTCCTAATATCCAACCTGAACTTTCCCTGGTGCAACTTGTCCTATCATTTGTTACTTGGGTGAACAGATTGACCCCCACCTCTCTACAACCTCTTTTCAGGTATTTGTAATAAGGTCTCCCCTGAGCCTCCTTTTCTCCTGGCTAAATAACCCCAGTTAGCTCAGATGCTTCTCATAAAACTTGTGCTTTAAACCCTTCATCAACATTGTTGACCTTCTATGAACACACTTGAGCACTTCAATGTCTGTCTTGTAGCGAGGGGCCCAAAACTAAATGCAGTATTCGAGGTGTCGCCTCACCAGTGCAGAGTACAGAGGTGCAATCACTTCCCTGGTCCTGCTGGTCACACTGTTTCTTAAAAAAGCCAGGATGCTGTTGGCCTTCTTGGCCACCTGGGTATGCTGCTGGCTCGTATTCAGCTGTCTGTTGATCAACACCACCAGGTCCTTTCCCACGGGGCAGCTTTTCAGTCCTCCTTCTCCAAGCCTGTAGCATTGCAGGGAGTTGTTGTGGCCCAGGTTGTTTTTATCCAGTGAAGGGTATGCCCATCCAAGCCATGAGCAGCCAGGTTCTCCAGGAGAATGCTATGAGAAACATCATACTGCTTGATTACCTCTGTCTGACTCCCTCTAACTGACTCCATTTGACTTACTATCTCTCTGCCTCTTCACTGTACCATCAAATTTCCGTTTCAGCAATTATTTACAAATATTTCAGTGTTCCTCCAATGTATCAGTTTGGCTATACTTGAAGTATTTTATTTATCTGTAGAAGTAGTATAACAGAGACAGTTGAGCAACTTGTGGTATCAAAGTGTACTTGTTTCACAGCCTATTCTAGTTTTAGTTTTCCTCTTTAGCCTCTGTTTACTGGCATGTTGTTGTAATGCTGATGTGTGGTGGTTTCTCATTTTGTTTTTGAAACAGATCTACCCATATGCTGTCCTGTCGTGCTGCACGTCGTGATTCATAGGCCATCTGATAATAGTGTTTGACTTCTGTCAACTTAAGCACATTTTCAAGTAAGTGTTGCAGAAAACCAAACATCAACTCCTAAAATTGATGAATTGTGTTCATAACTAGTTGTTTGGGGTTTTTTTGGTTTGGTTTTTTTTTTTCCTCATGAAAAATGTTACATCACAAGCTTACATGAGGTATTTTTTTTAAGTCTATTTTTACTAGGAAAATACTTTTTTTAGATGTAAATTTCTTTCTGGCTATACTTCTTCATTCAGCACTTCTATTCTCTCCTTATGCAGAAATTCTGTTTTAGCACTCATTTCTCTTTCTCTAAAACATGATCACAGATGAGTTACACGGCTCTTGCAACCCAACAGAAAATTATAGAGGGCAATTCAAGAAGCCAGAATGCTGCTGGCCCAGAGCACATGCCATGTGCTGAACAATTTCACTTAATTACTCACCCCTCTCTCTCTTCATCTTAGACTTACTGTAATGTGCTTGCATGTGTAGAGGATTTTCAGAGGAGTTAAGTTATGTCAAAGCTCGAATACAAAAGGGTATGCTTAAAACCTCTGTGCTGAAATGGCTTTCTTATGGTTTGGAGAGTTGGTTGAGGTGTTGCAATTATCTGTTCCTTATTTTTGTGTCTCAGCCTTATTCTTATCTGAACATTATATATAAACATAAAATGTCCAGGATTGTACTGTGAACCTGATTGTTCACTAAGTGCTGTAATATTGGAGGGGTTTACATGTGGTGTCACATCTTTAATATATAGCCATCAAAAGTTAATTTAGTTCAAATGCTAGAAATATCCATATTCTTAGCTATTATTAAAATGTAATTAAAAAAATAAACATATATTAAAAAAAAAATCAATGCAGTGTTAATTTACTGGTCATATGCTATTTAGAATAATTTGTTTCATTTATTTCCATGCTTATTATTTATTGTCTTTTTCTATCTGATGTAATTGGAGCCTGTGTATTATAGCTCATCTTTGTATTTTAGTGTTGTTAATATATAACACATACTTACATCTTAGCCCCTATTACTCTCTGCATATTCTAAAACAGAAAGACTTGTAGGGTTACTGTGTGATTAAATACTGGTATGTCTGTCTCACAGATCTGTTTAAGACTGTAGGTTTTTAAAAATATTCAGTGTAGATTAAAACATATAATAAACTGCAGTAACCATCTCCTTGGAGTATTAAGTAAATGCAGATAAATGACACATTGTCTAGGTGTGCGTGTAAAGAAAAAAATAATTTCAACAGTTTTTGTCACCAGTAGTGAAAGGCAAAAAATGCTTTATGGTACTTAAGATCTGCAGTCCTGAAACAGACCTTGCTGCCTCACTTCAAGCATAATCCATATAATGGCTATATTGCAGTGAGGAGAAGATCATCTTATAACTACCATAAAAGTGCAGTCTACTGTGGTTTCCCAGTTTTTTTCCCTTTTTCCAGTTCCTTTTTAAAATCAGACTTAAATAGACTCCCAGCAGCAGTTTATCTCTGCTGCATCAGAAGATAGGTATTTCAGGTTAGTAAGAACAAAAAGCTCTACACGTAATAATTGCTGCTCTATTACAGACAGTTAGCAAAGAACACCTCATTTCTCAAAAAAACTTAAATAATTATTTTCAGGCACCCTTGCAAACAAAAATCATCTTAAACTATGTAGTTTAATAGGGAAATACTAGCATATCTATTACAAAGGTATTTACCTCAATGGTAAAAGTGATTTTTTTATAATGTTAAAAACCACTGGTGTTGACAAGGACAGCTTTAGAGAGCAAGAAATGTTCCATTTTTATATAAATTTTGGCATTTATTAATATTTTAGAAGTCAGGAAGCATGTCTGTAAAAATCAAATGCTTTTAAGAAAGCAGTACTTTACCAAGTGCTTTCTAAAAAGGACATAATGTCTATCTATGTATGGTATGGCTGTGCCAGTTATTTGAAACACGCACACATTGTATTTGTTATCAGCATTTGTTATCAGAGCTTTCCATAGCTATACATCACCCTGATAAACTATTATGTTTATTGATAAAGGCACAGATTATATTACTTGTCACAACATTATTCATCTGGTCAATGAAGAAGCTATGCAACCTTGGTTTCAACTCCAGTGTGGTGTCATGTATGTCATTCTGCCTAACCATTAACCATTTTGTTTCCTCCCCAAATGGAATATCATAGAAATAAAACCTTCATTTGGCCTTTTCAGTGAAAAGATCCCATTCACTACCAGTCTCCAGATTGGTGATGATGACATAACTGCCTCTGCTGAGTTCCCCATCCACCATATATATTGTCTTCGCTTATTTACCTTATTTCCTCCTAACTGTGTGTTGCAGGGGTATGAAAACGTAACAAGACATTTCCCCTTGTTACTTATTACAGAGCCTTAACCAAGGCTCTGCTTGCTGCAAAAATGAGTGAAATGCACTTCACTCAGATAAAAGCAGCAATATAATTTATTAAGCAAGAGTAACAGTTTGGCTAATTAGTAAAATATAGCAAAGAATCAACTAAGTTAAATGAGATTCGATTGATGACAAGGTCACTGCATTACTTCCTACAAGGCAATTAATCAAAGATATGTGAATGTAACTAGAAGTAGGGTGATTATATGACGAGTAAACTTGTATGCAACTAACAAAAGCAGTATGATTATAATATTTGTACTAATGAACCTACAAGACAAAGCAGTAGAATGATTTTGTGCTGCGGTGATTGATCTTTTTATGGAGATTGTGAATGGGCAGAGAAGGAAGGGGATAAGGGCCAGCCTTTCCATTCAGTCATGAGGTTGAGAATAGATCCCGTTTCCCTCTGAACTCCTTCAGACAATAAGGTAAGATCTACCCCTAATCCAAGACCTGGTCAACAGTTTATGGCTAAGGACACTGGGAAATGATAGAATACAAGGTATTGGAGTTTTGTATAGTGCTTAGTGTAACACAGTACCTTAAAGTAAATGATAGAAGGCATCCATTAACATTGATATAGCAATACTAAATCCCAATAAACACTTCATTATGATAAATGCATTAATTTCTATAAGATCTACAAAACAAATCACGCACATACACACAGAAAGCTATTATATATCTATAGAGGTTAACCTGTGAATAAGATGGATTTATTACACAGATTGAAAATAAATTTGACAGCCTGTCATCTCCAGGGCTTTGTAAAAAGTCCTGTAGATGAGAAATACTCACAGAGCCCTTTGTTGGTCTTAGCAGAGGGATGGTGTATCTCTTCATTGGTCTTTAGCAGACAGACGGTGTACCTCCCTTCATCAGTCTTTGCAGACGGTATTATCTCCCTTTGTCAGTCTTTAGATGGATGGTGTAGCCTGAGAGACATTGCAGCTCAGGGGAGATGTGAGACTGGGACCTGCTGAGCTCCCACGGAGCTCCAATGGGCCTCGCTTAGGATCAGTATTTATAGAGTTGTGAGATGATTGACTTTGGGCAAAACTAGGCTGGTATTTTCTACTGTGACCAACAGTGTCCTGGGAGCGGGGGGGAGTGTGTAGGCCCTCCTTGGCCCCCTCCACTCAGAGTATTCAGGAGCGATGGGTACGGTCAGGGGAGGCCCAACCATTCAATCTCACTGACTTATTCTCCAACCCTCCCAGGGAGATTGTTTTTTGGTTCCAGGCGTCGCACAAGGTCAAAATACATCAGGAACCAAAACTGGTTTTGGTTTCAGGCGGCCGTACACAAGGATGAAATGTGCTGGAAGCCAGGACATACCAAGTTTCCCATACGCTTGCTCTCCTCAGGCCTCAGCAGTCTCTAATAAGGTTGTAGTGCAGCCCGGGAGCCTCTTGTAGCGCAGCCTGGGCATGAGACTCTCTGCAGAGCCACCCAGGTCAGGGGGGGCTGTACCACCACACTGTGACACAGGCCGTGAGTTGTGGATAATAATAAACTTTGTGCTTTTTTGGTCCTGTTCTTTGTTTTTGCCTTATTACTCTGACTGTATGGTACCACTTTCTTCTAGTCCCAAAGGAAGTACTTGCTGTCCTCTTTGCATAATTCTGTTTTGTGCTCTTCTGTTAGTTAATATTCTGTTCCTTGGTAGAGCTCTGTACCACCTAATGGATTTCTGTTTGCAGAGGTGAATCAAACCTGTACATGAATGCAGATTTGAGCTCAGCAACCCCTACCTTGCTAACCTGGCTTTCACCCCAATTTAATCACTATGAGGGACCAATCTTACTCCCTACAATCTCAAAAAAAAATAATATGCAGACATTTTTTGCATTAGACAAGTTCACTTACAAAAACAGGTTAGTTTTTGTTTCTTGAAGGGCATCATGAGCTTTCCATCATCTTGAGAAATCCCAACTGTAGCCATGCAAAGGATAAACCTGTTGGTGCCTGAGGCAATACAAGTAAAGAACTTACCAAACTCAAATGTTTATACATTTGGGAATATATCCTAACCACCGTAATTTCACAAGATGATTCAGTTGCCCCATGGCTTATTTATAAAATGTTAAAATGTTAAACACAATTAGTAAAAGCATCTTAATCTCTCTAGAGATTCCTTGCTCATAGTATTGCTTGGAGCCTGTGTAAAATAGTCTGGAGTATTTAATCTTTTTTTGATTTTGTTTGCTTTTATGTTTTGAGACTGACTGGGAAAGAAAATCTCAAAGATAAAAGTATTTTCTTTCTTCTTGCAGGCTACTACACTCTTCTGGTGAAGCTTAGGTAGACTGGTTCTATCCTGGAGCAACATGATACAATTTCAGTACCTGTGGTTTTAGTTGTGTGCAGTGATTGTTTTTCACCACCATAGGACGAGAACATTGTAATGTCACCTGTACGGGTTTATTGCTTGTGATCAGATGGAAAAGGAAACTGTCAGTTTGTTTATTAAGTAGTCAGTGAAGCTGGAAGAATGTAAAACTAGAGCTCTGTTTGCTGCAGTAGTGGTCTGCGTCCTCCTAAGAAGTCTCAGAAAGTAGGTGAAGGTTGGTTTGTTTATGTTTTGGTTTGTATTTGTTTGTTTTGTTGTTGTTTGTGGGTATTTTGCTGATAGGCTGCTGATAGTAATTCACACATGTACTCTTACACAATTTATGGTGTAAAAGGAGTGATTTTAATGGATAGACACTAAAAAGGACCTCCTAGACGCTCATCTGCGGAAGACTGTCAGCTTATGGTTTCAGTGTAAGCTAAGTTTATTTCTTTATTTTCATGTGTTAAAGTAGTAAAAAAAAGTATGTGGACATGAGATGTGACAAGGCAGAGGGTGGATTTTCTGTTTTAATAACTACAATTAATCACTCTATGGCTCTAGGGAAAATGGTATATTATATGGATGCATTTGCCTTATGATCTTCTGCATTGCTCTTGGGGAAGTTTAGGATCTTCTATGTGATACTCATCTGCTCAGACGTGACAGTGAATTTAAAATACTGCCTTTAAAACCTCCCTAGATCGGTGGATCATCAGATTGGACAATATAGTTGTGAGTCAGTGTAGGTGGTCTCTATCTTTGTTCTACCCAAAGATAGTAGGAGAAGTTTTGTTGAGGTTTTATGAAAGTTGACTGCAATAGAGCAAGATAAAAACTAGTCCTTTTAAGATTTCCTTTATAATTACATATACTTAGCTATATGAACTGGGGAATACAGATAGAGAAATAAACCAGATGGACAATTTAACAGAAAATCTATCCAGGTGTATCTTTTGTAGAAATCCTAGTTTAGTCTGAATTACAGGTACAATTACATTTTGTTCTCAATGTTAAACATGATGTTAAATGTAATTCATTTGTCTTTGAACTTTAGGAGTGATTTCTTGCCATGAAATATTGGAATCCTGTAGGATGAACTGAACGGAAGGAGTTTTTTCCTGATGGTGAATGTTTTGACCCATTGACAAATAGGCTCTTTTGTTTAAATGGATCTTGTAGAAAACAGTCTGATTAACTAATTCTGTATGTATCACCTGTAGCCTGTTTTCATTTGTTTTTTCTGTAGGTCTTTCACAAATAACAAGATCTTTACCTCTTATTTCAGCTTATCTATTACTGCTTTTTTTTTTTTCTCTCACCTGGAGTAATAATCCTTTATTTGCAGCACTGTCAGCATCCCCACAGTAACCAGCTGCGGTGTCACAAGCAGCAGTGGATTATGATTTCTATTAAAGAATATAAAAAGCTTTAAGATCAGTGTATTTTCATGACCTGATGTATGTACTAATGAAAAACTAGTCTTGCTGTTTATCTAGGTAACAAAATTAAAATCCAGTTGCTTTGAATGTCATGGTAGATAAATAGAATGAAGAATTAATCCCATGGTGTGAGCAGTATATTGCTGACAGGATACTGTTATTTAGTTCTGATTTTAATAGATTTAAAGGTTAGGTAACAAAGATGAAGTATCAGCAAACTGTATTGCTCCAAAGAAAAAAGACAATGTACGGTGTGGAAGACCTAATTCTGAACTATTTCAGTTTAACATTATTTTGTTTTCCGTAACACTAGTGGCTCCTGCAAAACCACCTTGCAGTTATTTGCCCTTTAGTAAGAAGCACAGTTCTAATTTTTTTAGGAATTTATTTTCTCATATCCTTTCATAAAGCGTACAAAGTGTAATTTGAAAGGTTAACCCATTTTGAATGTGTAAATTGGAAAATCTACACAAATCAGCATTTCAGAGTATAGTGTTTTACTAGGATAAAGTAATAAAAGTGTATTAGGAATACTAAGAAAAAGGTATTAAAATATTTTCCTTTGTTCTTTCCTGCTTTTGTGGAATTTAAAGTCTGACTGAAATTTGAAACTCCCTAAAGTTAAAACAAGGAAAGCATTACTGCTCAGAAACTTAAGGTATTTTCCTCAAAAAGATCTTATGTATGTGGTCAGTGATAAGGAAGCCTTGGAGGCACTTAATTTGGTCAGTTTTCAGTGTGTTTAGATCTGAGCAAGAATCAGGTGATAATTTGTAACATGGCTTTCCAAAGATGGAAAGAGAACAGTAATAAATGGGGAGCAAATAAAAGAAGAAACCAGTCCAAAATAGTATTTACTTTTCGGGAGCCTTCTTAAGATTGCTTATATACTGTTCAAGAACTGATCTGCATCATGAGTCATACTCCATATGAGATGGCCTGGCAGATTCAGTACCAAATACTGTTTCTGTAGAACATATACAATCACTTCAGCTGGTGAGTCATCAGATTTGTCAGTCAGATGTTGGTATGGCCATCTTGGCTGTGTCTTTCTTTCAATATAATGGAAACATCCAAAGGTAGTGTAACTACTAGATTTAATAGAGAACTACCAAAACTCAGTATGTATGATATGCCAGTTAAAAATTTATGGACCAAATCAGGTAGTCACAGTAGTTGTACTTTAATAATTTGAAATGTATACAATATGCTTGAAACACATACAATATGTACAATAATTTGTATTGGAATTTGAGCACAGACTGTTGATTTAGATCAAGAATGTGGTTTGGTCCTGGAAATCAGTGAATAAACAGAAATAAATGGTAGACTGATTTTATTAGTTAAGGAGACATTCTCTGAGAAATTACGGTAAGTGCTATCAATATGCAGGTTGTGTAGAAAACCAGCCAGTTTAAATGTGAAGGCTGGATTCATAATTTCTGTGCTTGAAACACACCAACTCGTGACATACTAGAAAGACTGCTGTCACAAGAACAAAAAGCCACTAGTCAGAAGAACCAAACAATTTATCTAAATTCCAAAACAACTTACTTGTGTTACCATGGTATTTGAGGGTATAAGAAAAATAACTGGTCTGAGAGGATAATTTGCAGAAAACAAGTTATTTGATTACTTTAGCCCTTGGTTTTATTTGCTTTGCTAGTTGAACGTGTCAGTTCAGTGGTATGGAATTTTAACTCTGGAATTCTATTACCAGTTATTCAGGCATAATTCAGAATTGTTGTCTACATCCTGTTAGTTAGGTATAGTTGCTTGGATACACTGTATGATCCTGTTTCTACTCCTTCTCACATATGTAAATGTTATAGGCTATGCAAGTGTTTTTTGGTCATGAGTATTTGTAAATAGAACTCTGAAATTCTTCTTCCGTAGGAATGAGTGAAGAAAAATATGGTTTTATAAGTGTTTCAAGAAAGTATCAACAAAGATGTTTAAAAATAAGTGAATTGCAATGGCTATTATTACTCTTTTGTGAGTGAAGTGGTTCATTATGTTTCAGCAGAAGAGTGAACGGCTGACCAGACTTTCTGACTGGAAGATTTTTCAGGGCATAGATTTCCCCTCCTTTACAAGTACAGGATTTCTTTGATTTTTTTGAAATAAAGTGAAATGGTGTGCAATTTCTTCTACCGTGAAGAATTTAAGAGAAAAACTCATTAGGAAGTACTTTGGGTTTGTTTTTTTTCCCCCCCTCTACCCCCAAAAACATGCTTGCAACAAGAAAATATCCTCTAGTCCATAATGACAATTTTGGAGCTTTGACTGCCTAAAGCCTGGTACTAAAATCTGTTAATTTTTGTAGGTAGGAAATGTCCTTTTCACCAACAGTTTGTTCAGAAGAAAAACAAGAAGCAGCTTCAGAGAGGTATTTGTACATTTAGAAGACAATAAGATTCCTGAATTAGACAGACTTTTTTTTTTGGTTTATAATATATTTCAGTAGCCTATTAATTTCTCTGTCTTAAGCCTCTTTAATGCTGGCTAAATGCTAAAGACTTGCTTTAACTATGAAGGCAATAAAAGCTCCATGTTTGTACAGGTTTTTTTATTAGATGACTCACTGCCATTTCATTATTTATTTTTTTTTATAACTCAAAATAACATTTTGGATGTATATAATGAAATAGAAACCCACTTCAACATAATATCTCTGAGGAGGATTTTTCATTGCCTCAGATACTTTACAAGGATTATTGCATATGCCTTTTTAACAGCATTTTTTTATACTCTATGTGTGTGTTACACTGCATGCAGCATAGCTGTTATAAACAGTTCACTTCCCTTTGTACAAAACTAACCATTATCTGTGACCAGTCAGAATGCACTATATACATAAGAAAATCCTGGATTTGCTTAATACAAGAATGAGTTCACCTATTGGTCATAACAAAATTTTCATTATTTTAAACTGTCAGTCATTTACATTAACTAGGATGTGCATAAGAACCATTCTGAACGACTTTGTGTTGTTTTAGTTAAGTTGTTCTTAGATCAAATCAAATAATGCTAGGATTTGTTGATCTGCAAAACTGCCTTCCCCATATGGATTGGTTTGAGATTATCCCACCAGGGGTTTAGTATCTGGGAAATTAAAAAAAAAATATATCTGACTGACTAAATGTTTTCAAAAGGAGAAAACATCTCAATAATGAAACTGAGTCTATTTTAAAATGCAAGGCATTCTCTTGAAAGCCGCTACTAAGCACGCTCAAAGAAAACATTGTGCACTAAACACTGTGCATTATGATTATGAAACTAGGTCTCATTTAATCCATCAATATTTTGGTGTGTTTAATATTTAAAGAGTCTTTTTAAACCATTAGTCAGAAAACCCTGGGATAAAAATGATTTTAGAAATAACAAAGCATACAAGAATGGAAAATCATTTGACCTTTATCACTGGATTCTTATTAGTAAAAGAACTGCAGCTATAGCAGTTATTCTGCATATATATGTAATCTGCATCTTTTCAAAACAGAAGAATAGATCAGAGCATTTTCCATAATTTTGAGACTTTTACAAATCAAGAGCATAATAAAATATGAGACTGTAATAAATGCAGTTATGTATCCCAAATATATGCTAAATGTGTTTTCTTATTCAATACAAGGAAATATAGATAGTTGAGGGAAATTCGCTTTTGCTGTAATCAATAGAACCAATTTAAAGGGTGCTTGCTGAAGCTGAAGCAGTTGAGTCATCACCTTCATTTTATGATAGTATAGGAAACATTCCCTTACCAACTTGAGTGACCTGAATATATATTTTTCATATTCTGGACTTTAGTTTATAAATGGAGGAAATATTAGAGGAAAAATATATGTTTTAGAAAAGGTAGTATGACTTGTATGATTTGAAAGAATATCTCTCTGTCAGAGCTTGCCTGGGACATTGTTTCATATGGATCCTCTCTTAGTGTGTATTAGTGTTACACTGGATGCCATGTATACTGAAAGGCATTCAGGAGCTACAGAGTTGTGTAAACAAACACAAATTGAAGCTGTACCTTTCACCCTTTCTGTGTTCTGCCTTGAACTATTTCAACATTGTGTATTTCATGGTACTAACTTCCAAACAGCCATATATACCTTATACAGATGTTATCCTTATATGTGTAAGTTACGATCTGTAAGAATTCTAGTAGGAGGCTGATGATTGTTTTCTTTGAAAGAGGTCTTAACTGTGCAGACTTGTGGCTTGGGTAGCTCTTATATCATTAAGTGCTGTGTGTGTGTGTATACCAAATAACACCACATTCAAATTAATACAGAGAGTTTGGCAAATCCTTTATTTGTGTACTGATATTATGATACAGTCTTTAACTTAAATGATCACATAATATCCAGCCCCTCAAACATATGTTGCTTTATAAGGATGTGTGATGGGGATATAAGTTGCGTTGTGTTGATAGAGGATGTTGAATGTAAGAAGTTTTCTCTATCTGTTGCGGAATGTGTATAGTGAAAAGGCAAGGCACTGAAGTTAAAGGTCACCTTGGAAAAATCTCTGCTCTGTCACATGGAGACAACGTAAATAATTTAATGTACTAATAGAGATCTGCTTAATGTAATTGATATAATTAGATGACTTGCTGTTAGTTCATGGTTATCTCTCAGGAACCTGGTTTTTGTGCCCCTACTCACAGGGTTTCTTCAAGAGAGGAGCAGGACATTAAACTTACTGAATCCAGAGGCCTGTTTTGCAAAATTGCCATATATTGAGTTATGTGGTATCGGTTGCATCATTCAAACTGTCATAGAATGTCAAATACTCAGAAAAAGTAAGTACTTTAAGGCAGACTCCTCAAATGAGAGTTAACCCTTTACATTTTTGAGAACAATGCATTATAAGGACAACTAAAATCACAGAATCACAGAATGGGTAGGGGTTGGAAGGGACCTCTAAAGATCATCTAGTCCAACCCCCCTGCCAGAGCAGGATCACCTAGAATAGATCACACAGGAACAAGTCCAAGTGGCTTTTGAAAGTCTCCAGAGATGGAGATTCCACCACCTCTCTGGTCAGCTGGTTCCGGTGCTCTGATACCCTCACAGTGAAGAAGTATTTCCTCATGTTGAGGTTGAACCTTCTGTTTTCCAGTTTATGGCCATTGCCCCTAGGTGGGTCAGTGGACACCACTGAGAAGAGCTTGGCCCCATCTTCCTGACACACATCCTTCAGATACTTGTAAGCATTGATAAGATCTGCCCCCAGCCTCCTCTTCTCTAAACAGGTCCAGCTCTCTCAGCCTTTCCTCATATGGTAGGTACTCCAGGCCCTTAATCATCTTAATGGCCCTGTGCTGGAGCCTCAGTAGCTCCTTGTCCTTCTTGAACCAGGGATCCCAGAACTGGACAGAGCACTTCAGGTGAGGCCTCACCAGCATAGAGTAGAGATTAACCTCCTCCAACCTGCTGTCCATGTTCTTCCTAATGCATCCCAAGATGCTACTGGCAGCCTTGCCTGCAAGGGCACACTGTTAGCTGTGCATAGCTAGGTTTGGGCAGCAGGATAAATAGTTCAAAGTGAATTCACATGTCATAGACAAGCTGCTACTGGCTTGTTTAGATTCTGTGGATTCTTTGTCACATTGTTGTCACTCTGTGATAACAGACAGAGTACACATACTCTTTGTGCCTTAGTTTTCCAGAGGAGATAATATACTACTTTACATCTTGATGGTAAATTAATTGGTGGCTGTTAGTCAAATGATAAAATGGAAAGCTTCATAGAAAAAAACTTAAGATGAAATTAATGATGAGGTATTCAAAGCAGATTTTTAAAGTGACATTAAAGACCTGTGGCATCACATTGAATAATGGAGATAGACTAAAAGAAAATACTTTTTGTTCACTATTTGAGCATTATCCATCTTATTTACCAAACAAAGTGGAGTCCTGGGGAAAACCTAATACATGATCAATGATTGCAGAATGAGTGCTGTAAAGTCTGCTGTTGCAATTGAGTAGAAAGTAGTCTGAATTATTGCTGTTCAGTTTTCCCTTCAGCTGAAAACCAGTAATCCTTCATTGGACCACGGCAATGCTGCTAGTCCATGTCAGACCAAAAAGTAAAATTGGATTCTTTAAAACACCTTTGGTGATGGTTAAAGCTAAGAACTACTTCTTCTTGTGAATAGTCACCATGTCTCAGGGAATATGATAGTAATGATTCAGGTCAGACCCAGTTACAGAAACAAGTGTGACTGTGCCCTACATCATGGTGTTGTCAGCTATGTATGCTCTGAGGTCTTGTCCTCTCAGGATTAAGAAAAGCTTGGTAGCACTGTCAGCATCAGGCAAAACAATGTCTGATTTTATGAATATGCATGGGGACTTTCCAGCCATGATTGAGAACTGAAGGAGAAGGAAAAAGCCATTTTGTCTATCCTTATTTCAGCCTGTCACTAAAAATTATTATAATAAATTCAATTTATATGTTTGTAAATGTGGTAACATGGATCTTACCACTGCTGACAGTCTGAATTGCTCATGCTCTCAACTGTTTGGAAGAGCTCTACAGCCTAGTTTCACATATGCTTCCTCAGCAGAGGATATTCAGAGTTAATTATGTCCCAGTATAGCCTGTTTATGCAGTAAATGATTTTTTGAGGTATTTCTTTTACTCACACTGTTGCTACCTTGAACAGGCTTGACTTTGATGAGGTCCCTCTCTGTAGTGGCTCTTTATCTTCAGTTTCTTTTCTAAATCCTGAGAACACTTTTGTCCACTTTGTAAACTTAAGCCCATGATGTGTCTCCCAGCCCTCTTAATATTTGTGGTGGTGCATATTTGCTTTTCATTAGCAGCACGAGGAGAAATAAGGAAAATGAAGTCTGCATACAAGTTGTCTAGCATTTGATTTGTCCCTTCTCTCCACCCCTGTACACCTGTATTGAAGACAGTCCATCACATCTCACATCAGGCTGCTGGGAGAAAATACAAATGTTTCAGCATGCAAAAGTAGGGAAGAAGTCAGATTTTTACACTGAGTTTTTTGTAGCGTCCAAAGAAGACTTGAAGGTGAGGGAGTGTTGCTTGGCCATCTGGGTCCCCTTGGGCTTTATTATGTGAGCTTCTGCCTTGGGTATTTCCCTTCTGCAGTGGCAGACTGTTGTGAAGAGCTGTACCTAGAGCTTTCAAGCAAGCCGTAGAGGGACGTTTGAGTACTGCACGTGGGGGTAGATAAATGCGTGCAAGATAGTTACACAGTATCAGATACAAAAAGCTTAAATGGGCATGTGTGTCTGGGAGAAAATTAAGAGAAATCAAGCCAATTATCTGTACAGTATATAGAGAAACCAAATAGCGTATGGATTTAAGCGTGTTCAGATTCTAAGTTGCCATGTGTATTTTTACGATTAATAACATGAATGTTGGGAATTCATACAACAGTAACTTATTATTTCCTTTGTAAAAAAGAGGAAAAAAGGTGTCACAACCTTTTTTATATTATGAAAGGCTTTTTTCTGCTTGATTGTTTTCAAAGATTTTACATATACCACTCCATATTTGGAACTATTTGGAATGGAAGTAAATACCTTGCATTTTAAAATCACAATTTATTTTCAATGTTATTAAATAACTAAATGCAGGAAGCAGGGAAGGAAGATTTTGTTGCAGAAGGTGGAGTTTGTTTTAAATTTTTTTGAAGTGAAAAGGAGCGAAGAATAATAAAAAATTCTGTTTGCCACTTTTCACTTTAAATTACCTGTTCTCTAGGGTGTTGATAAGTAATAATATAACTCATAGGAAGATATTAATAATCTGGTCTGTAAGATGATTTGTAAGAGTGTGATATTTATCAGTAACTTGGTAATCTACTATAGTTTGGTAAATATGTGTTTGTTTCAAAAGACTAAAGAGCTTATGTAAGAGGTTAATGCTGTTCTCTGACATTGGAGCTCAGCTTTGTATGTTTATATAACACTTATTAAAGACTTATGTTTTTCTGATAAGCGCCGGTTTGGTTGTAGCTTTTGTAAGATCTCCTTGCAACATCTGTAAGAGCTGCAAACTGTGAGTGAAATGTTTATGCTGGAAGGTTGGAGAACCATGCATTATCTGGTAAATTTTTAAACTCTGTGAGTGTTGTAGGGTCTTAACAGCTCTCACACCTCTGTAAGGTGCAGTATGACTGCTAACAAACCCCAGTCAGGGCTTTTCTGACTGACTGCTAATTGCTGGGATTCTATTTCTGTCAGTGCTTGTAGCGCATGTTTGGAAGCAAGTGGATTCACAGCACCTGAAGCATGTATAAATTATTTTCGAATTTCATTGTGATTCTGTATGAACAACCAAGAAAAAAGAGAAAATGAATTTCATTTTCACAGTAGGTCACTGGAGATGATGACCATTTGAAGCAGCACAATGCTGCCAGATGATTACCAGGGAAGACTATTTTATTGACAGCAGGTGCTCTAATATAATACTCAGCACAAGTAGTAGTTAACACACTGAGAGGGAGAGTGAGTTGCATAGAAGTATGTTGCTTTATTTTGCTGGCATTGTGGAACCAAGTTGGTTGTGTCTGGTTGATCATTTTGTTCATCAGGTAACAGTGAAACCTCATGTTTATGAGTATTGCTGCCATGGGTTTTGACATAGTACATTCAAGTATTTTTGTCCTTTTATAAAGGAGGATGATTACGAACAAAAGGCTGACTTTCTGAAGCAGTCTTCTGGTGCATGTGACTGTGTGTGCAAGACTCTGTGATCTCTCCAGATTCGCTATGAAGAAAACAGTGGTGGTGCCCAGGCCAACTCATGCAAAGGCGAACATGCAGCTCTGCGGTTTCAGAAGCACCGAGAAGGTTGAGGTCTCTGATGTGTGGCAAACTCACTGCTTAGAGTGTGTTTACAGGTAGATATTTCCATGTTGTAGAGAAGAAGAGGGTACTTTTGTGCCATCAAAGGTTGTGGTTACCTGTATCTTTTTAAATATCTCATCACAACTAGACTGAAATTGGCAGGTAGCACATAATTAATCAGAAAATGTGTATCTGAGTAAGATCTAGTGGATTTTGGTTACTGGCTGGATCCACAATTCTCTCAATATTTGGCAATACAATAGAAATACCTTCTTTTGCCTGTAAAGTGGTTTGATGATTATCAAATCTCTTGTGTAAGTTGGCTGATGGTCTTTTTCTTCTGCTATACAGATGTCTATAAACTAGGCCATACCAACCACTACTAGCTATTTTGCTACCTGACAGTATTGCAGGAGAGAACAAGGTGAGGATGAATGCATAAAACGAATTTGTCTTTCATCCCTGTAGGGAGGTTGCCCCTGACAGGTCTGGGTTTAGCTGCGTGGCTGGTCAGTGGCGGGAGTTTGTGCTTTCTAGTGCTGATTGTATTGAGCTTGTTCAGTGAACAAAAGGGCTTGCTTTCTGCTTATATCAATCTGACTTCTCTTTAGAAGCACTAAATTCAATCAAAAAAAAAAAAAAAAAGTCTTAAAGGCATGCTTTACCTTAATCTTTACCTTTGTGATATGGTGATTTTTTTTTTTCTTTCTTTTTCCCTTTTAAATTTGATTATTCATTTTTTCCTTTGATTGAATTTGACTTTATCATCTCTGTGTCTCATCAAAAAGTGTTTCAGACTTGAGGACAGCTTGACTTCACCAAGTTCTTCCTTTGAACTTTCAACTCTAGATTTTAATGAGCATCCATCTGATTCTACTCAAGCTGCAGCAGGTTAATACATTTGCTGTGCTACTGATTTAATTGTGTGTCAACTTTACTATGCTGAGATTCCTGGACTCTCAGCACTTTGATTTAGTGTATGTTTAAAAATTGTGAAAATTCTTTTTTCTCAAAGTTAACAATAAGGTTTTCTAATACAGGCTGAGATTATAGAAGGAAATAGGAACGTAAGGAGGCAGTGAACATATGTAGTCTTTACTGATCTATTGGTGGTAACAATTTCTGCTGCAGTGTTACAGTCATGTGCTTTTGGTAACACGTGAAAGGATTTATCATCATTGGCATCTTTGGGTTTAAATTTTATTAGGTGTTTATAGCCTCTTCCCCTTAATTTATTTTAACTGGTAGCATGTCTTTTGACAACTAACATTATTACAACATTTATGCTGCTGGATGTGTCATGATTTACATAGCTGAAAATCACATATCTTTCATAAAGAGGAATAGCTCTTAGGGTTATTTAACTGACAAGAAACCTACACACATCATTAAGATTCTTTGATAGAAATCTCTGTAGTTGATTTTAGCTCCTAAAACATACTACTATATGGAGGAAGAGTTCCTGTTATTGCTGAATTCATTGTTTTTGTTTTATTACAATAAAGTCTTACTTTGAGTCTCATTTATATACTTTTCCTAGTCCATCTTTATGGTGTATATTTCGCTGTAGAATTTTTTTTCCCCGTGAAATTATTAAGGACTTTCAATCAGAAAAAATGATGGCATTATGAAAAACTAATTTCTGAAAAATTGTTCATAGGCATAGCACTGATAAAACAGCAGTGTATAGGGAGGTTTTTGATAGCCTGGTAATTTTTTTGTTGTTGTTCTTTGGAAATAATGGAAAGTAGCACAACTTAAAAAAGCTTTTGATATAGAAAAAAAAATTATGCTTTCCATTTGTGTTCTAGTAAAAGTTTGACATTCTGCCTAAGAAGAGTGGATTACAATTTAAAAATCAATACTTTATTATGAAAAATGCTCAGATTTCTTAAAAAATTCTAGAAAATGAGGGGACAGGAATTTGGAACAGTAATGCTGTTGAGCAGGGAAGAATGGTGGAAATAGATGATATTTTTTTAATGGGGAGATTTAATTCCTTCAATAAAGTAATGAAATATCTTTACTAATTGAAGAATCTTTCTCTGTCTGTGTAGCAAGCCTGCTACGTTAACTACTTCTTTGATATATTTTTGAAGCTGAGAAGTGGTTTTAATCACTTTGAATCTCACAGGACTAATTTCATGTTACACAGTGATTTACACACAGCACTCTTTCAGAAATATATGATTTCCCTAGTTTAATGTTAATATCTGAGGATCATAATTTGTTTTCTCTCTTCATGAGGATGATATACAATTTCACTTGACATTTATATAGGTTCAAGGACAGTGTTACTTCATCTCTGCTTGTCTTTGTAATATCTGTCATTCAGTAGAAGAGATTCTCTGCATCTCTGTAGGAAAGAAACTAATTTGTTGATCTGTAATATACTGTTTTAAATTGAAAGATTTTTAACCTTTCTTTCTTTACATGGCACTATGTTGCTCATGATTTGACTTCAGATTCTGGGTTATGCACTTCCAGTTTCTTAGCTGATGTATTCAGAAGTTGTCTTTTTAAAACGTTGGTGAGGTATGCTTTCTCCTTTCACTTTCTGATGATCTAAAGTTAAAATTTTTTATTTCAGCTAATTTTAAGTTTTAGTACGTAGAAATGTGCATATACCTTTTGTCAATTAAAAGTAACTTTCTGTAGTAATTTTCTCTCTGTGGATTATGATGATTTTTTTTTTTAAGCATCCTAAGTCATTTTCTGGAAGGATGTGACATCGATAGCCTCTTCCTCTTCAAACTTAGATACACTTGAAGTTGATTTCCTGTGGTCCCCAACATGGTCTATTGTCTTGCTCTTTCTCCATTGGTCTGCAGTTCCTTATTATATCAGAGTTTATGAGAAGTGGTATATTTTGCATTTGTTGGATTCTTTGTTTTAGCTAGAATTGGTTTCACCCAAGATCTCATTCTTTGTTGACCAGAAGTTGACCACTGGCAATTTGTTTGTAGCCATGAGAAATCCCATATCATCCTATGCCTGTGCTTTCAAGACCTCTCATGCCATGCCTGTTCTCCTGGATTTTTATTGTAAAGGCATATAGCTAGTTCATCCCACACAGACTTAAATGCCTGCTATTATCAATTAAATAAAATATGTATATAACAATAGATGGTACAGTATATGGTTGTATAAAGCAAAGAAAAAGCTAAACCAAATAAAGTAATATTCATTTGGTCTTTAGACAATGCTGCTGCAGCTAAACAAGCTGAAGCAAATCTCCAGGCAGCCAAAGCAAAGTGTTGTTAGCTTAATGCAAAGCCTGTTACCATCAGTACCAGCACCATATTTACTTGATTGCAAAGCTATACAGAAAAATATAAATGCTTTTTTTTTCATTTCTGTATTAAAAAAAGAAAGGTTTTTGGTGTTGGAATGACTTTTGGGAAGAATCACTTGTGGTGTCAGAGTAGAAGACAAAGCATCATCTTTTTCTCAGGTCACACATTCTCAAGGGTTTTCCCAGTGTTGGGGAATGGCTAGAAAACAAGGGTCGTGTATCTTTAAGGGAAATGCTTGCTGAAGCAAAGTGTCAGGCTCGG
>WUAM01000269.1:3738185-3772755 GCA_024336885.1 Actenoides hombroni | reverse complement strand
ACTGTATAAAAGCAGCCTTCTGATCTCTAATAAACGAGATTTGCCTGATTGCTCACATTGAGTGCCGCTTTTCTCCCGCCGTCTCCGACATCCCAGTCTTTTCTCAAGCTCTCACTCTCCCTGTTAGAGTCAGTCTTTAGTGGACTTAGAGGCAAACCATAGGAAGTTGCTTGTAGGACACTAGCTGACCTGAAGGATCTGAGAAGCATACATCATAGGAGGAACAAATGGGCTTGTCCAGAAAAGTTAGAAAGCTCACCTCTGCTGCTTGAAGCAGAAGCCATAATTATGTTCTTGTCTCATCTCACCCATCCCAGATTTAAGATCTGTTTGTATGTTCTCCTCAGGTTGTAGCCACATCCTATGTGAAAATAGAAAGGACTTTCATGCCTTGCATACAACCATCTGTCTGTGGCATGGAATCCAGACAAATTGAGATGAATTTAACCATTCTTATTTTATTACTTTAGAGTATTTGATTACAAAGAATTGCAAATGCATGAAGGATTTGTGTATGTTAGTTAAAAATCTTTATTATTTTCATATAACAAAAATCTGTATTATTTCTTTTATCTAGCGAAAAATCTTGTCTAGAAAAAAATTGAAGTTATAACTGAGGGAACTGGTGCCACCACTTCTCAATTTTTTTTGAATAAGACTTTATTGAGAAATATTCTTTTTATTTAGAGTTGTCAAAAAAGAAAAATTGAATTTGGATCTTTTGAGGAATAAACAGGAAAAGCTGTATTTAGTTATTTGCCATCTACTGGGAAAAAGATCCACTTCTTTCCCCTCTGAAGTAAGCAGATCTGTTGCTCCCAGAATGTTTTAGGTTTGCATGTGCATGCAAGGGAAAAGATTTATTGGATTAGGCAGGCAGTAACAGAATAATCTGAACTTTTCTTAATGGGAGGGTTGCTGTGTGGCCAGGAAATTACTCCAGCCTAGTAACAAAGATGAATTGCATCATATTAAGTTCAAGATAACACTTAACCGTATCTGTCATCAGATCATAAACTCAACCCTAATATGGCCCCTCTGGATGTATCATGTGAAGAAGGCATGCAGGAGACAGAGGCTTTATTCAGTTCAGGAGACTGTCTCAAATATTTTCATTTGTTGCACTTAAATGTAGTCTCTTCTTAACCTTTTCCCTAAGTGCAACAATTCCAACATTATTTACTTCCATCAATTAATTAATTTCCAACATTCTATAGTCCATAACAATGAGGTGGCTGTTTATGTTAAACGCCTCTTTTTTTTCAAAAGTCAAAGCTGGATATTCTACATTACTTTTTAAAGGTAGAAATTACGGTGTAACTAGTTTTTAAAATCTTTGTAACAGTTTTTCCAGTTGCTAACATGTGTTGGTACATTTCTTGCACTCAAATGCAGAAAGTAAGTGCTCTGCTTTTAGCTCAAGATATTTCATGTTGCTCCTTTTCTAAAGCTTTTTCTGGGATTTCTAGTTTATATTACCATTGATTTCATAGTTTCTCCACTTCATTTTGTTCTCAGTTTATGCATTTTGATTTTAGATTATTATGATTAGAGGACCTTAAACAGCTCTGAAATTGTGTTTCTTACCTATAATTTACACATCTGGACATGCTGCATTACAGAGATAAGTAGAGATTTTATTTTAGTCACTTTTTAAGTTATGATCCGAAAATATGGCAACTTCTTGTGATTTTCTTTCTATTATTTCTA
The DNA here is from genome assembly GCA_024336885.1 of Actenoides hombroni. Lineage (NCBI taxonomy): Eukaryota > Metazoa > Chordata > Aves > Coraciiformes > Alcedinidae > Actenoides > Actenoides hombroni. The sequence goes on along the minus strand of WUAM01000269.1, from coordinate 3,771,045 downwards.
ATTAATTGCTCAGACTTGCTGAATGAAATGCTTGTTGCTGATGCTTATAATTGCATATTGATCTATTTATTTTTCAAAGTCACTTTAAAATAGAAGTTGCTCTGCAATACTGTGATGGTGTTCAGTAAACTCATGTTGACAACTCCAAGGAAATTCTGTAATTAAATTGGTAAAGACGACTAATAAGTAACAGAAAGCACAGTGTTCTCAATGTGTGGTTAAACATAGGAGGTAATAAAATTTTTGATACAACATTTACCTAAAATGGTTGTGGTTGTAGTTATAGTTCTTCAAGTTGAATATATTTTAAATGTTATACCTGAATTGGCATATAAGCAGTTCTGAATTATGGCTATTAAGCCTGGGAACAAAAAGAAGAATTTAGACAGCTCTTACACTTCATACAACTGAAGTATTCAATGCCTATTTATCACGGATCTTCTTCCAACAATTGTGTAAAGAGAACAGTTAACAGAGTAAGATCTTGTGTTTTATATAACATCTGAAATGTTGTTGTCTGCATGATGCATACAGCATGAATATATGCATTTGTTTATTATAGTTTAAATACTTTTTATTGTAGGTATTTGTAAGAAGTTTCAAAATGCAATCCTGCATACCTAAAAGGTGTGGAGAGCCCTCCAGTTTTAAGCATTCCTTCCTTAGATAAAAAAACAAACTAAAACAACAAACATAAAAAACCCCCCAACACTAAACCAAAAAAAACCCACAAACCGATGAACCAACACAAAAAAAGCCCACAACACAAAATAATCCCTGTTTGTCCCAGGCTGGTGTACTGTACCAATAAAATATGATCTCCATTATAATAACCTACTTTATGAAGATTAAATGGTTTTGCAATTCAAACAAGGTAAAATTGGTTTAAAGCAAAATCAAACACTAGTTTGCTAGTTTAGGATTTGAATAGTGGAATGAGAAATCTTTTTTTATATTGCTATTGTGCACTGGTCAGCGAAGAAGTAATTGCTTTTTATAAGGCAAATTTGCTTTTACTTTTCCAAGGTAATGAAATGAACCTGAAACATTTCCTTTGAAATCAAAGTCACTATCACTCAAATGTCACCAGCAGAATTCCATCATATAGTTTCAGCAAACATGTAATGAGAAAGTAGTGCTTGGAAGTGATTGACAGAATTCTATTAGAAAGCTTTACTACACTCATCCCTAATTTTCTGTGTTGTAAATCAATAGTGATTTTATTTTTTTTTTTCATATTTATGTTACTAACATGTACTGAAAGAGATATCTGGAAGCTTGGAAGCTCTTTGGAGAGAAATAGCTTCAAGATCTAAGTTGGAAGCTGCAAAGTCAGTGAGGGAAGATGCTCAGAATTTTTTTTTTCATTGACACAAAAAGGTCCTAAAATATAGTATGCAAAATTATTCAGTGAAAAAAATAATCTAAGATTGAATCAAATCTTTACAAAGATATGCATAAAGCCCTAACAAAGAAATTATTTGCTAGAGTAAAGATACTCAGTTGCATAAAATCAAAGCTTCTTAAGGGAAAATTATGTCAATTATAGTTTACCTCCTCTCTATCCTAATCATCTGTTTAGACTTCATCAGTGGTGTGGGAAATGCTTTTTTGGGACAGACAGACAGGGGATGTGAATTCAATCCCAATGAGAGGGCTGCATACTTTTAGCAAAATAGAAAGATATTGGAAGGAATTTTGCACTAGGCCCATAGAATAGAAAGTTTCCAGGCCCACACCAATGTTTCAGACATATTTCTTGTTTTAAATAATAATAAAGTGAAGGTGAGGGCCATAAAGTTAAAATTTGAGTTAAACAAACATGGTTTCATGCTAATGTAAAGCTATTATGGCACTATTGTAGGAGATGATTTAGAGGATATTCTAGAAGTTGCTCAGCAACTGAGAAGAAAAGCTAGCAAACATAATACTATGATGACAACACTGAAGCTCAGTGGCACAACTCACATGATTTGATATTTAGCATATTGGGGAAGACTTAACTGGCAGTAGAGGAGGAGAATGATGCTTTATGCCAAATACAGTTTTAGTTGTTTGAATTACCAACAGCGTGGGAAGATTCCAATGATGACAATGGGTAAATCTAGCAAGAACTGAAGTGCAAAATGGTAACAGTTGTCTGTTTTATAATGGTCAGTCCCAAGAACAGAATGACAGTTCTGTAACAGTTTTTACATGTAGGAAGTAAAAAAATATACTTCACTGTTGAGATAATGGAAATTTTCACATGAATTTTTCATGATAAAACCTGCATTCTACTAATTTGAAAGTAGTTTCAGAATGTCTAGGTATCCTAGATGACAACTGCATGCTGAATATTACTGATCAGAAAATATTAATTTGGACTTTATCCAGACTGAAAATTGAAGACTCAGAGCTCAGTAAAAAGTATTTGACAGGATTCTGCTCACATCAGAAATGTGATCAAATGAATTAGAAGACATAATTAAAGTGAGGTGATAGAACAAAAATTGAGAGGTTTATAAAATATGCAGTGAATGATACAGGAAATCTTAACGCCACACTTCATATGGAATACCTTCTTTTACTTTTGAAAACAAATTACTCTATTTTAGGGAGAGGTTTGTTGCAGCTCTATAATGACGGGAAGGAAAAGATGATGGGGAAAAAAAAAAGAACATTGAAAAAACCTCTTCAGGCTGGAAGATTTTGGTTAAATGGGTATAGTCCAATAATGGTGTTGAATTAAGGTACTTGAAATACCGAAACTGACCTGTCATGTTGTATTGAAATGGAATAGATGTGTGCAATTACCAAAACTCAGCTGAGGATGAACTAAATTAAACATCTCTATCACACTTGTGATTGATGTTATGTAAATATGGTAAGAAAAGGATACATAAAAACATTGTATAGCAACTAACTGAATGAATGTAGCAAATGTTACAAAAAACAGAAAGGCATTAAACCCATGTAATTTTCAAAGATTTCTTTCTAAGTAGTGCTTAAGATGATCTTCAAAGTTGACATTTTATTCTTTTTCAGAAAAAGAAAAACTTTTCTTTCAAGAGATCAGAAGAAAATTAACACATTTTCTGAGTGTTATGACTCAGTTTGAGAGTTTTCATCTTTGCTTCAGTCCATGCAAAATAATGGAATGAGTGAGAAAAGACTTGAATAATGAAGACCTGAAAGTGGGAAGTATAATTAATGACTCCTGAAAAGGGTTGATGGAAGATAAATCTTGCCAAGTTAGCTTGGTATAGTTTTTAATTTGATTTAGATTGGCTGATACAGGCAATGGTGTTTTATGTGATAGCTTCCTTTAAGCATCTGTTTTAAGATTTTGGTTGAGAAAATGGGTGGATACTAAGTCATGCTGCGGACCTTTGATAAAGTCAATTCATAAGCCAGTTAGTAGTTTAACAGTATTTGGGCCAGTAATAGGTTTTTCACACTATTATTTGGGACACTTTTTTCAGTGACCAGAAAGCAAGCATAAAATAATTAAAAGTGATACTGCAGTGACAGAGGTATGTGGGGGAATGGTGAATAACATTTACAAAATTATACTGGTGTTGATGCATTGTCAGTTGAATGTTTACTGCTAGGGTGATATGGCCAAAGGATAATATATTTTTAGGTGTTGAAAGAGAAAATCTAAATTAAAGACATTATTTTCTCTGCATTTGTCACTTTTACAATCAAAGTAGAATAGCGTGCTCAGTTTTGGAGTCACTGGCTCAAGAAAGATGCCAATAAATTGAGACAGGTTCATAAAGCTGAGACAGCAATGGAAAACATGCCTCATGGTGAAAGAGAAAAAGTATTCCACACTGAGTGTCAGCCAAAAGAGCATTAAGATAAACTGGACCAGTATATAAGCATTTCCAGAGAAAACACCAAAAAATACCCGTTACTGGGATTTAGTGTTATACACATAAATTTTGCTTTACTTTAAATTGGCGTTTACTATGGAAAGTGTAATTAGCCATTACAGAAACTACTAGGCATTGCTCCATTTTTTGCCATCACTAGCTATTTTAAAATTAGAATTGGATTAATTTTTTTCCAGAAGATGCTCTAGTGTAAAAGTTGGACATGCTGGGACCTATACTATGGTTTAGGACCACGCTGCCATTTATAGTCCTGTTTTGAAGCAACTTGTAAGGAATATTCTACTAATAATTCTCTTGAGGAAATTACAGAATCACAGAATAGTTTCATCTGGAAGAGACCTTCAGGATCATCAAGTCCAGCCTTACTCATAGCCCTATCAAAACCCACTAAACAATGTCTAACCCCCCCCATGACTGTGACCATATCAGCTGGGATAGATTTCCTTTTGGTGCTTATCTGGGACCTGTGGAAAGTAAAACAACATACTGATCCTATAGGAATTCATTAAGCTGTTTACTTACTGGAATATTCTAGTTTGCAATTAAATCTCACTCGTTATTTATCAAGCATATTTCCATCCCTTTTGCAGGAAAAGGAAGACACAAACGTGGATCCTTTGAATAAATTTTCTTTTTTATCAATAACTCAGTGAAATGATGCAGATTTAAACCATCTGTCCTCGCTCTCTATAAGGATGGAAACTGCCTGAAATTCACCTCCAAGACGGTTTAGAAAGCGTCTTGTGCGAGATCAAACCTCTTAAATTTGTCGATGTAGGTATTTTTTCTTCTAGTATATAGGTAAGATTTATTTTCTTTTTTCTTCTTTCTAGCCACTAGTTTCAGTTACACTGATACAATTTGGAGTCTTCTAGGAGGGTGGCTTTTTTCTCATGAAATTTTTCACTTGGGAATTGTTAAAGAGAAGCAAGGAAGGCTTTATTTGTGCTGTAAGCTATTTTTTTTTTTGTGTAAGCTCTTATAAGAATATGGTGATAGAAGTGGTAAAACTTCTACATTAAAAAGGTCTTGATTTCTGCAATAGAAATTTTGACTGGGTTTATCATAACTTGCATGTCCTCTGCCCTCGATAAAATCCATGTGTGTTTAAGTGCCAGAAACCTGAAGAGAACTTCGAGGAGTTTGATATTCAGCAATTTGTGAGGGTAATTACTTTTTGGTCCAACTGTCTTGGGAATCAGTGAGCTGACATAATATTAAAGTGCTGGAATGCTAGGTCAAATTAGAGGATTCATGGTGATGTTTCTGAAATTATCAATTTTTAGAAATGTTGCCTAACTTATTAATAAATTAGACTGAAAGCTTTTGTTTCTAAAATTGTATTTAGAAAAAGATTTTGGAAACACTCCATTCAAGAAGACAGGCGATTATAGTATATTAATGTTATTAACATTGATTGAATTGAAGAAAATATCTACAAAATAGATGATGCTACAGCTTCTGTTGTTAGGATGTCACAGCTGATTTTTCTAATTAGAGGGTTACATGACAAATTGATACAAGGCATAAATCAGATTGACTCATAAGTAGCTAATATCTTTAATTGTTTAGTATTAAGGAAATGCTGCTGTTGGAAGATAAAAAAAGGTTCAGACTGTACTTAAAATCGCACTCCTATCACCCAGAAGTGTTTATAATGCATAGTGCTGAAAGCTCGTCTTCCTTTTTTGATGGCATGGTTTACTCTAATGTGACTTCATGATGATTGGCTACTAACTACTTTTAGTCTGGCAGGAAATTCCATACCCCTAGTAGTGAAAAGGTTTTCCTTTTCATCCTTTGAAAATATGTGGATCTGCAAGTCTTTAGTATATGAAAAAAAATCCCAACAATCAAGTAACCAAACAAAACCCATGTGCTGGAATGTGGTTGATAACTGTCAGGGCTGTTTTTGTGAACCATATGGGATTCCCACTTCAAGTTTTTCTTTCTTGCCTAATTGATAGGCAGACCAGCTATGCAGCAGGGCGTGAACCACTATACTGGGGCACTTTGTAATGGTGTTTATGATTGTGTATGTTTGAGGCCAAATGTAATTCTTCTGTTTCAATAATATGCTATTGGTGCACGTTTTTTATGTGTAAGCATGGTGGAAAGCCTCAGACAGTGAAGAAGTGGAGAAAGCATACAGAAAATAAAGCATCTGGCTCGCTTTCCAAGTATATTTACTGAAGTCAGTTATTGAAACTGCTCAAAAAAGCCCATTAAGCTGGCATTCATGAAACACATTTTTGAAGTGAAGAAAGTGTGCACGATGGATTCCTTATAGCGCTGCACTTCATCAAGAGGTTCACTTACTATTTAGTCAGTTTGGATAGTTTAGAAGTAGTTCATGCTGCGTTTAGTGTGAGGCTCCAGCTATATATAAATGGATCTGATTTAAATGATGCTGTGTTTTCTTTGGATCTTACAGAAATCTGCAATGCAGGTAATACCAATCTAAAAACATTTAAAGGCACAGTGAAGGTGATTGGATCCATGTTTTCTACTAAAACTAGAGTATTAATTACAAAACAGGTCAGGATTTTAGCGCAATATAACTCTTCTTCAGAAGAATCAGAGGAATTTGCTTTGCAACTCAGTAAGTACATTGTGCATAACTGGTAATGTGCAGTACAGATTGGCATCAGCACCTTTCCATTCAGTCTGCATCCTTTCATTTACAAAGGAAAGAAACAAGCAACAGAGTAATGCAGGATGTATACAGTAGGACATTTGGACCTACTTTGTGATAATTTGATTTCTCCCTGACATTGTGGGGGTTGTACATAATATGTAGTTGTGTGTGATTTCTTGATATTTTCTGTCTCATGGAATGCCATGATATTGGCATGGTATTGAGGGGACAACTAGAATTTTATTTTACAATTATTTTAACACTTGTACGGTCCTTTTACTGTTAATGAAAGACATTGTTGTCTTGTAAAGCCTTTTAAGTTTGTTTTGTATCTTCTAAGTAGACTGATCAAATTTAATTTTGATTCCTATTTTAAGTTGAAGCACTGTATTTAATTTTTTTGCTTGTGTAAGTAGAAACAGCTAGTGGCACTTCTCTGTAATAAATTATTCTTCTGTTGGTATAGCTATTGATTTCAGAGTATAGTAGTAGTATGAGTCTTAGCTTTTTGATGTCTAGTCTCACAGAGGGTAGAATGAGAAACAAAGGTGCTCTGCAAGCATTGCATAGAAAGAACAGTTACTGTGAAAGTAGCTTGTGCATAATACTGCTGTTATCAGAAGAGAGAATAAAGATCTGTTCCAGAGCCTCCCTTTTGGCAAAGACAGGGCCATATGCTGCCCATGTAGCTCTTACATTCTTGCCATCATCCTTGTATATCTCTCTTCACTGACTGAATTGTCTAAAATAGGCATGAATCAGATGACAAAATTTCTAGGGCAAAAAAAGTAGATGATAAATGTTTTTCCTGTGGCTTACTGTTCTCTCTTGTGCTGTTTCAGAGTAAGTGTATTGGTCTGGAAACAGGAAACTCTCGTCTTTCTTCCTTTAGTTGGCTTTGTTTGAGAACCTTATTCAAAATCCCCTGACTTTGTTGGAAAGTCTTTTACGTTTTGCTGTCGGGTTATTTCATAGGTCTAGCAAAAATATTGTGTCATATTGATTAATCCAGTAATATTTCCCATTCTCTGTATTAACCTGATATTTACTTCAGTCTGAAGATACTGTTTGTGTGCCTTGTGAGAGTGAGAAAGTTAAAATAAGCTTTACCACAAACTTTCAGGTGATTCTATTTTTACTTTCCTTGCTATGCTTTACGTATTTACCTACTGTATTGCATTGAATCACCACACCTATCACACCCACAGTTTTATTTTTCTTTTTAAGGGAGACTAACGTCTGGCAAGTAAAACTTGGAATATGCTTCCATAATTACCCATTTTGATTTCAAACCCCAACCTTTAGGAAGGTTATAAGGAAACTGAAAAATAAGATACAGCTTTCTGAACAGAATGCATGTTACAGCTGAATTCACTAAAACGCTGCAAAGATTTTCCTGTAGTTTTCTTTGCTTTAAAAAAAAAAACAACCCAAACCAACAAAAAACACTTCCTGCATGGTTCCTGCATGACCTTGTATCTATGAAAGTCAACGCTGATTAAACTGTAGTTGAGAAATAAGTTTTCTCTTTATGAAGGATGCTATAATGCTGTCTGGTTTTAAATGATGTTTATAAACTGTACTATACTAAATATACTGTAAATTCTAAATGTTTTCTAATTCTTATTTGCTTATAAAGTTATTAAATAAACATGACATATTTCCCTACATGTGGATTAAACTAATATCAACTCTTTTACAGAGAAGTACAAAGTCAGTAACATGCTGCAGGTAGATAAGTGAAATAGCAATGCAAGATACTAGCAGAAATGATCCGATTCATTAAAATGTTTCCCAAATATATAATGCCCAAATATATATATACTTCTTTTTCAAAGGAAAAATTAAAACATCAGTGATACGCTGCGAGAAGAATAGGAGATTCTTCCCCTTTCTGTGTTGCCTAATGCTGCTATCAGAATTGTCTTGTTTCCTGGAGTAATCCATCATGTTGATTTACAAGTGTTGCTACCGTCTGTGTCGTGCTAATAGGGAGCTCATGGCATCTGTCCTTGCACTGAAAGCAAGCCAGCAGCATGAAACACATGATTAGTAGATGATGTACAATCAGTGGGTAAGGGATGAGAACTTTGGTCAAGATTCTGGACAATTTCTGGACCATAGTCAACAAGCTGGAATTACTTGATTCTTTTTTCATAAAAATATCTCACATCTCCTGGTTGAAATGATGCGGTTCCTTAATGTTAAGACTGATGACTGTGTATTGCATGTTCTTGACTGCATCCCAAACTGAGCAAGAAGATTTTAACTGTTTTGTTGTTTCTTTCCTACTGCTGTGTGTGTCTCTGCTTTCCTCATGGGCCCAGCTAAAACTACTGGTTAGCTCTAGCCTGTTTACTGTGAAGGTAGATGTTGTGCAGAGTTCTCCTATGGATCCTATTCTATTCTACTTCCTACTTGTTTAATGAATGGAGAATTTGATTTCTGAGATGAAGAATTTTATTTTGCTACCCCAAAGGCAAATCTTTTTCAAATCCTCTTTCTTTTGCTTCTCCTGTGGAGTTCTTTCTCCTCCTGATTTTGAGATCTTAGTGTCTCTTATGTGAATGGGAAGCTGCATTTTACTTCTGTTTATCTTCTGTCATTTCTCCACTTGTATCTCCAAAAAAGCCTCCAGTTTTTAAGTTGGAACATGTTTTTCTCAGTTGCAGGTCTGTTGAAAGAACACTACAAAACGCAAAATAACATTTTAGAGGACCTTATTTTAAGTTTCTTTTAAGGTATCAAGGCCATTAATTCACTTCTGGATTCTGAATGATACCTAATTGATACAATGAGAGCAGAGGCTTATAAGAACTTTAGATCCTGAAGTGAGATCATCATCATTCAGAGTTCTGTCTCATCTTTCAAAACTGGTCCTGAGCAGTATATCCCTTTAGTAAATAAATGGCAGGATTAAATTATGCTTAATTATTCTTTGTGTAATCCACATTTACAGAAAGAAGTCAGAAATGCTTGCTTCCTCTTTGACACTTGCAATCTGTAAGAGCTTGGTACTTCTGCATATGCCTGGAGGAATGCAAGGCCTCTAAGAATTGTACATTATCTTAATAACCACTTGACCAAGCCAGTTTAGGCATTTTTTGTGTAAACAGGCACACTTTGTAGCTGAATTTTTGGATGATTGCTGGTGTCAGCATCTGATTTCTGTAGCTTGAGCTTAAGTGGTGCATTTTGAGTGGTCTTTGAGTGTTTTGATGCAACACAATCATTTTAAATATCAATTTCTTCCAGTAGGGAGAATGTTTCCCCCTGTAGTAGGGAATGGTCTTAAGGAGATCTGATGTGTGTACAGAATTTATAATCTCTTACTGTTCCTAGGAACAGTAGTGAGTTACTGAGGATAACATGGATTTACCTTTTCCAAGCAGCATTGGTTGGTGGTTAGGGTTTGGAGTATCTTCGCTGTACAGTGAGTGTTTGCTGTGAGCAAGTAGTATAATATCTGGCAGTACCAATAGCAAAAATCCTGGGGTAAATGTGACTGTGACACAGAGATTTCTTAAAAATGTATGCCGTGGCTGTGCTGTATCTGTAGAAATTTAAGCAGTTTCATATAGCTGGCAGCTTGTTTAATCTAGATTACCTTTTCCTGGGAATTAATTTGTATAGTCCCACGATGAGGAAATGTCTTGTTTTGCAGAGACTAGTCTGATCAAAATATCAAAAGACTTCTATAGCAACAGGACGGAAACTTCAGAAGATTAATTCATTTTCAATTGCAACTATAAATTGGATTTACTCGTTGAAGTTAGAGGTGTTGTGTTCTGTAACAAAATCCATGCTTTGGATTTCTGTCCAGCAGCCGGGGAGTACTTAATTCTTTGCAATGTAAACAAGTATGTCTAAAGACAGCAAAGTTTCTTTTTTGGTTTGTTTGGGTTTTTTTGTTTGTTTGGGTTTTGGGGGGTTTTTGTTTTCTTGGTGAGTTTTTTTGGGAGGAGATGGGGGTCTTGTTGTTTTTTTGTTTTGGTTTGGTTTTTTTGCAAGTACATTTTTCTGCCCTCTACTTAGTCATCTGTCTTGTTAACTTTCTTGAGAATTCTGGGACCGGGCAATTTTATGGTAGGAAACAGCTAAAGCCTATGTGTATTCCTCATGTAGTATTTTGAAAGCATGACTAGAAATAGTACAATTAAAATGAAATTCAAGCTCAGTAAACAGTTCATTATAATGTGGGAAATACATTTAGCAAACTGTTAAAGGCCAGTATGTTTAGTAAGATCACATTGTGGCTTTTTTAATGAAGCTGAGAAATCTCAAGTGGCAATTAAAGACTGAAGTTTTTGGGGTTTGGTTTTTTTTTTAGTTCATAATGAAATGCTTTGGATGTTTTTGAAGGAAATCTCATTGATTCTTTTAACTCAAGTCACCAATCATTTTGGTTTTCTTTTCCATGGCAATTTTCAGAACTAAAGCAAATCTTGAATTTTTCTCGGGAATGAAATCATACTTTCTAATCTTCCTTGTGTTTCAGCCTTCCATATTTGGCTAAAACCATGCAGAGATGTGTGAAGATAATTTCTCATCTGTCAGATGCAAATTTACTAATTTTTGCAGGTGTCCTGGTTTAAGGTAGAACAGAACTAATTCTGTTCAGTGATTTTACTTTTAAGCTCGGTCTCTTCTAACTGTACCTTCTGAAGTTAACAGCTTATTTTTGCAGACAGTGTCTGCTTCTAGCAGTGATAATGCTCGATGATTATAGATACTACCAATGATTGGTTTGCAGAAAGGCTTTTGCGTATACTTGCATCTGTGCAGACCAAGATCACTACTAAATCTTGTGTACCATATTGTGGTGCTGTAAAAGGTCACACCTGTGAAGAGAAGCAGACAGAACAAGTGACCCTAAACTGACCAACAAAGTATAGCATCCCATATATGTCATATTCAATATAAAGCTGAGGGATTGTGAGGTTCAAGCTCTCTTCTTCAATGGCCAGTGTCTGAGGAGGACTCTGTCCATTCTGTCTTTGATCCCAATCTGTGTGTTGCCATCTGCTGCTGAGTTCAGTCTGAGGCTTCCTCAGTGCCTGCTTCTCAGCATCAGTGGTGATGGTGACACAACTGCCATCGGGTGGATTGGGTTCAATATTGGGTTTGTAGATATTTGTATATATTGCATTTTATAAGTATTATTTTCATTAAGGCTGTTTTAATTCTCTTTTTTCTATCCATAAGTCTCTCTCCCTTATTCCCTTTCTCTTCCCACTTTGGAGAGGAGAGAGGTTAATAGAGAACATCTGTCATTCATCTAGTAGCCAGCCCAACCCTAAACCTTGACAGCAGGACAATGTATTGAAGGGATTTACTTAACATTAAGATAAAGAGCATATATATAGGAGGACTGAAAGAGATGATACATGACTTCAGCTAGATTGAAAGGCATAAGAAAATCAAGCATCTTACCTCTGAACTCGTTTTCTCATTGCTGCAAATAAAAGAGGAGGCTGGAATTGTTTGGGGAATTTTGGAACTATTCCTAAGGTTCAGTCTGTCTGAAAATTATGAAAATATTGCTTCAAGTAGCAGTCTTGGTAAAAAATGGGTACTGCAGAAAGATATCATCATAGGTACTATGATCTGGCATATTAGAATTAGTTTTGAATTCCTAATTCCATTTTTGATTTCCTACATGTCATTTAGTTTAGCTTGCTAAGAGGAGGAAAGATGCTTTTGAATGAAAAGCACATGCTTATTAGATATGTGTACTTTTAGGAACCTGAGAACAAAATGTGGATGTGACTTGTACTCTGTTTTTTATTAAGAATAACTCCTTATCCGATGAAAAAGAAAAAAGTTTTATTATCATATCTCTTGTAATTTTATATTTAATTATAATGTTTAAATAATTGATGACCAGAAGTATGACAATATAGATCTCTCTATAATTATTTATTGTGATCCAAATAAATCAGTAGGCTTGATGAGGCTCTGAGCAACCTGATCCAGTTGAGGAAGTCCCTGCTTACTGCAGGGGGGTTGGACTAGATGACCTTTAGTGTTCCCTTCCAACCCAAGGCATTCTATGATCTAAGATGATTTTTCCATATTTTTTTATTTATTATATCTTCCCATAGACAAATTGTACCTTATTAGAAAATATCCAGAATCTGGAAAGCATCAAAAATACATGAAAAGATGTCTGAATAAGCCAGCCTGCTTGCTTCATCACTCCAAGATTTTGATTCAAGTGGCTGGAATTACTGTAGTTCTTTTAGATTAGAACTTAAAAAATCTACACTGTTGATTGCAGATCCGCCTTTTCTGAATGCCTGTGTTCTGCTACTTTACACTTCAAACCAAACAGCTCCACCTATCTTGCATCTCTTTTACAAGCCATGTTCTGTTACTAAATGACAATTTTTGAAGAAGAGCATGACTTAAGAAAATAATGAGGGATTGGTGTTTAATGAACTTGAACACTAGTTGCTTAAAGCCTCTTTGAAAGAAAGTGAGAACATCAGTTCTAAAACTTGTCTTTTGAAAATCTATAAAGGTTTAGGTTTGGTTTTGTTTCCTGATTTAAATAAAAGGCATATTTTGCAATGTGGATATTTGGTGTACAGAAGAAGAATTGTACCTCAAAAATTTGTGTAGATGTTTTCAAAGATCTCTTGAAGCTATTAGTATTTAAGACCATACTTTTTAAATTGTGTGAGAACAGACTGATACATTTGTGTATGAACCTGTGACAGTCCCAAGCAAAAGTCCAAATTCTTGACTTAGGCCATTAGCATTTTACTTGATACAAGTAGCATTACATTTGTTATCACTCAGTAGAATTTAGGCTTTTGCTAAGAGAGAATGTGGAAAATATTTTGCTAAAGCTGCAAATATTTTTCATGATAGGTCTTCACAGAATAACTTAAAAATAACAGATGTATAATATAATAAATCTTGTTTTCTGGTGGAAGTGATCTTGTTTCAAGAGCATAGACTTGAAAGGAGATTTTTGTGTGGTTTGTTTTGGTTTCTTGTGTGTGTGGTTTTTTCATTTGTTTAGTTTTGGTTTTGGTTTGGGTTTTTTGTTGTTGTTTTTGGTTTCTTTGAGTTTTTTTAATTTGGTGCATAAAAGAGCATGTGAAGACAGGAGATCCATAAATAATGCTAAGGTCCTAGGCAGTCTGCCACTCTGACAGCATATTTTATAAACAACCATAAATAACACTCACTGCAGCATTTCAGAGACAATTATACCATGCCATCAGCACCATTGTTCTGATTTACAGGAGTCTTTGAAGAAAAGAAATACTCACCTGTCATGATAAACTGCAAAGCTCTAATATGGTTGATATTTTTTTCCTCAGGGTTCATTACTTTTGGCTCATTTTTTGTGATTTTCTGCTTGATTTTCTTGTTTGTTTGTTTGTTTGTCTCAAAATACAGTCAAGAACAAACTTAGATAAATTTTTTTTTAATCAAAATGCCTGAAGAGCTGAAACAGTGTAAGTGTAAATCCTGTAGTACTGCTACATAAGAATAATGCTTTTATGAGAAAAGTCTGTTTTTCTTCTGTCTCTTTAGAGCAAAATTTTTTTTGTTTTGAAAGTGTGTCAATGAGCAATATCAAAATAACACAGGATTAGAAGGATAATGGGAAAGTGGCAGGGCCTGAGGACAGAAGGATTCCCAAGACAAAGGTTATTAGGTGAGTGTTTTTCTGTGATGCACCACAGTGAGGCTCAGGTGTCTTTCTAGAGAAGTGATGTTATACAACAAATGGCATGGTAGATTGACTGGTAGGTTCTGCAGCAACAGATGCCAAATAGCTTCATTGGCAAATGGATGACACTGGAAAGTTTTTGAATAAGAGCTGGATTATATAAGGCATAAATTCCTATTGGAAATTAATAGAAATAGAGCAAACAGCTGTCTTGGGAGCCTTAACATTTTTTAACCATAAGTAGAAATGTTTAGTCCCGTTACCTTGGATATCTAGTACTTGGAGACTTTATACACTGATCCTGTATTATTTTTTTAGAGGAAAAAGGAGGTGGAAATTCTGAGGTATTTCCTTGGTTAAACGGATCAGACAAATGTCAAGAAGTTATATGGTACGGTGATCCAACAGGTGGTGGTCATGCTCCCATTTTTTCCACTCTTGGAGCATGTAGGCTTGACTACAATGGGGTATGTCTCCTTTGCCATCTGTGTGAAGCTTTTATAGGTATCCTTCAACACTACAGCAAGGTGCCATAGATGCTAGAACAATATATCCTTGACAACCTTGCCTGAGCCTGTGACTACCTACCCAGGGTTTTGGCTTGGTGTATGCTGAAGGTCTTAAGGCCGTTCTGTCTGGTGGTGTGGGTTGGGTTTTTTTTTGTTATCATTTTGGTTTGTGGATGTTATTGTTGGTTTTGTTTGTAAGTTTGTTTGGATGGAAGGGGAGGGGTGTTTTGGTTGGGTGGGGCTTTTTTTGTTTGTGGGGTGGCTTTTCTTTTTGTTTGTTTCTGGTTTTTTGATAATTACCTCTCATGTCTAGATGAATAGCATCTAAAGAGTAGATATAGGCTTAGAAATTTAATAGGTTGGAGTTCTTAACCCAAATGCTTATTCATCATCCTACAGCACTTCTTGACAAGAGAAAACTTGACCTAATAGCCTGGCAAGAATGCAAGTTAAACAATTTTTTGACTATTTCCAGTTCCACAGGCTGATACAGTCTTTGGCCAATGTTTTGAAAAGCTCTTTAATGTCATATATAATTTAAAAGCTGTATTTCTCAGGTGAATTAATTGTATTCTATAGTTCACAAAGCTTTTGAAGAAAGGTTTTGGAAAATGAAGAGTATTATCTAATGTCACTATATTTCAAAGCTGATGCTGTTCTTCTGGGATAAAGAAAGAAAAAGCATGATCTATCTAGCCAACAGCAGTCAAAACTTAGAAAGCAGAATTTCATGATTTATGGACACTTTTGACAAAACAAGATGGTCTTCTATTTTGCAGAATGTATGTGTTGGTAATAAGGTATAATTCAGCAAGTTAATGCAAATAGATAGTTATTAAGTGGTAGCCATCTAGAGTAGAAGCAGTATCGCAAGAAAGGTTGCATAAAGTGAATTTTGTGTGTTATGGATAGTGGGGTACTCTGAACTGTCTTGTTTGTACAAAAGTGAGTGTATTTTCTGAAGTTTAAGCATTCTTGTAAAACAATTATTTCACTTCATAAATAATAATCGTAAAATATTTCCTTGTAAATATTGTTTGCTTTATCACTTGCCAAATGTGTTGATTTCTAATTATTTATTTTATGTTTCAAATTTGTCTAGTCCCAATAAAATATTTGGGGTATAGGCAGATTAGAATAAAGGGCTGCTAAAAATGCTGTTCAAGGAATGGTGCTGCTGATAGTTAGTTTGACCTATGAGATAGGACAGATGAATGACTTGGTAAAGAGGAATCCTAGATAATTACCAAGGTGCACTTTGGGCTTGTTCTTTTGGATTCCTCTGAGATTACAAAAGAAAACCTATCACTTCTGATATGTAAAAGGATTGTCTGTTCCTTGACTTCACAGGCTATTTATTTACAAACCTGACCAATATAAATTGACAATATGCAGGATTTTTTTTGAAAACTCACAGGATTTATAAATAAAGAGCTTGTGCCCTGGTTTGTTGTTGGTTTTTTTGGGTTTTTTTGCAATCTACATGCTGCTGTGTGCACTAGAATGCTAACTTTCAATTGTACAAGATATTCCCATAGGATTTTTCAGTATACTTGGTGTTTAATCTTTTATAAGACTCTTCCAGCAGATGGCTTCTGCATTGTACATATTCATTGTAATTTCTATGAACACAAACATTTAATCACTTATCTCTGAAACAAATCCAGAGTTCCATAACCCCCTTCCTATTGAAGCTTCTAATTTAAGGAGGCTTTTGACAACTTCTTACTTCCCAAATGACTCTGTCTATTGAAGTCCAGGAGCTGACCTTTTATTGAAATAAAAACCTATCCAGATGTAACTCAGCTGAAAATTAGTTGTCAAAAGTAATTGAATAGAATTCAGCCCCCACTGGATGCACTGATTTACTGGACGACACGGAGATAAATGTTCTGGTTTGAGTGAGAACAGAACTAATTCTGTTCAGTGATTTTGCTTTTCAGCTCAGTTCTTCTAACTAGCTGCACTTTCTGAAGTTAGCAGCCTGTTCTCACAGACAGTGTCTGCTTATAGCTGTGACAATACCCCATGTTTAGAGTTACTACCAAGGATTGGTGTGCAGACCAAGGCCACTGCTGGATCTTGTGTACCACATTGTGGGGTGCAGAAAGTGAAAGGCCACACCTGCAGGGAGGAGTGGATAGGACAGGTGACCCTAAACTGACCAACGAGGTATTCAATCCCATAGACACCATACTCAGTATAAAGCTGAGGGATCGGGAGGGTCTGCAGCTCTTCTCCCCTCTTGGACTGCTTTGCCAGCTTTGCTTGGCTTGGTTTGCGTCCTCTTTCAGTTCCTTCTGAGGAGGCCTCTGTCTGTTCTGCCTTCAATCCTGGTCTGTGTGTTCCTGAACCTGGTACCAGAATCCAGCTCCTGAACACAGCTCCCATCTGCTGTGGGGCCCAGTCTGGGACTCTCCTGGTGCCTGCTCCACAGCATCAGTGGTGACGGTGATGTAATTACCATCAGGTGGGTTGCGTTCGATATTGGTTTTGTATATATTCCATTTTTATTATTATTATTTTCATTAAAGCTGTTGCAGTTTACTTTTTTAATCGCTAAGTCTCTCTCCCTTATTCCCTTTCTCTTCCCCTTTGGGGAGGGCGGGTGGTTAACAGAGAGCATCTGTTATAGGTCTAAGGGGCTGCCCTGACCCTAAACAATGACACTGTAGTATCTTTTCCTCTTCAGACAAAAATAATGAAAGAGAAAGTTCATCTTCTGCCTCTCTGCAGCAAACCTGATATCATTAGAAGGCACTGCTAAACACTAAAAGAAATAAGCTCAATTGTAAACAGTCAAGACCTAGCATTTTACTATCTGGCAGAAGAACAGCGTAGGCTGATACATTCTAAAATCCAAAGGTTTCAAAAGGAGTATATCAGTGACCTCCCAGCTTTCTATGCTGGTAGAGTACCACTTGCAGAATACATTCTAGCACTTGTGGAATTTTGATGAAGCACCAGTTTGCACAAGATATTGTCAGCACATTTTTATCCTGACTGTTGCACTCAGAATGAAGTTCTATAGACATAAGGAGCATGTGCATCATTAGTTACGCAGCTTTGCAGCTCATATTGATTTTGATTCCCCATCTTTCTGGCTTTAAAACCCCTGGTTATCCTGACCAGTTAAATAATATAAGAAAATAAGAAACTCTGAATGGGCCATACTCTTGGAACAGCTTTCATAGTTTGACCATAATATCATATCTGACATAGCTGCACTGCTTTTTATTTTGAACTGACCTGCATGGAACTGGTTAGGAAGAGAAGAAGCAGTGAGATCTGCTATCTGTAAAAACCCTGTTGACTGCTTGTAGAGATTTCCCTGATTTGGACTCTTATGTTGCTTATCATTCTGTATGTCAGCTGTCTCCAAAAATAATACAATACAGGATTTAACCACTACAAAGATTAGATGATAAATGAATACCTGAAAAACCACACATAAGGCAGTAAATTTTTAATAGGATGTGAATAGGAAGGAAATTTAGGACAAGAGGAAATGTCCTTAAGTTGCACCACGGGAGATTTTGGCTAGATATAGGAAAAAAATTCTTCACTGAAAGGGTCATCAAGCACTGGAAAAGGCAGCCCAGGAAAATGGTTGAGTCACCATCCCTGGAGGTATTAAAAGACGTGTGGATGTGGCACTTAGGGACAGGGTTTAGTGGTGGATTTGGCAATGTTATATTAACAGTTGGAGTCAATGATCTCAGATGACCTTTCTAACATAATGATGCTTCCATTCTATGATTGTATGAAGTTTAAGTTGAAGAAGCAGAAAGATGCAGAGATTCGGTACTAAATGGCTGTGATACTGTGTTTCTGTAAAGCACTGGGCATCTGCAAGTGGCCTGACAGCAGCAGAAGTTGATACTGTGGTCACTTGGGATCAAACCCTAAAATTTCATGTCATTGTACAGAGTGTATCACACTAAACTGGAGGGTAGAACCCCTGAAAGAGAAATTAAAATGAACTGAGATAATCTGAATACAATGTTCAAAATATTTACATGTGGGAACTGAATTTATTTGGAAAATATGTCTTGTCTATAAAACAGCATAATTTCATAGAACCATAGAATGATTTGGGCTGGAAGGGACCTCTAAAGGTCATCTAGTCTGAGCCCCCTGCAGTGAGCAGGGACATCCTCAACTAGATCATGTTACTCGGAGACTCGTTAAGCCTCACGTTGAAGATTTCCAGTGAGGGGGCCTCAACTACCTCCCTGGGCAACCTGTTCCAGCGTTCCACCACCCTTATTGTAAAGAACTTCTTCAATTTTCAATCTAAATCTTCCCTAGTTTAAAACCTTTGCCCTCGTCCTGTCACTACAGGCCTTCGTAAACAGTCCCTTTCCCACCTTCTTGTAGGACCCCTTCAGGTACTTAAAGGTCACTATTAAGTCTCCCTGGAGCCTTCTCCAGGCTGAACAACTACAAATTCCTCAGCCTGTCTTTGTAGCAGAGGAGTTCTAGCCCTCTAATAATTTTCATGGCCTTCCGCTGGACCCACTCCATCAGGTCCATGTCCCTCCTGTACTTAGGGCTCCAGAAATGGACACAGTACTCCAGGTGAGGTCTCACCAGAGCAGAATGAAGTGGCAGAATCACCTCTCTTGATCTACTGACCATGCTTCTTTTGATGCAGCTCAGGATGAGATTGGCCTTCTGGCCTGCAAGTGTGCACTGCCTGCTCATGTCCAGCTTCTAGCCCACCAGCACTCCCGAGTCTTTTTCTGCAGGGCTGCTCTCTATCACCTCATCCCCTAGCCTGTATTGATAGTGAGGATTGTTCTGACCCAGGTGTAGGTCTTGTTGAACCTCATGAGGTTCACCTGGACCCACCTCTCCAGCTTGTCCAGGTTCCTCTGGATGACATCCCGTACCTCTGGCATATTGACAGCAGCACACAGCTTGATATCATCTGCAAACTTGCCAATGGTACACTTGATATCTCTGTCTATGTCACTGATAAAAATACTAAACAGTACAGGTCCCAGTACAGACCCCTGAGGAACACCACTTGTCACCAATCTCCATCTGGACTGTGAGCCATTGACCACTACCCTCTGGATGCAACCATTATCCACTGAACAGTCCACCCATCAAACCCATATCTCTCCAACTTGGAGAGTAGGATGTTGTGGGGGACCATGTCAAAGGCCCTGATCCAGATAGATCATATCCATAGGTCATCCCTTGTCCACTGAGGTAGTCACTTTATCATCGAGAGCCACTAGGTTATCAGGCAGGATTTGCCCTTAGTGAAGCCATGCTGACTGTCTTTGATCACCTCTCTGTCCTCCATGTGCCTTATCAGACCTTCTAGGAGAATCTGCTCCATGATCTTCCCAGGCACAGAGGTGAGGCTGACAGGTCTGTAGTTCCCAGGGTCCTCCTTTCTACTCTTTTTAAAAATGGGTGTAATGTGTCCCTTCTTCCAGTCAGCAGGGAATTTACCTGACTGCGAGGACTTTTCAAATATTATGGAGAGTGGCTTGGTGACTACATCAGCCAATTCTCTTAGGACTCTGGGATGCATCTCATCAGGTTCCATAGACTTATGTATGTTCAGGTTCCTCAGGTGGTCATGAATCTGATTTTCACGTACAGTGGGAGGGACTTTGCTGCCCTGGTCCTCACCTTGTGTTTTTTTAACTTGGGAGGTGTTGGGAGAGAGGCTGCCAGTGAAGACTGAGGGAAAAAAAGCTGTTGATAGCCTCAGCCTTATCCTCTTGTGTTGTTACTAGCTCACAGTTCTTGCTCTTCAGGGGGGGTATGTTTTCTTTATCCTTCCTTTTTTCATTGATGTACCTGTAGAATCCATTCTTATTATTCTTAGCATCCCTTGCTAAGTTCAGCTCCAACTGTGCCCTGGCGTTCCTGACTTCATCCCTACATAATCAAGCAGCATCGCTATACTCTTCCCAGGATACCTGTCCCTGCTTCCACTTCCTGTGCAGCTCTTTCTCACCTCTTAATTTGACCAGCAGACCATGGCTCAGCCACTCTGGTCTCTTCCCTCCTTTGCTAGATTTCTTACACCTGAAGATGGAAATCTCTTGCATTCTACGCAAAGTGTCCTTAAAGATCTGCCAACTCTGTTCTGCTCCCTTGTCCCTGAGGACCATTTCCCAGGGTGTATGACTGACTAACTCCTTGAAGAGCTGGAATTTTGCTTTTCTGAAATTCAGGGTCCTGATTATGATCCTTGACTGATTCATGACCCTTGGTACTGCGAATTCCACCAGTTCATGATCACTGCAGCCTGGGCTGCCTCCAATCTTGAGATCTCTGATGAGCTTGTCTGCATTGGTGACCAATAGATGCAACACTAGAATTGCATCCCCTTGGATAGGGGTGTCTATTTCTTGTCTCAGGATGTTATCATCAAAGCACTCCAGGAACCTCCTGAATTGCCTACAGCTTTGCTGTGCTACTTCTCCAGCCAATGTTAGGGTGGTTGAAGTCCCCCAGCAGGATGAGATCCTGTGAGCGAAATGCCTCCTGTAGCTGGAGTAGCCATGCTTCATCAATAGGTTCCTCTTGATCAGGAGGCCTGTAGTAGACTCTGACCACAAGATTCCCCCTGTTGCCTCAATCTCTAATTCCTACCCATAAGCTTTTGACTTGCTCTTGGCTGTTCTTCTGGGACATCTCTTCACATTCAGTCCATTTCTTAACATAGGGGGCAACACCTCTTCCCCTCCTGTTCCTTCTGAACAGCTTGTAGCCATCAATAGCCACACTCCAATCACAGGATTCATTCCACCAGGTTGCAGTAATGGCCACTACATTGTAGCCTTCCAGCAGCATAGTAGCTTCCAAATCCCTGTTTGTTGCCCATGCTGTGTGCATTTGTGTAGAGGCACTTCAGCTGGGCAGTTGGCCGTGTCACCTTTCCAGAGAAACACCCCTTAATTCCCTTAAGGTGTTTCCCTGATGTTTCCCTGTTGGCTGCTAATGCCAGAGGAGCATCTGGGTCACCTCTGTGAGACTTTGACTTTACTGCTGTGTCCCCAGCATGCTTCAGGGCAACGGGCTGAAGGCCCTTACTAGCCCCTCATCTTACCAGCCTTGGCGTGTCATCCCACAGCTTGTCACATGACAACTTGATGATATTATCTGCCTCCCCTTTCACATCTAGTTTAAATCTCCTGAGTGAAGACCTTCTTGCCCCTTTGAGAAAGGTGTCTCCTGTTTGATGTCAACAACCCTGGTGCTGTATAGGCCATACTATTGCCAAAGAACCCAAATTTGTGGCAGTGACACCATCCACGGATCTGTTAATGGACTGGATTTGGCTGTCCGGATAATTTCTCTTCCTTCCCACCAATAAAGTCAGGTTTAACCTTGGAATCTTGGGAAAGATTAAAATGAAAGACCTATTTATCTCTAATTAATACCTTCCTAAGATAAAAGATCTCTTTGAAGTATGGAAAGAGAAATTGCTGGAATCACTGCATCTTACTGCAAAGTACCCTGTGCATCACATAAATGACAATATTTGATTCAGAATCATTATCATGTCTAATTCTGGCCACCCTGTTTATTTTCTGTACATAAATGTATGCCTCATAATGAGTTACTACATCTGTTATTGCGGACAGAACTCTTCAGTTTTTATGTTCAAATGAGAGTTATATTTTATTTTCACTTTTTGGGGTTTTTTTTGTTTTAACTTCAATATTGCAAAAACTTTGTCCTATATACAAAATATTGCTTTCCTATTTTTGTACAGTTAAGTAGTAGATAAACCATGCTGGAATTTCTGAAAAGCAGGAAGTCTCCAAAAAGTATATAAAATCAATAATGACCTCAAGGAAACTATCTTGCATGTAGCAAGCAAAAATGTCATTTTATACTGACATATCTGTCTTAAAACAGACGCTGCACAGATGCTGGCATTTGATTCAGTGGAGCAGGAGTCCTCTAAGGTTTATGTTAAGAAGTAGTTGTTAGGCTTAGTAGTAAAATGGGAAAACTGAAAACCTTCTTTTTGCCCTGGCTGTATAATGTAGATCAAATTAATAAAAAGAAATATAAACATTTCTGTGAATGACATAGGTAGTTCCTTAAATCAAGGCATCAAAGAGACACAATCAGGGCTATCATTAGGCACACCATGTTACCCCTAAATTAGACAACATTCTTCGCTATCAACTTGCCAAATACTAGTCATTGTCCAGACACAACCAGGATGGGTAGGCATGGGGGATCATTAGAAACAGAAGGAAGAACTGGTTTATGAAAGTGTAGTTAAGTGATAGAAGAATGGGAATACTAAGAATCTTGGGGTTGAAGACCAGCCTTTGTATCTTCATCCTTGAGGTTTATTTGAAGTGTCATGAGGTGATCAGCAGATTATCCTTAAATTTAATTCTGATAAAGGATTCCATCTCTAAGTATCACTAGTGGCCCCACTTTGTTCAAGGCAGTGAAAGTATTATTTTCCCACCATAAATATGGGAGATGTACTGAAAATGGAATGCTGTGGATGAAACATCCCAGATACCTGTTGAAAATTCCTCTCCACAAGGAACAGATGGTTATATGAGAGAATCTGTATTTGTGCCAACAGAATAATTCCAAACACCCACATTGTGAAGGTCACCAAGTGTAGAATTAGCACAGACACCAGCTTCAGGGTGATGGTTGCCAAGTCCTAGCTGCACCTGGCTGAAACCAAAACATGATCAGCCTGGGGTGAGTCACGTTTGGTAAATGTATCCCGAGTAAACCAACCAAGTGCATATCAAGATGAAATAAAACATTATTGGTTCATTAAGTTACTTTTAAAAAACAATTTAAAGTCTCTAGATCAGTAGCACAAAAAGAGGATAAAAAGCCAGAAACTATATTCCTGGAATGAACTTGTATGCAGCACTACAATGCCTAGGTCTCAGGTTTCCTGCCAATAGAATCTTATATGAGGAGCTACAAGAAGGAGCTCACCTGTACAAGAAGCACTGAACACTAGAAAACACTTGCTAGAAAGCACTAGCAAGAAAATACTACTCTGAAAATTGCAGTATAGTTGAAAGTAAATTTTCTGGGAATTTAGGATTTTGTGAAAGAAAGAGTTAAGGCTTACTAATAATCAGTACTTTTAAATTTAAATGCTTAGAAATAAGTTAATTGTGATCTCCTAATGGTCATAAGCAGATGTCACTTGCTTCACCCTGACAAGAGAAATGGCCAATGTTTTACATTTTGAGACAAAATGTCACAGTGTCTTTGAGTGGACACTTTGAGCAGAAGTCAGTGTTTCTCCTCATTGTTTTTGGATAGAACAGGGGTTTATTCTGGCTTAAACAAGCCTCTCAATTTTTTAGGATAGAGAGTTTTGTATATAGACCTTTGTAATTTTGTTTCTTTAAATTTGTGGATTGTTTATCCACATTAATCTTCAAAGAAGCCAAAGTTAACAGTTTTCCAATAGTGATTTTTATTTTATTTTATTTTATTTTTTTAATTTTATTTCTTGGTGCTTATGCCTGATTCCAGTTGAAAATATATTCAGAAGTCAATGATTGTCATATTTCATTAATACTTTTAACAGTGTAAGACTAACGCTTCAGGAACTGGAATTCTTAAAATAGTGAACTTTTGTTAAACTTCTTGGCACAGCCGGCCTGAGTAGGAGAGCCCTATCTTTACAAAAGAACCACACAGGCAATTACCAGATCATTTTGTACACTTTTGTTCTGACCATCTTATTTGTTTGCCTGGCTTCATTTTTATGTAATTTTCAATCCCATTCTGTAGATTTGCCTGCATTATTATTGAATTTTTTACTTTCCTTTTAAGTACAATGCTTACTTGGCCTTAATCAAATTAATTTTTTTTTTCTGACACTAGCCTTCTAAGTAGTTCTGTGTAGTCTCTTTCGTACCTGTTTCAATCTAAGTAATTCCCAAATAATTCCTTTGTCCCTTCCAGATGAAGCTTCTGTCCTACTCAGCTGCTTTCTTCTGCTCACATTTCTCATACCTAGTTCTGAGACAACCACTTCCAGCCCTAGGCTGCTTTTTCATGTGGGTCACTTTGTCTCAGATTTGGATTCAGTATTATTGTTACAGGTTTCCCTGGCAAGTTTCACTGATGCCATCATCTACGAAGAAGGAAAACAAGTGTGAAGGACATTTATGTCCTAAAAACATTTTGCTCTGGGCAAAACCCAGAGCAGATTAGGCATGTACATTCCAGCCAATTAAATATTTCTAAATATGTTAAAAATAAGGTTGACAAAGACTATACAAATAGCATCTAAACAGTCTACAATTCTCTCCCCCTCACCTTCCTGATTATAATTATTATAAATCCTCTTTATTTTTTAAAAACTGCAACTAAGAGTAGGTCACTTCCTAATATATCCAAAATGAGTTTTGTTCTGTTGAGTATATGTGCTACTAGAATCATCCTGAGAGAGTCTGATGTCCTTATAGCAGATGAAATAATAAATGTTACTTTCACATTCCAGGAATCTTATTCTCCTCTCAAATAATTACATTTAGTTAATTAAGTAATTTAATCATTAAATAGTTACATGAAGAAAACCTCATTCAGGGATTCCTGAAAATCCTGGTCTCCACAGTGGAAATTATCTATTTCCTAGTGTTCTATTGCCTTGACCATTTTGCTTAACTGTATCTCTAGCCTGCTGCTCTTATAGTTTTAGTTTCATTTTTAACTCTCTTAAATGAAGTCTTGGTCCTGAAAGGTGCTCAGTACTTGAGGTGCCATCAGCTCTCTTTCCATTTGAAGTCAATGGGAGAGGATGATGCTTAGCCTTTCATGCTGCTGATTCTCCCTGCAAGAGAGCAGTCAAAGGTCTGCAATATTGGTCTTTCAGATGATTAAATGTCAACCTCATCAAGTTGAAATTCAGGCTTTCTTGACCTCTGGCTAATGTTGTTGACTTCATTTAACATTCTATCCTGAAAAAAGAGTAATAATTCAATGCTGTCTCCTTAGAGTTTCATGTCAGCCTACCCAAATTGAACTGTGGAATGTAAATATGTTTTGCTTTGCTTAAGCTATCCAAACATCTTTCTTTTAGTAATCTTTTTCTAGAAGACTCTAATCTTTGTTCACTCTGCTGTATTGCGAGTATTAAAGTTCATTCCTACTTTTGACACTAAGTGAGGAAATTCAGAAGAATATTTTCTATGATTGCTCCTGAAACAACATCTCTTTTCTTTGAGATTTGCCATACAAGTATGAGCTGGCTATGAGCTAGACAGGAGGTTAAAGTTTTCATTTTAATCGGAAATGAAATAAATATAACAATAATTAGGGCAGTTTAAAGGCATACAGGAAACACAAAGAAGTAAGTAGTATTTACTCTTCCCATGATTAGAAGGATGTGTCGCTGAAGACAGGATGCTCTGCCCTAACAGCTTCTCTGGGAGTGGGATGGGTAGGTTCCTCACTAGTCAATGAACAGAAATATGCGCCTCTGGACGACAATCCACCCCACTTATTTTAAACGTTTGTTCTGGGCTACAGAGGGAGCCTAGGCAACAAACTTAGACTGGACACATAGGGAATGATTCAGTTGTCTAAAGGTAGATGTGTGGTGCCAATTTAGGTACTCAAAGGAATTTCCTCTGACATAGGTTTTTCAGAGATTCTGTATCATTTCTATCTGTTCTATGCAAGATGTTTCAGACCCTTTTAAGGAGCTAAAATGTTTTAGTGTAAGGGTTTTGGTTTTATTTCATTGTTCTATCCTGAGAGCAAAGACAACAGTTGGACAATGAAATGCATCCACATCAGTGGAAGTAGAATAGAAACTGCAGATGGCAAAGGGCAGTTTGAAGGAAGATTTGTAGAGAAGAGGTTTCTGTCAGGGAAGTAATGACTGTTCAAGGCACTGTGTTAAACAGATAAGATAAAACCTGAAAATTAGAGAATAATCACTTTAAAATAACTACTCTGATACCGTGACAAACTAATTGCAAAACCCTGATGCCAAACTATGAAGGTTTTGCTTTTTTGGCAGGGGAGTATAGTTGTTTGGCTGACTTCAAAGACAGCTGTATTGGCAACAACCGAATTGTTTCTGGGTCAGTCACATGAGCGTATGCAACTTGTTTCAGCATAAACGTTCTCTCAGTTTCCCGTTTCCCTCTCACAGGTTTTCCCCAGTGTCTATTCTTTGATTCTGATGGACATAAATAAAAACATATTTAATAAAAACATTGTGTAAATACTTCATGAAACCTCTGCAAGTAAATTTTGTGTCTGAAATGAAATAAATTGTAACATAATGGATACATTGTGTAAAAATTCACTTGGATTTTCAGAAGAAAACATTAATTTTGTCAATTCCATTCAGCTATAGATAATGTTTAGTGAAGGATATGCACTGAAAGCATTTTTTAATTTTATGGGATTTTTTTACTGTGCTATATCAGTGTACAAATGCACATCCGAAATTGTTCTGCCCAAGAACATCATGTAATCTTGAAAAATGGATAGCATTTCAAAGACCTAGAGGATGGTAAAGGAGGATTTAATGATGAATGTGCTGCCTTCTGAAATGAATTGTGTCTGTTGTAACACTGTCTTAGATTTATATAGAAGTCTATGTAGTTTAATTGTCCAAACTGTACACTGTCTGGAAACACAGAACCTGAGGGAAATCATTTGGAAAAGACTTGATTATCCCTGGATATAATCTCTGCCTAAGCAGGTAAGGAGCCAGGCAGTCACATCCTACAAATTCTAGGGACCTCAAGGGACACCCAGTCCTTAGTTCATCCTTTGTGGATTAGGAGCCATGGCCCTGCCTCCCTATGCTGTATCAGAGACCTCATTTTGAGGTTGGAGGGCAGGAGTAGATCCACTGCAATTCCAAAAGGATTAGTAAGTGTGCAATTATATTTTTTAATGCTGTTTCTAATAAAAAAAAAAAACTTGTTTTGAAAAGGAACAAGGTTTGTGCAATTAGTGTATGTGTGTCTCTTCCCAACATGCTCTCCTTAGGAACTTTTGCACCTATTAGGATGTTTTCACTCCATTTAACATAAGGATGGACCAAAATTTGTGATTTTTTTGGTTTCTAATTAATTTTCGTGAAAATTCCTGAGCTATTAAGAAATGTAGTTGAACATTTTGAGAAGAAAGAAACAAAGATTTTTATCCCTGAAGTAGTGCCAAGAAACGTAAGAAGTAACACTGTATAAGGAATTCATATTTCTCCTGTTTCTGATATGATGTCTTCTAAATTTGAGATTATGGAAAGTCAGCCTTATGGACATTTTTTTATGACTAAATGGGAAGTTTTCTGTCCTTTCAAATGGGAGCGTAGTATAAGGCAAAGCTCATTCTTTAAAAAAATAAACAAACCCAAAACAAAACATACCACAAAGATCCATGTTTTCCTCATTTTGTAGTACAACATTGTACTGGGTTATGCTTTCTAAATTGACATTCCATGTGTTAACCATCAGTATTTATATTCATTTGTATAATGGCTGTTAAAATCCTATTCTAGTCATTATTTCAAATCCTGTCTTCTGCACCCAGACTTTTTCTCTTTATCAGGCATGATTATAGGGTAGCAAACAATTCATTTAAAAAGCTGAAAACTGAATGGAGTTTGGATAAAGTTGTTTAGCTACAAGCATTAGTGACAACTGCTAATGTGCAGATCCACTGAAAACAAGTCACTGTGGAATTAAATTTCTACTTGTTGTTTTTTAAAGTAAAAAGGATGAACTTCGTTTTCAATTTAAGAGAAGAAAAAAAGACAAGTTTGTTGTGGGTTTTTGTTGGTTTGTTTTGATTATTTTTTTTAACAGAAAAGTTGAGATCTGATCCATCTGACTTTTAAAGCCATTAGAAGCTGTTTAGAGCTCTATTAGATTTGGTACTCAAATTAATGTTAAATGTTTGTAGTTTATAAGCATTGAAAAACTTATTTTACGAACTCCAACTCACAGATTTACACGTGTCTTGCAGTACAGAATCATGTTGTGAGAGTAATTGATAGAACAACTTTATATTTGCTTTTTCTAGTCATGTTTCCTCACAGGATGTGCTGTATCTAACAGATAGTCAATGTTTTATAAGGATGGTTTAAGTTTTAAAATACTTATTTTTACATTAGCAGTAGAGTTGTCACAGTCTATAGACCTAAGCAAGATTAGTAGGAAGAAGCAATATCTTTTATGATTATTACTAAATGTAATTAAAAATGCTCACTGTGTGATCCCCTCAAGAACAATCCCAGAACAAAACCTCCAACCCCACCAGTTCTTGGACCTAAACTGTTGCTGTATTGATGTTATTTTTCATGCATGGCAATGTGGGCCATTTTAAACTAAAATCTGAAGTTTAAAATAAACATAGCTACTTCGGTATTCGTTCAGTGAACAAGTGTGTTTGAAACAATGGATATTTGACACAGCTTGAACTGAGGGTGACCTGGCAGTGCCAACCTGCAGATAGTATTTAGTTATATAATTTAATGGCCTTTACATTTTTCTATCTAGGTGTCTGAGGCAGGTTTCCTCTTTCATACAAATCTTGTGGTAACCTTTGCTCCCCAATGGTTTAAATCACATTCTTAAGGGATTAAACTGTTATGACAAAAGAGGAATGTTTAGGTATTCTGCTTCGCAGCTAAAAATTTGTCAGATTAGAAATTGTGTATTTTATAATCTCAAGATCAAAGAAGCTTTCCATCAAAGCTTTATGTCTGCTATAATATTTTCCCAACCTTTGTTGAACCTGAATTGTTTTGGATTATCTCACATTGGGTTCACTGAGTATGCCTAGCCAAATGTGGGAAAAAGCTTCCTGCCAAACATTTTAAACATTTCACATGTGTAGGGCAGAGGCGGTAAGCCACAGGTATTAGTTTACTGCAGTGGCGAAGCTTGCTTTAACAGTCTTTTTAACTCTACTTTTGTATGAGATGCTTTTTGAGATTAGTATGACAGATAAAACCCCACAGGGCAACCGTTTATCTTCCATTAGGAATACGATTCACTTTCTTTAACCTGGTGACCTAAGTGCTCCTGTAAAGAGTCTCTTTTATAGAGTTTTTACATCTCAATGGATTAGGTATCATTTCTCTGCTGAGGAAAAAAAAACCCACAATTCAATTTCTTTAGAAGAATGGTTTGTCAGAGGAGAATAGTTTTTGTCTTTATCCATCTTTAAATCCAGCAGTCATGTTCCCCAAACAGTCACAAAACAGTGATCATTCAAAGTTCAAATTGTCAGTTAATATAAAATCCACTCACTGAGTGCTTTATTACAGTTTCACTGCATATTTGGAAAGGCAAATAGCATACCAAGAGGACAGAGGATAAAGGGTTTAGCTATTTTCTGGGTTGTGTAATACCTTGATAGTCAGTAATGTTACTTGACATAAACTTTGTGAAAAATATCTATTTACAGTAATAGCTTTTTTTTCCTGCTAAAAACATAACGTTATTGAGACATATATATGCCTATTTATAAAAATATACATATTCAGAGTAAATCTGAACAGCCTCCATAAAGAAATAATCAAAGACATTGTTTACATAGTTCCAAGTGAAAGCTTGGAACTTAGCATACAAAGAGATGTGCATTCCCTAGGTTCCAATCAGTATAATTTGGGAAAGCCATATAGCTTGACTTTTTAGTCAACGTAATGAAAAATAATATGTCCAAACATAAAAACCTGTTAAATGTATTTTTTGCATTTGCTCCCTTTGGTTTATGAAAAAGTAGCAGTTCTCTCGACAGTTTCTTTAGTGCTCTCATCTCTGTTCACTTTTAGAACGATCTGTGTATGACGACAGATCTAGCCCTGTGCTCGGATACTGCACTGCACCACATTTTAGACTGAGGCTCAGGAACAATATATTTTTGGTGGCACTTGCTTGAAATAAACCTTTCCCCCTACCTTTAAATTCTTAAATTGTTGCCTCCTAATTTTTTTCTGCATTATTTTCATCTATTTCACTGTAATAACTGGCTATTCTCTGTTCTCCAGCATGTCTTTATTTAATTTTCTTTTTTTTTTTGCAGTTAGTGACCTCTTTTCTTGATTGATTTAGGTACTGTGCATGTATTTGCAGGAGTTAGAAGTCAATTTGGATTCCCTGTACCACCTGCACTATTTTAGGCCCTGATCTTTTCAATTGCAACATGAAATGGCCCAGTTACTTTGCCAGAGCTCTGTAAATGAAGAGTAGCTCATGCATTGCCACTTAAAGTGCATTCCTGTTTCTGTCTATACTCAACTTTTTTTGATTTAGTCAGAGTCTATAAAAAGCACTGGATACAGCGTATATTAAAAAGTTTTTATTTTTTAACTCTATATTATTTATTAACATTTTTATTGATGTTCTTGAAACACCTTATAGATATCACCTGTGGAGAAAGTTTACTGAAAGTATAAAACCTACACATGTCTTGTTTGTTTTTCAAGGGGTGTGTGGTTATCATTAAAAGAAGCACAATATCAATGTCTTCAGCTATTCAAGTTTACACAGGTAAACTTCTAGTGTCTGTATTCTATTTATAAAAAATAATATGAAAAATGCTATGAATAAGACAAAGGATTAGTATTTTTTGTATTTATATTAGATGATAATTGAAAGATAGATTCATTATATGTACACTACTATCACACCAAACATTGAAGAACTCATTTTCTTTTCCCATTTTGTACCTAATACAACCTTCCTCTTCATAGTCTACTGCTGTCTGTACCCTGATATATTCATGCACAGATTGCCACTTTAAAGGAAAACATTATTGCTTTTTTTTGTTCTGAGTGAAAATGTACTCTTTAGCTCTGAATATGAATCTAAGTCTACTATTTATGGGCCACCTGTACTAAATATTAATCATCTATATCTAGTTTATATTCTATTCTTCCATGCTTATGGAATTAGAATGAGACATCTGGTCCTATAAAAACATCATCTGAGTGCGTATCTTCACATACTGGACCTATTAATTATGAGATACAAAGATAATATTAACCAGATAATTTATTTCTAAGAGACAAAATCTTGTCATTTTGTGATATATGATAAATCTTTTGATCAAGGTGTGGAAAAGTATACAAAAAGGCTCTGCAAATACTATTTAGTAGAAAATCTGTTATTAGGCTGAGAAAGACAAGTTGTGCCACACCAATGTCATTTCAGTAACACAGTCTTCTCATGTTTGTTTAACTACAGTAGTTCTGGATGCATTGTTTCCCATGTTCTGTTTATCTTTATATATGATTTCCTGAATTTTAAGGGATGAACTTTTAGACTGAAGAAATTATATGAATGAATAACTTATGGAAATGTTAACATCTTAATGGAACTGTGATTTGGTAGATGGATGTAAAAACTGAAACCTTACAGACTAGGAAAAAAAAATCAGAGAAGAAAACACAACTTATGCCTTCTGGGATACTTCATCAAACTGTTTTAAAGGACTGAGAAATTAGATTGTACTTGCCTGTGGTCAAGGGATTTCTGAACTAGAATATTAAAGGTTTGTTAGAATTAGGTTTCAAACAATGTTGGGCATTTCATGCTCGAGTGATGAAAAGACAATTATTTTCCAATGTCTTTGCTGCCTCTGGGCATGATTAAATAATGGAATTGTATTCTCAGAAAGATGTGGTTTATTACTTTTAACAGCTTTTTAAGCTGAAGTCTTTATAAATAAAAAGAGCTATAATTTTAAAAAGATAAAAGCCATGTGCTGTTTCATCCCCTCAAAACATGGAAGAGAAAGAGGTGTGTGCAGTAATATCTATAACATTTAGCATGTAGTTTTCCTGAGGTATGTATTCTAGAGGGAAAGAAAATGTGATGCTCCCAGGGCCAGGAGGTTCTGCTCGTGATTGCTTTGTTGGTTTATGTTTCTCACCGCAATGGCCTATTCAGAAATCTGAAGTGAACTGATTGGGGTTTTCAGAATTTTGATGGTGGTTCCATAGGTGGATGTAGTGGGTCTGGCTGAGCTACTTTTCCCATCCAGCCCTCATGCTGCAGTACTGGGAGCTGAAGGGTGTTGATAACACACCCGTGTTATGACTACCAGTGCTCACACGGCACCAGAGGCTGGGGGGGGCAAGATGGGGGAGGGGATACAGCCAACCTGAGCTGACCAGTGG